>CM031240.1:503245641-503845641 GCA_018340775.1 Taxus wallichiana var. yunnanensis | reverse complement strand
AAACTAGAGAACTCATTTGATATCTTATTATTGTCTAAGATTTTGTTGTTCTGGTGGTTGTGTGTATTTTCCTTCCTATTTCAGACTTTTAGACCATCGTTGTTCTTGATGGAGGATAAATTTATGATAGGAGTTACATGTTTGAACATTTGTATGGCTATTTAACTTGCATGTCCTCTTTCTGTTATTGTTAAAAAAGAACTCCAAAGGAAATCTTGTGTAGACCTCACGGGAAAAATAACTTGTTAACGTGGAAGTCTGATTGTTGAATAATGTCTATGGGAAATGTTATTTTGTTTCAATTTTTTAGGGACTTAAAGTTATCAAAGGATTAACCACTTTATGTTTAAGTTTGGAAACTCTTTTTGGGTATCGGTTAGTTGTTTTCTCATTTAGTTGAAGGTACTTAGGACTACATAACAGTTTTAGCCAACCTTGTCTGTTGTATATTTTCTTGGCATGATCTCTTAAATCCCTTGGGCCTTTGAACTTGGTACCAAATCTTTTGGGATAGAGGAAGATGTTCTGAATGGTTGTGAAGGCTTTCTCTTATGTGGGTAATGTTTGAATGCTTACTTGTGTTCCTTTTTAAGGGTTTAGAGTTCATTAGAGGTTTGTTTCAGATTAATCCTATTGTTCTACTTTTCCTTTCTTCTCTGGGATTTTAAGAAATGATTCACTTGTTTATCCTTGAGGAATCGAGTCTTTCAAACATGTCTCTATTGAAATGACAAAAGGTAAAGGTTAGATGTTTCTCTACATTCCTTTTTCTGGTCTTTTGGTACTCAACCCATTCGGACTTGGGTGAATCTTTGTTTGGTTATTGATTTATTCTTTGAGAATTATTCTTCATAGTGATGAACCTATTGTCATGAAAGTTCATATAGATTTTTTTTTGTACCTTCCGTTATTCATTTCATGAGAAATTTTACTCTTATTCTTTTAAGTTTGAATAGATGAGGAGACTAAAAACCTAAGGATTAGGAAAATGTTCAGTGAGGTTTCATTGTTGTTTCCTCTCAGGTATGTTTAAGCTTAAATCACTTTCTGACCTGATGGTTGGTCTAAATGTATTAATGTCTTTATGAACAAAAAAAAAGTTTACGTTATACTTAGAAGGAGTATCAAGTCTTAGTTAGGTTCTGAACTTAAACCAATCTTATTTTCTGTAATGTTAATGATGGTGTATCTTTTATGGGATCTGAATGTTAGCTTGTTTCTAGTTAGAAGCAACCTTATACTTTTGATGAGGTCTGATTTATGTTGTCTTTGACTTCTAACTTGATTTGATTTTTGATTCTGAGCCTGAATTTTAGGATGCTTCAATCGGGGTTACATTAATTGTTTATGATGATTTGGTTACCCTTACTTATTCATATGATCTTATTTATGATTGATGACATCTTAAACCTTAGGATGAATCTGAGATAATGGGACAATTAGATGGTAGGAAATGTTTATTACTACACAAACTATTGAATTAAGTCTGAAAGATAGTTTTATGTATCTTATACTCTTCTGATTAAATAGGTTTAGCTGATTGAAGGAACTTAAATGGGTTACATGAAAGTAATGGTAAGGTTTAGATGAAATGATAATTCTTCTTTATCTCTATTGTTTAAATTTTGTATGATAAAAGGATTTTATGATGGAAAGTAAAGGTTGATAGATTGACTGACCAAACCTTACTTTTGATTTAAAACTTTATATATATATATATATATCTTATCTTTGATTGTAATCTTTTTGATTGAGTCTTTCTATTATTATGATTGTGTTTTTAGGATTGTTTCATAAACAACAAGTTCTTTTTATGAAACAGTTAGCTAAAAGCACAATGTTTTAATGATATAGTGCTTATCATGCTCAGTTCAATGAACTGAACCCATGCTAGCAATTTTGCAGATGGACTTCATAAAAGATGAAAGGAGAAAGACATATAGAAAGTTACATTTATTTTATTAAAGGAATTGTATCTTTATTATGATGAAATTTGGCTTCATTACTTGAGATGCACTTGTTGGAAAAGAAATTTGTAATAAGAATTGGTTAGATACTGTGTTTTGACATTTTGTAATATTTGAAATGTTTGGATTTAGTGAATGTATCACTCCTCCTTGATGAATAAAAGATGTGTTGATTCTAGTTAATACTTGTTGTAATACCTTCTTGGCATGAATTGGGTTGAATTGATATGTATTACTCTAATAAAGGAGGGTAGTTAATATACTTAAATAATATGGAATGGTTGGGGTAGGAATATAAGTTGTTAGTTGAATTATTTTCTCTAGGAGAGATGCAACTTATAAGGTTGACAATCTTAAGAATACTCTACCATTACAAAAAGGACTATAATTGAATTACATGGATGTATGTGTATTAAACCATGATTATAATTTACAATATGCAATTTGACTATATATGGAACATATGAAATTCAGTTTTCATAAATGGGCATTATCCCATGACATTGGAAAAAGGGGGAAATACCCTTGAAATCATTCATTAAGACCTAAGTTATGAACTTGCTAAAATGATAATGAACATTTAGGTAAATGGATGCATGTGTGCTTCCTTATGCAGATTTCCTTAAATCTTAAATTGAAAAGTAACTAATTCATACACCTTTATAACTACAAGTTATAATATGCCATTTCTTGAACCAAGTTGTTTCCGTTAAATGATAAACTAAAGCTTGTAGATAAATGGGTTAGGAATCAGATTGTATCTGCATACCTACCAAAAATATAGTTATAACATATAACCTTATAGGTTAAAGAACCTAGTTGAATCAATAAGGATGCTATAATTAATTTGTAATGAATTGATTAGTATATATTAATTTTCAATCTAAGTTATGTTCATCCAAATGAGGAAATTCATTTGGATGTTGACACATGCTAATCGCACTAACATAGTAGTACTTCATAATGACAGATTCATTAGGAGGATACTATGTTGTAGTTGACATGTTTCAATACCCCACAAAGAGTTTGTTTAACTAGACTAACATAAATTCTTGACTGATCATGGTTCTTCCCTATGTAGAGATAGGGACATGATCTAGTGTCGAGGTCAACTCACGTTTACTTAGGATAACTAGACACACCCAATCAATGTAAGTTGATTGAGTATGTATATGTACCATTAGTCACCATAAGTATTCTTCCACACTAGGGCATGTTGCTAACCTTGTCTAGGGTTAAAATTTGAATCAAGTGGCACTGAAAGAAGTAAGTGAAGAAAAATCTAGATAAAAATTCAAGTGTGGTTAAGGACTTATTAAATTTAATGAGTATGTCATCTAAGAATGTAAACATGATAAACATGTTTAAAATATTTGGCCAAAGTATCACAAGTTGTTTGTTGCATTGTCCTATGTCACCTAGTTTAAGAAGCAGGATTTTAGATGAATATCAATAACAAATATTCAGATAGGCACTTAAACAAAACACTTTGGTCTCTCTTATAGGTAAAGGAACCAAGTATACTTGGTTAACACATTATGAATAACATGAGAGATCGGTTTTGTGCGGAGTCATGAAATGAGAGATCAAGGTGTTCCACCAAGTCATTACAAAATACATATGGTTTTCTGTTATGACATAGTTCAAAATTGGAATGTGTGTTCAAAATTATGATTTATAATAGAGAACATGATGTAAAAAAATCTTTGTTTCTAAATTCTTAAAATGGGAATTTTACATGGTGAGGTGTCATTATGTTTTATATGGTTTAATGGTTAGTTTTCTTTGTAATTTTTGCCATCTTTCAAGGTGTCTTAGATGTCTTAATTTGTTCATTTATCATCTTTAGGTCTACACTTTGGGGTTCTTAGGGTTATATTGGGGCACCTTAAGGTGCCCCTAGGTCTATGATTTTAGGTGCTCATGTCATTGTAATTTCTGGTCTTAATTTATTAATTCGAGGTTAGTGCTAACGATTATCTCGTGTATTCCCTAGGTCATAGTCCGCGGTTTCAAGTCACTAGTGTCGAAAATTGAACAAGATATCCCTATATAAATTAATCATACTCACTAAATTACGGGAGGACATATTACTCATCAAGGGAAGCTATATAATAAGGCAAGGGACAACATTTTGGCCTCTTCTATGTCTGCATCAAAAAAACATAGGGGAAAGGGTTATATTCTTTCCATTCCATTCACCATTTTGCATTTTACATCTAGTTATTCCCCTACAATACCACGTCATTAGCGCTGTGGAATCCTAGGCACAAAATTACAAAAACATGCACATAGAACTACATTGGGTCTGAAATGTAGTGCAATGCTTAGTTGTAAGACCACTAGTTTGGTAGGCGAGGTCGGTCCACCTATTCATATGCATTTTTAGGGATTGATGCTTTGGATAGGTTTTGCAAGTAGATATTCATATAGCGATTGTTGTGATATAGGTGACATTATTGCAACACTCGTGTGATAGAAGTGAAGATAACACAAAGATACTTTGTGACACTACCAGCTTTCGGGTTTCGAGCATTTTTATAGTCTGTAGTGCCCAAAACATAGACTAAGGCACTCTAGGGTGCTCTAGAACCATTCCAGTGCCTTAGTAAAATAAAATAGTCAACTTCTTCCATTCCTAAGGTTATTCTACCAAATCCTACCTAGTCCACACACCCGATCATTTACATGCAAAGATACATAGTAAGGTAAGTTATTTACAGATTAGTAACATATCCTTCTATTTCCTTTTTACTTTTATATATATTTCAAATATAAAAACCAAATTCTTTCATTCCAATATAGAATTTAATTTCTATTTATATTAACTATTCATAGCTAGCTTCATTATACCTATTTTTAGTTAATCATTTTGGTGAACCCCATGTTTCGAACATTGTTGATTGTGGATCCTCTTTCATACTCTAGTGATTAGCATAGCTCTTATTTTCTATACATGTCTCATTTTAGTGGCAACCCTATTTATGATGAGGCTACCATCGCTAAACTTATAGCTTTATATAGTTCTCATATGATCTTACCCAATGCCACTCAACGACTATTCTTAGAAGGTCAAAAACATGTGTCAACTAATCCTATTGATTCTCTTATAGAATATGCCTTATTGATGACCCTACTTATTTTACTCATTGTACACCATGCCATCCGGTGGCATGTGATCCTTGTTATTCTTCTTCTGATATGCCACCTAATGTTTTAGATCCTTCTATCATTGATTATTTATTAGGCATTCATTCACAATCTAGTATGCCTCCTAATTCTCCTCCGACATCTCCGATAGCTACTCCTATGTCTCCTACCACTTCTCATTTTGTTTCTCTGACCTCTCATTCTAGTTCATCAACACATTCTTATTACCTTGATGATCATATTGATAGTGTTGTTCCAGCTGACATTGACCATATTACTCCATCTCTCATCCCTAAGGAGTCTCCTTCTTTCTACACTATTGAGAGTGCTTCACCTCTTCCATATTCCTCTTCTCCTAATATTTCTTCTACCATAGTGCATGAGTCTCCACCTTCTATTGTTTCTTCTCATTCTACTCCTACTTTATCTATGCTTCCTTCTTTTGCTTCACCTATAACAAGTTCCTCCTTAAAAATTTCACCCACTTCACCCATACCATGTGTTCCTTCTAATAATTTTAGTGAAACTTATCCTTCATCATCTCATGTATCTCCTTCAACACACACTCCTCACGTGTCTTTAGCATTAGAGCATACTATCTCACCTCTTGATATACTCATGATCACATACAAAGGCACACTTCAACCACTTAATAAATTGTTTCCATATTCTTATAATCCATCACATTACATTCTATATCTCATGCATTCTATAGGTCAAATTCAATCTCAAGTTCAATCCCTCACCTTAGAAAGTAGGGCTTACTATGTGTCTATAGAAAATAATTCCTTGCATGGTAATCTAGTTCCTAAAAAAATCCATAACTTGACCTTTCCTAAGGATTTCATCATGCCCACATTTACATGCTTCAATGGTACTGGTGACCCTCATGCTCATATTACACATTATCACACTCTTATGGCCTCTTATTCCAATGATAGACTCTTTCTTAAGGCCTTCCGATTTAGTCTAGTTGATGATGCACTTCAATGGTATACCCATCTCCCTTCTAGTTCTATCAGTACTTTCTATGACATGTAGGATGCCTTCCTTCATAATTTTATTATCAATAATGGTCCTAGTGTCACATACAATCACAATCCTAATCTACGTCGGGATCTTCCAAACCTATTCAGGGATTATATCTTATGCTTTAATGCATGTATATATCAGCTTATCTTTCATCCTAGTTACTTAGAAAAGTAGTTCATCTTCTATCGTGGTATTATTCCTCCTGTAAAGAAACATTTACAGTATGATACTTGTTAGTCCTTTATACTTTTGTGTTACAAGGTTATTGATATATAACATGACCTTCTTACTTCTCCTCTAGCATAGACTTCCCACATTTCTTTGATTACCATGTCCTCTGTTGTTCCACCTACACCTCCATTTGTACATCCCCAACAAACTCAACCCTTGGCTAAAAAAAAAAAAGTTTGTTCCTCCTACTTCACCTCCTAGAAACAATCCAAATAAACCCCTATCTCAACCCAAATTTCAACGAAATAACCTCATTCTCTTCCTCCAACTCCTACACATGTCTCTCCAACTCCATGACCAGTTACCACTACTACTACTTCACCTCATTATCATGAGCCTCTATGTTTTTCACCTAATGCTCAACCTCATGATGTGTTGTGTATATTACTTGATTAGAAGTTAATTCATATTCTTTCTAATCAACGCCACTCTCCACATTTTTTTACATCACCAACATGATCAATATTAATGTAATTAACATCATATTAGCAACCATCATGATAATGATTGTCTTTATTTACATGAGAGGTTACAATAATTAGAGGACACTAGTGTCATATCTTTTTCATCTCATGAGTGATCATTGTCTCCTTCACCATGACAATGCATAGGCATACACCCCCGAGTCTTCTCCATCTAGTACTCATTTTGTTCATCATTCACCACCATCACATGCACGCTATCCACCACCTCCATTTCTTCCACCTCCATATTCATTACATCCACCTCATTCACACTATCCATTACATGTATCCCTTAGGATTTCACTACTCTTGTCATATCCCATGGTCACTCCATATGACACACACTTCGGTTCATACACTCATGCTCCATCCATTCCATATGCATCCACCTCCACCTGTCATCCTGGTCATTGGTAGGTGATCATTATCACCTTACCCCCGATGACGCACTTGTGTTCTTATGGTTCTTACACGTCATTCTTTGAGTGATTATTTTATAAAAAAATTCATCATACACTTCTTTGTTCATCTAGCACACCTCAATAATTTCCCTATGATACACTCTTGCATACATGGCTCATACTTGACTGCCGAGGGTCTTATAACATGATCCTATTCATCCATACATTAGGGGACATCATTACTCTCCCCCTCCTGCCTCCTATTTTCATCACTTTATCCTATTATATTACATTTTCACATATTCATTATGATACATTTATCTATTTCCACATTTATTCTATTATCACCATTTCATTACCTACATGCTACATATTTTATTCATCCAATATTTCATCTATCACATTACATTAGTTATCTACACCCTCATGTTAACATACATATTTTATCCACCACTACTTTGCTACATCATCATGCACATTTATATTCATCACATACAATACAACACACATGCTCGAATAATCGAATCACACCATACCATAATCATTACACCACAATATCAACACACTTTGTAAATATCGGTCTCACATATATAAAAATAGGTGTCCATACATCGATCATATAATCCAAAACATGTTCCATCATTGGGGGTAGGCTTCCTACATTATACAAAATCAATCACACCTCACACCTCATCATCACTATCTCTCGTGTACAGTGAGAGACCTAGAACTAGATACCTCTCCCCCCATGCAACCCCACATTTTGTGGCCCCAAAAATTCTCCACCTATCTATGTAACATTGTATTCTCCATACTCTACTTCGATAACTGACTTTGCAAATCCACATATCAGGAGAAAAAATCATAGGCCAAGGAACCACCACTTACTACCTCTCATGCACATCGAGTCTCCTCATGTTCCTCATCCCTCTTGCCAAGTAGAATTATACATGTTGTTTTTGTTATGGCCAATGGTACAAAATAATGGGCATGTTCACCCGTGATGTCATCCATGTGTTATAGTATCCCTCCACATAAAATATTTCCAGAACATTTTGTGTCAATGTGTGGATAGAAGTGTCTACTATCAACAACCAATAGGCATCCCGTGAAAAAAATATCCCCGTGTTAGTCACACACATACAAAAAAACCTCATCTCTTCATTAAGACAAAATATTAACACACAACAAATACTTACACTCTGCCATCACTTCTACTATAGGTTCGGGGACACCTTCTTCACCCCCTCCTCTTACTAGTAGTTCCATAACACCCAAAATGCTGGGTATAGCAACACCCACCTATGTGTTTTCCACCATGCTTGATAATCCTCTAGTAAATCATGCATCATCTCTATATACAACTATTATTGTTGGGTCTACCTCGTTAACCCAAGTGGTATCAACTAATCATGGCCTTCCACTCACCCTCTTAGGGGTGTGACAGCTCGTATCCATATATACGGCTCTAAGGGTACATCATGTGCCATCTCGAGCTACTGCAATACTCTCTCCACCTAAAAAGCTCTGATATACCTAGAAAGTAGTCCTCTAACCACATGGTCTTCTCGAATACATTACAACTTCATCACATTCTCGAGCCATCCCCTATAATTGTGATATGGCATCCATGTCACCGATTCGATCCCCCTCCTATCTATCAGTTCCCTGAAGTTATCTGTTTCCATCTTCCTGTAATGAACATCCACCCAATTTCAAGCATATATCTCTTGCCAAGCCCAATCCCCTCATGGCCCTGCAACTAGTCTTAATATGACTATGTGCTCATATTCCCATACGTGTAGTAATGTGGTAGCCCCTATACCCCCACCATGTTCATTGTGCATGAACCAATAAAATTCCATGTACATGTGGAATAACACACAACACGCCCAAGTATATATCTTCCCATCATCCTCTATCCATTGACATATGTCATGCATCTTATACAAGATATCGAAACCCCTCCCTCTACTACTATACAAGACACTATCACCATTACGATGAACTTCTAAAAATGTGGAACCCTTGACTATAATATTGCATCCAAACTAATATGGGCCTCCATAGGAACTTAGGCCCCTATAAAATATCATCTAGCCAAGTGCATCTATCGCTCCATATCCACTACCACCATCACCTTTACTCTCTCCCCAACCAATAGAAACCGCAATATGTGATATACATCCTCTAGAGTCACTGTCATCTCTCTCGTAGATAAGAAAATGTGCATGTGTCTGCACACCACCTCTCACATAATACAGTCAACATGGGCATATTATGGGGCACATCCCTCATCCATGTTATATGTCGTAGGCCGACATGGTCCAAAACATCCCACTCATCATCCGAAAAACCCAATCCCAGTAGTGTACTCAAGTGTCAACCATCACGGAACTTCCTCGAGTGGATATCCCTCTGCATACAACACAAACCAACAATAAACAAAATGATTAGAACACTTTACATGATAAAAATAACTACTCAACATGTTAGAAACACATTCCATAGTAGTATCCACAAAATTAAAAAAAATTAGACCAGGGCACTTTTGGTCATCAAAGTTACACCTGTATCTTAGATCTGGAAGGCCTGAGTCATTTGTGATAACAATAGAACCGTCCCCAAGTTGTGGGACCTTACATGCTTGGGAAGGATCTCTATAGAAGGTTGGTTCCTCTATCTATTTCTATTTCTATTGTTACTCCTAGTGCTGAAATATAAAACTAAGCTAATAATGCCAAGGGACCAAGGATAGAAGGATAACATGAAAGGAAACTACACTAAAAGGTGATAACACCATAAAAGAGGGATGAACACTATCTGTTCTAAGAAAAAAATGAAAGGAAATGCATGAAATAAGGCTAGACACATGTAACACAACTTAAAACATATTTACCATATCAGTTTTATGGAACACAACTAAATAAGGAGCTACATGGGATGTGAAATGACACAACAAATACACCATGCAAAAGAAAAGACAAGAAGAAGGAATAAAAAAATGTTAGGATAGAAAATAGTCACAAAAAAATGCTTTTATTACTTCCATAAATACACAGAGCTATTATAATGGTGAAAGAGGCTGATATCCACATGCAAGAGCTAGATCTAGAGGTCTGTAACTCAAAATATAGAAAATATGAAGTCCTTAGCAAAGGTACGTAAGGATTCAAAGTGTCCAACATTAATAATGATCCCATATCTTACATTTATAGATGAATCCATGGAAGAAGAAGAGAAGGAGGAAAATATGAATTTTAAATGCAACTACCAACAAGAAGGATTCAATACCTGTAAATCCATCTACAAATATATCAAATGCACTTCCCTAGGTCTGCTTACTATGTTTGAAGAAGAGAGGAGGGATAATCGGATCGAATCGGTGGTTGAAGTAATTAGATCTACTCATTAATGCTTAGAAAGAATTTTTCCCATTTCTCACCTATCAGGTCCATTAAGAATTTTAATTTGAATGTCTAGCACTATAACCTACATCAGTAGCTATTTGACAAGTCTAGGCGCGTGCTAATCGGAGATCTATAGCAAAATATATAGTTGTTAGAATTTTTTAGAGTCTTTGGCGATTGCAAAACATGTGACACATGCAGATTGGCTGAAAGTATGGAAAACTATGTAAATGTTTTGTCTTTTATGCCACATGTCACTCACTAATTTGTTGTAAGGGTTTGGTGCCTTATTGGCGCATTTTAACTTGTTGTGCGTGGCACACTCAAGCATGTTATAGGATGAATTGGAAATGAAAGGCATAGAGGAGGGTGAAAGGATGGCGTAAAGATATGTGTGTGGAATAATGAGGTGCGGGATGAATACGAAGGAAGGCATGTGCAATGCATGTGAGGAAATGAGGAAAATTGGTGAATAGAGAACGCATGGTCAAGGTGCAACTATTACAAAGTAATATACGAGGTGCACGAGAGAACTAGAGATTTATCTGATTGAATCAAGTGCGAGGTGCGCACGTAGGGTGAACAACTACTAGGAATAATAGGGATGTGTAGAGGATGCATACAAGGGAGGAGTGGAACAAAGAGGAAAAAGAAAATGGAGGGGAGAGGAGAAGCACACAAGGGCGCATTAGGAAACTACAACCAAGGGAATGTTCCAAGGGAACTTGAGTGCACAAAACCTTGCAATGAAGAGCTTAGAGCCAGAAGATGTATATAAGTTGTCCAAATAACTAGGAGATTTATTTGGATAACAATTTTGGTGACTTTTCGGGGCCATTTTCTTACTAGAAGAAGGATATCAATAGTCTAGAGTATCCATTGGGCATGGAGTCTACTATGTAATCATTTGAATAACTACCCCTAAAGTCACTTAAAGGATCATTCTTGACTCTATTTTAAATCTTGTAAGCTTCTAGAAATTGTTGGAAGAAGATTGGCATCCTGGAAGCAAAAGAAGAGTGTGAGAAGGGAGCACGCGAGAAGAAAGAACTATGTACAAACAAACAATGTACACATAGTGCACTTAGAGGAATTGAAACTACTCTAGTATATACAAAATGATGTAACAAACTCAATGGAATGGTTTGAGATAGATCCCATTTACTGAGATTTGTACCATGCCTCCATCAATATGAGCTAACTCGAAAGAGTTAGCCTCTTTGCACAAAATAATGATATATGGGCCACTCCAAAGTGCATCAAACTTTGAATGGCACCTTAGTTTAGCTCTATCAGCATCCTATTTTAATACTAAGTCCCCAAATTTGAAAGCTTGAGGCCTAGAATTTCTTTCAAACCATTTCTTTGTTTCTTGTTGACATTGTTTTAGCTTGATCATGGTGGAGTTTCTTGATTCTTCAATATTGACCAGCTCTTCCATTCTAATTTCTCACTGGTCTACTCCTTCAAATTCTAGCTATTGGGAAAGTTCTAATGAATTCAATTCTAGTGTCAAAGGAAGGGCAACTTCTTCTCCATATACAATCTTGTAAGGTGAAGTTCCTATTTCCCTTTTGAGTGAGATTATATCTACCTAGAGCATGAACAAGACCTTTGTATTCCATTGTATTTGGATGATAGTCATTGTGTGCTTCATGATTCTAATTAGGTTCTTGTTTGTTGACTCTGCTAGACCATTGCCCTAAGGGTAATAGTTGGAAGAATTGTTCAGGTAGGTGCCTAGATTTAGCGCCCAAAAAGTGATTCTGGTCCCAAGGAATTTTCATTATCAGAGATAATGGTTTGAGGAACACCAAACCTTGTGACTATGCCCTCGAAAAATTCAAGGATGAATACCTCGATTGATTCTTTGTGTGTGACAACTTATGTCCATCTAGTGAAATAGTTTGTAGCTATTAGCACCCACTTATGTCTAGCACTTGAAGGTAGATTGATCATGCCTATGAATTTGAGATCCCATTGTGTAAAAGGATGATCCACTTGGATTGGTCAAAGGGGAAGCATAGTCAATATTTTATTTCTTGCAAAGAAAGAACATTCCTTGCATTTTTTGAGCCACTTGTGTGCATCTACAAACACGGTAGGCCAGACTATTCCTACCATTATGATCTTTATTGCTATAGTTTTGTGATTAGTTTCAACCAGAGAATCCATCATGAAATTATGCTAACACTTTTTCAGTTTGCGTGTTGTTGATACATCTTAACAACATACCATCAAGATTTTTCTTAAAGAGAATTCCATCAATCAAAACATAAGGGATAGATTGTAACCTCAAATGTCTTCTCTTTTCCTTGTTCAAACTAGGAGGGTATACACCCTCGGAAAGGAATGTGATCATGTCCTTCATCCAATCACGTACACCAGGATCTATATTTTTCTACAAATTTTCACGTGGGAGACCTTCATCCAGAAATAATGAAGTCTCAGATTCATTTTATGTATCCTCAACAAGTTACATGTAGAGTGCGTTACCTCTTACCAGTTTATGGCTTTGATATTCATATCATATTCCATGATTTTGGTCACCCATTGTGCTCTTTTTCACTAATTTCTGCTCCCATGATGAAGTCTCTTACATAGGAGTAGGAGACTAACACCTTGACATGATTTTTGGCGAGCATACTTTTGAATTTTTTAAGCACGTTAATTATGGAAAAGACTTGTTTCTCTCTATGACTATGCTTTAAGTCATAATCCTTCAGCATTTGGATAAATAAATCCACTATTTGTTCCCGCCTTGTTCATTATCTTGTGTTAGGACAACATCACACTCGCATCATTGCCATAAGTATAAAGGCTGAAATCCTTGTAATAATCTGAGTTGATGAGTGTTAGAATGCAAGAAATTTCTTTTTTTTATTTTTTTGAAGCTTTCTCTTCATTATGTTGTCCACCTAAAGGCTATGTGCTTCTTAAGCATCAGGGTGATGGGTTGAATCAGTCCTAAAAATTTAGGGATAAAATGCCTAACAAAATTGATCTTACCAAGGAAGGACTGTAGGGATTTCTTGTGCGCTAACAGGGAAAGATCTAGGATGGTTGAAACGCACTCAAGATCAATTGTGATGTCATCATTTGAAACCACATGGCCTAAGAGCTTTCCCCGCACTACTTAAAAAATAATACTTATTAGGGTTAAGAGACACCCCATACTTTATGCATCTCTCAAATACTTTATCTAGGTGTGTGATATGATAATACTTCTTTGAGAAAATTGTTATGTCATCAAGGTAAACCAAGATTAACTCATTGATGTAGCCTTTAAAGGAAATATTCATGGCGCGCTAAAATGTAGTGCCTATATTTGATAGACCAAAGGGCATATTTTGATACACATATGTTCCCCACTTAGTTGTAAACACCATTTTGAATTGATCCTCTTCCTTGACCAAGATCTAATTGAAACCTGAATACCCATCTAGCATTGAGAATATTTGTGCACCAACCACAATCTATAGAATATGCTCCATTGAAGGAAAATGATAATGATCCTTTAGAGATGCCTTGTTCAAATCTTTGAAATCAACACAGAGTCTGATTTCACCATTCTTCTTACACACTGGAACTAGATTCGCAACCCAAGTAGAGTGTTTGATGGGAAAAATAATTTTCACTGCAATGCATTTAGATAAATCCATTCTCATGAGTGGCTCTATCTTTGGATTGATTGGTCTTTGCTTCATCTGACGAGTTTGATAGCAATCTCAAGGTTAATGGAATGTTGAGAAATGCTTGGATCAAAGCCTTTGAGGTCTTCATACTCCCATGATAATATATCATTGTATTTGTGAAAGAGAGAGATGAAGGCCTTCTTTTCTTCATGTGCACAAGATTTATTGAGCATTAACTCTTTCCCGCATGCAATAGTGATTGGGGAGTAGAATTCTTACATGGTGCACATATGATTTTCTTCACCCTTGAACTCATCATCAAGGCTAAAAATTTTCTCTAAGGTGACCAACACTTTAGGCAAATTATTTAACTCCATTTGAATCACTTGGTTACCCTAGTTTTCATGTAAGTCATCTTGCATGCTTTATGAGAACTTATCTTCATTTTAGATAAACTGGATGATCTACACATCACTATAAAACACTTGTCACTGGTATTGTTTTCTGGAATGGATGGTTTGATCACCATTTTAATGTGTTCGATTTTATTTTGACAAATTCCTCGTAGGAAAACTATGAGCTAAGCACTTCCATTTTATTAGCTTCCTTGTTCATTTTTATGGTACCACATGTATATTTAGAGCATCAAAGCTCTCAAAGAGGTCCCAAACTCTGTGATTATAAGATTTGAGGAGCTTATTATTTTCCTAGAATTTTTGGTAACCTTGATGGATAACCAATTATGTGTCCCCAAAGATCTACAATGCCTTAATCCCTTTCTTTTCAGCAATAAGAAGGCCATGCACTAATGCTTCATATTCGCCACATTGTTAGAACATGTAAAATACAACTTGTATGCGAAGAAGAATTTCTCATCCTTTGGATAAATGAGAAAAAATCCTGCTCCTGAATCATTTCTTCTTCTGGAACCATCAAAGTATAACTTTTATAGGCCAAGTTCAAATTGGTCTTTCTTAAGCATCTTGCGACAGTACAATGTCTTCTTCAACAATACAAGAGTACCAAGCCTAGTTTCAAAGGCTTTTAGTTCTTCATCATATGGGTAAAATTTATGGTGCCTCTTCACCCATTCATCAAATAATAGATCAAGAATAGAAGGTGGAAGAGGATGTTCTTCATGAACCGAAGCTTTTTTCGTATTAAACAGTTGGCTTGGATAGGGGATGGGACATATGACTCTTCATGATAGGAAAATATTGGATCATATTGTATGGTAAAATGGGTATCATACCTTATCTTGAGTAACATATGAGACCAAACAGAAGACAGTTTCAAACCCACTTTTGTAGTAAATTCTCTTGATAGACATAGGGAAAAAAGGAGGTAAATCAATGATTGACACATCTTGAGTAATTGTTAAACTTGGACATGCATGAAGGGTTAACTCAAGATCCTTGATGATTCCTAAGGTAGTAATAGTTGAACCATCAAGTTGCAGGAATCCTTTGTCGGGGGCTATACTTGAGACCTAAGACATCAACTATCTTCTTAGGCATGACATAAGTACTAGCGCTAAGTCTATCATGCAATTATGCACTAGGTGTTTTCCTATGATCAAAGACATATAGAAGGGTGGGTTTTTAATAACTTACTTGATTTTCCTCTTCTTAGTAGATGTTGATAGTAGTGTGTGGATTCTAAATAGTTATATCGGTGCACTGGAGTTTTTCCAGAGCTTCATGTAATAGGTCACGCTGAGATGGAATGGTTAGGGCATCCCACATTGTGAAATTTATATTTGTATTCTTCATCTAGTCCACAATGTTAAATGGAAGACCCACTAACTTGTGCATTTAGGGAACAATGACATCCTTTCTTGACTATCCAAGCACAGAGGCAAGGGCTTTGGCCAAAGCTGAGGCTTGACCTACAAAAGGAGGGGTGCATGCACCACTTCTAGAGAAGCTTTACGTGGGATATCTTGTGTAAGGACTTAAAATATTTTACTATTGGATTCCTTGGCTGCATATTTCTTATTTTTCTGGTCCACTTTTTATTCTTGGGATTGTGACCTATGTGCTAGACTCGAGAATTATTTTCTTGTATCTTGTGTTGTTTGTAACTTAGGAGCGTGGTCCGCTTATGTCCTATACTACTTGGTTTATTGCACGAGAGGTCCTCGGTGCCAAAGAACATTAATTTTTCCTCTGGAGGATCTTTTAGACTTTCTTGGTTATCTTCTTCTAGGGCACTCGTTGAAGGATCACAGGTTGAAGCATTCTAGATCATGTAGGCTTGGGTGTGCACAACATTAGCACAATAATATTGACTATGAGGCATGTTGCACGGGAATCACCATTCTAAATCTTGCACAAAATTGTTCTAAACTGGAAAAAGTGCTTGACTTGTGTTGGGCGTTGGAAGAGAGGGTGTGGGAGGAACAACTTGCAAGGGAAAATGTGCACTAGCATGCCATCTATCATTCTTCTAGTTGGGCGTGTACCTTTGGTTTCCATATTGATTCCACTAAGGTTGATTTCTTCATCTATGCACCTATTTAGAATTTCCTCTGTAGGCTTGTGCTGTTGTTTCTCTAATGATATGACTTTATTTGAAAAATTTATAATTAGGGTCTTTAATTCTTCATCTTCTTTCTATTGCGTTGGAGAGTAGGATGTTGATGCAACAGGTTGCACACTTTGCTCAGGAATAGGAATAGGGGAAAAAATGCTAGGGAACTTGTGACATTTCTAGGAATAAGGGAATAAGTGGTCTAGGAGCTATCTTTCCCACCTGAATAAGACTATTTTCTACCCTTACTACAATATTATAAGTAGCTGGTAAATTCCTACCTCCCATGGATTGAATCATGACTAAGATATCATTGTTCAACACCTTTATATAATACAAAAAAACATGTAGGCTTTTAGGTATTACCACGAGAAGGATTTTTTCCCAAGTCTTTTGAAATATGATATTAAAATCGGGCATCTTCTTGTTGGGTACCCTCCTTATTGTTGTTAGTTACTCCACCAAAGATAGGTGATCTGACTTATCTTCAAAATAATTACAAAGAGTTGTTCCCAGCTCATCCTAGGTGGTAATAGATCTGAGTCTCAAGCCTCAATACCATTGAAGTGCTTTTCCTTTGAAATAGTTTGTAAGTAGCCTGAATGTTACATCATCATGTGTGATCAAATAGAGTGAACATTTGTTTGCTATATCTTGGATATGCTCCTAAGGGGTGACTTGATTCTCACCAGTAAAGTATGGAATACTTTTGAGCACACCATTTAGCATATCATGTTGCAATGAAATAATTAGTGGACTTCCTCTAGTGAAGTTAGAAAAGTTACTTAGTGGATGAGGTGGCTAATGTGCCATTTCAGGGTGCTTTGGTTATTTTTTGTGAGGGGAGTTGAATTTGTGTGACATGCTAGAGAAGGAGATACACGCACAAGATTTCTAGAATGATTTCTTCTCGGGATAGATGGAGGTTATTGAAAGAATCTTTAGCTTCTGCACTTCTCCTTGTGTGCACTCTTCTCATGAAAGGTTCTCAAGACTGCTAAAACAAAGATTTGCAGATGTTGGGAGTCACCAGATGTGTTGATATTAGCCTCCAAAAGCTGAAATACTAAGTCCACACACCATAAATTAGTAATATAAAATTTAAGCTTTCATGACCCGTCCCACCAGTGTGCCAAAAATATTGGTTGTAAAACTTACACCCATATCTCGATCTAGAAGACCTAAGTCATTTGTGAAAACAATCGAACCCTCCCCAAGTTGTGGGACCTTGTGCGCTTGGGACAAATCTTTGGAGAAGGTCGGTTCCTCTATCTATTTCTACTACTACTGCTACTCTTAGTGTTGAAAGGGAAAACTAAGCTAATAATTCCAAGGGACCAGAGAATGTAAGGATAACATGAAAGGAAACTAAACTAAAAGGTGATAGCACTAGAAAAGAGGGATGAACACTATCTATTCTGAGTGAAAATTAAAGGAAATACATGAAAGAAGGCTAAGCACATGTAACACAACTTAAAATGTATTTACCAGATCAGTTTCATGGAACACAACTAAATAAGGAGCTACAAGGGATGTGAAATGGCACAACAAGCACACAATGCAAAATAAAAGGCAATAAGAAGGAATGTAAACACATTAGGACATAAAATAGTCACAAAATGATTCTTTTATTACTTCTATAAATGCACAGATCTATTAAAATGGTGAAAGAGGCCAATATCCACATGCAAGAGCCAGATATAGAGGTCTATAACTCAAAATATAAAAAGATGAAGTCCTTAGCAAAGGTGCGTAAGGATTCAAAGTGTCCAACATTAATAATGAGCCGAGACCGTACATTTATAGATGAATCCATGTAAGAAGAAGAGAAGAGTTGTCGATGCATTCAAAACACATGACACATGTGGATTAACTAAAAGGAAGACCAACTGAATTTTTTTCCATTTCTATCACATATCACTTAGTGATTTGTTGCAAGGATTTAGCGCCCTATTGGTGCACTTTAACCGGTTTCACGTGGCACACTCAATCATGTTAGAGGATGAATTGGCACGAAAGATGCAAAGGAGGGTGTAAAGATATATGCGCGAAGAATGAGGTACGAGAGGAAGATAGAAGGAAGGTGCACACAATGTCTAGGAGGAAATGAGGCAAACTGGTGAACAGAGAACGTGTGGTGAAGGTGAAACTATTACAAAGAAATATGTGGGGCATACGAGAGGGATAGGGACTTAGCTGATTGAAGCAAGTGTAAGGCACATGCATAGGGTGAACAACATCTAGGAAGAAGATGGATGTGTAGAGGATGTACGCAAGGTAGGAGTGGAACAAAGATGAAAAGGATAATGGAAGGGAGGAGAAGCGTGCGAGGGCACATGAGGAAACCGTAACCAAGGGAATGTGTAAAGGGAACTTGAGTGTGCGTAACCTTACAATGAAGATATCGTGAGCCGAGAAGATGTATATAAGTTGTCCAAATAAATAGGAGAGTTATTTAGATAACAGAACCCAAAAATAGGATTAGCGCACCCTAAAGTAGGACACTAGCACTAGGATCTGGGTGCTCTAGTCCCAAGGGTCACTAGCTCCCTCACTACTCTTTTCCAAATCCTAAACACCGAGAAAGTTAAAAATCCCAAATTTTTAAAAATTCAACTCAGTAGCCTATTACACCCTACATTTAAGAAAAAATAACATACTTATCAATTCTGCAATAAGTACGTGACACTATTGTGGTTACTACTCTTTCAAATTGGGTTAGACATAATGGTTTCACTTAAGGCATCCCTACTCACTTTGTATACACTCTTGCACTCACACTGTAAAACAAATGAAGTGATAAGTTACCTTTTCACTTTACTATTTATAATCACATTATAATTTTCACCTTTACTATGGTCTATATTTCACACTTATTACCACAACTAATACACGCTACACCATTTTGGTCATATCTTGAGGTTTTTACTCCAATTTGTACCCCGTTTGCAACATTATTTTCAGAATTATACCTGCCACCATACTCCACATGTTTCATACACATTATATAACTTACCATTATTTTATATTCCTTATAACCATGTTTTAACCTCTTGTTGTTACTTTCAACTTAGAGTTTATTCCACTCACCATTCCCTCTTTTTCCGAAAGGGGGCTTATCATTAGTGGTCCCCCCATAATCCCCCTTATGTCATCGCGCATCCCTATATCGTGAATCCAACACCTTATAATTTATACCACAAAATTTCACCATCAATCTCCCCTAATGACCTAATCTAGGGGCAACAATCATTTAACATTTTCTAAACACCTTCACACATAGTAACTTATCAATTCCCCCTAATGACCTATGGGGAAATAAGTGACTCAAAATAATTTACGTGACATCTTATAAATTTTTAGTAAGCTTCCCCTAATGACCTTACCAAGGGGTAATTAGCAAAAAACCTCTCCATGAGTAACAAATTGGAACAATCAATAAAACAATCAAAATCAACATGTTCAAATCAAATTATCTCATAAACCTCTACAAGTGGTCTCCCAAATGACCTAACTTGGGAATTACAATCACCAATTCTTTCCCAATTGACATAACCTAGGATCTTTATTATATATTCAACACTTGCTTCCTAATGACCTAACTTAGAAGCTACCTAGTTTTTATCATGTTTTTTTCCTAATAACCTAACTTGGAAGCTTCCTATTTTAAATCATGTTTTTCTTCCTAATGACCGAACTTAGAAACTACCTATTTTATATCATGTTTTCTTCCTAATGAACTAACTTGGAGGGTATATTTTCTATCACGTTCACTTCCTAATGACCTAACTTGGAATCCTTTTCATTACGGTGACATCCGTGGAGTGGGGGAAAGAGTTCCTTTCTTTTACCACTCATATATGGGTCAACTGTTTAATCAAAATCATTTGGATCCAAAATTTCCACTTTTTGATCTGAGTCCATCTGCAGTGGCTATATCTTGAGGATGTAGTTAAATTTTAGAGAATAA
Organism: Taxus wallichiana var. yunnanensis; assembly: GCA_018340775.1. Taxonomy (NCBI): domain Eukaryota; kingdom Viridiplantae; phylum Streptophyta; class Pinopsida; order Cupressales; family Taxaceae; genus Taxus; species Taxus wallichiana. The sequence goes on along the minus strand of CM031240.1, from coordinate 503,824,849 downwards.
TACACTTTTCTCCCTAGAATCTTCCTCTGGCGGTATGATGCCCAAATCCTCAAATTATTCCATTCTTATATAAAGAGTTCAAGTTGGGAATTGATCACTCCCTACCCACCTATCTATTAATATAGCCATGTTCAAAATAATCTTATATCCTAATCATCATTTTAATTTACAATGATGTTTATAATATTTCATTACGATTACATGGATCAACTCGTTGATCCATGGTTCAACACACTTGTATAGTTCTATTGGCACGCTTTTACTACACATCTTCTTTTTCTTCTACAACTTGGGCTTCTCTGGATTTCTCTCAAGTACACATCTCTATGTACTTTATGTTACCTAGATTTCCACTCACCAACATAAAGTGGGGGAAAATGTAGTCATAAAATCACACACTTACTATTACACTTATACCACCGGTATGTTAATTTATATATGGATCTTGCATAATAAAAGTATTCACTAGTGACCTATTTCTAGGTTTTTTTGTTAGTTGGTCAAGTGTCATGATGTTTTTTCTGGTTCAATCGTAGTTGTCTCTACATTTTTGTCCATCTTTCAGGGTCTCTAATATGTCACAAATTGTTCAGTTGTCATCTTTAGGTCTACATTGGGGCACCCTAGGGCACCCTAGTTCATGATTTTAGGTGCTTGTGTTTTCATAATTTTTGGTCTTAATTTCTTTATTTGAGATTGGTCATAATGATTACCCTGTGTAGTCCCCTAGGTCATATTTGATAGTTTGGGGTCACTAGTGTCGAAATTTGAACAAGAGATCCCTATATAAACGAAGCATACTCACTACATTATGAGTAGACATCTTACTCATCAAGGGAAGATATCTACTAAGGAAAGGGACTACATTTGAGCTTCTTTAAAATATGCATCACATAAGCATAGGGGGAAGGGTTGTATTCTTTCCATTCCATCCACCATTTTACATTTTACATCTAGTTATTTCCCTTAATACCATTTCATTGGCACTAGGGAATCCTAGGAACAAAATTACACACACACGCACATAGAACTAAATTTGGTCCAAGATGTAGTACAACGCTTAGTCGTAAGACCACTAGTTTGGTAGTTAAGGTCGATCGACCTATTCATATGCATTTTTATTTTTTAGGGATTGATGCTTTGGATAGGGATATACACTTAGATCTTCATACAACATTTTCAGCGACATACGTGACACTATTACAACACCCATGTGATAGGAGCGAAGATAACATAGAGATACTTGTGACACTACCGCTTCAGGTTTCAAGCATTTTTACAGGTCTACAATGCTTAAAAATAGACCGGGTGCCCTGGGGCACCCCAATACCACTCTAGGAACCTCAATATAGGAAAATAATCATCTTCTACCCTTCTTGACATCATTTTGCCATAGCCTGCCAAGTTTGCACACCAATCTACTATAGTCCAATAATCAATACGGTAATTTATTTACATGTTAGTAACATATCCTTCTATTTCCCTTTTACTTTGATATATATTTCAAATATAAAAACCAAATTATTGCATTCCAATATAGCATTTAGTTTCTATTTATATTAAATATTCATAGCTAGCTCCATTTTACCTATTTTTAGTTAATCAAGAACCCATCTAAGAACATCTATTTTACCCATCATATGCATACCCCTTAGAGTGTTTTTATCCCAATTTCTGAATTTTATGATAAAATTGAGATAACAAATTAAATTTTTCCATATTTGGGTATTTTTAATCTTTTTGAGTGACCTTGACAAAACCCCATTTTTCTACCTTGAATTCTTTTTCTAATTCTTTTCAGGTTTCAGATCCATTTACATTTTACATGTTTTTTTGTCAAGTGTTTCTTGATCCTGAAACCCGGCACTATAATATTTTGTGTTTCATGTTTTGAAAGCATTGATACATCCAAGTTAAAAAACATGATTCATTTCTGATTATTGTTAAACTTGAATCATGAAACATTATATCATATCAGGTTTCTGATCTTCACATGCATTATAACATCGAGAGGGTTTTATATGTCAAATGTTTAATGTTTCTGTGACGACCCAAAATTTAGTGCCCGAAATATAACATAAGAACCGTTAAATTTATAGAACATTTTTTTTAATTTGAGCGTTAGAAATGATTAATGAGAATTGATATTAGATTTTACCTTATTAAAAGTAAGTATTTTGTATCATCTTGCAACACCATTGGTGGTTGCACTTTGTGGGTTGTTCATGCTACACATTGGAGTGATATGGATGGAGGTTAAATTGTTGAACCCAATAACCTCTTTGATAAATGAATTACAATTGGTTAACAAGTTAGAAAAAGGTCATGGATTTAAAAGAGATGTTTATCAAAATAACATGGAAAATATCAATGTTTGCAGAGTGAGGGTGATAACATCGGCAATGCTCGATCACATTAGTTAAGTTTCTTGCTATCTATTTAAATTTTTGATTTATGTTAGTTCATTTCAAAAACATGGTTAGGCCTTTGTTTGCATGTATCTTTAAGTGTTTTCATTTATGTCTCTTCTCAAATCCATTCATTATACAAGGAAATATAATTAGATAATGGAACTGTAATTACGATTATCATGCCCATTATTATATCATTTTCAAACAATCACAACTTCTATTAAAGAAATTTAAACCATGATTAGTCTTATATGATTATTTATAATATAAATAATACTTATTAAATGGGATAATGGTTATTGGGTTGGCATAATTTTATTATTATTTTTAGATAAAAGGGTTTCAATAATTATGAGAATACCTATTTTACATTATTTTATTTGATGTAATAATTAAATAATTATTTTCGAAGTTAACCGTAATTTGTTCCAAGATCGGTCATTTATTACAAATTTAAAAAGGAATCAATAATAACTCATTCATAAACCTTTATCGATTTTGTTTATATTTCCTATTTCAATCATAACAAAAGGCCTAGTATAACACTAAAAATTATCATTAGATTAATTAAAATCTATTTAATCAAACAACTAATTCAAAATTTACGTTAACATAAATGTATAGAGGTCCTTGATACTACACATAAGGAGGAGGAATGACATATGGGTCTATTTGAGGTGAATTTGAATACATATGCAAGTAAGGTAGGTGATACTAGGATGGACTAGCAGACATAACACTAGGGAACATCGCATTTCTGATGGATCGGAATTTGAGAACACAGCCCAACTAGCCCTTGCGTAGGGTAAGCTTGAGAAGGATGAGGACTAATCCCTAGTGTGTCAAATATTTCGAGAAGATCACATGGATTTATTTGAATCGGATAACCTTGTTATACAGGATGTTGCATTGGTTGTTCATTGGTAGGGATGTATCCTTTTTTATCAACTAGATACCCCGTGTTCTTCCCTATTGCACGAGTTGGTTGTGATGGTTGGGCACTCTCTAGTTCTCTAATCCTCCCTACTAAAGTATAAATAACATCTTGGGGAGAGGATTGAGTCCCTTGTTGGGGTGCCTATTATGTAAGGTTTGGTTAAGAAGGCACATGATACCCTATTATGAATTGTTTAGTGTTGTAATTCTTTTCTTCCTTGAAAATAGGAATCTTAGGATAGGTTGTCAATACACTGTTATTGAACATCTTAGAGGTGTGAACTTTCATCCTATCTAAGGACTCATCTATTTGGCAAAGAGGATTATCTATTCATGCAAAGATGTCATCTTCTATTGATTACATGGCAATGTGAGGTTTTGAAAAGATTCTAGGGTAAGGACTTGTTCCACTTGTAATAGTCACGTGGTTTGCATTGGGTTGAACGTAATGTATGTTTAAAGGTTGATCGACCTCCTCTATTCTCACATAGCTAATAGGGTTTTAAGTGTAACTAGGGAGGTTTGTATGTTGTTTGTGTAATTTTCAACCCATCTAGAAAGGGAAGGGGATTTTTTTGGTTGAACATTGGTGTAATATATATCAGAGCCAAATGGCCCACCAAGCTCTCTACCAGACATATTCTAGGAGGTATTAAATACCTACCAAAATAAGTGAAGAAATGGAAAGGTGGGTTAATGACAACGAAATAAAGGGATAAGAAGGAATTAATACTTCACGTTGGGTTCACCAATTTATACGAATGAAAATCTAAATTTGACCTTCAATTGCACTCGACCTCTTGAGGTTGTGCCAGGATAGCTAATGTTGAATATGTGGATGGCCAGCTATAGGATAATCAGTGAATAAGATCTGGTAGTGTGAATTCCTATTATTTGAGTTCGAAAATGGGAAAATAGAGTTTAAGCATGGGTATCGTAAATCTCCTATGGTTAAACTACTTGATTGAATCTAGATATCAAACTACGTTGAAGTGTCCATTTTAACCAAGATGAAATTTGACAATCTAATCTACTTTCTTGAAGGGAAACTAATTAAATAAGTCAACTAAACTAAACTATTACAAACAAAGACAACAAATTGCTTTTATTCTAAATAATTAAAGCTACTTCTACACTAAAACTAAACAAGTAAATAACCCATTTAGTTATTCACCTATGTTGAGTGTATCTATTCTAATTTAAAAATAAAAATCCTTTTCAATAAGTAATTGTGGATTTTTAAATCCTCTCCTATCTCAGATACATGGGAAGATTGAAAGCTTCAGAATCTTTTCTTCCCTTGTAACCTCCCGGATAGAATCTATGAGAATCTAAGGGAAACCACAATATATGATAGATTTATTCTCTCTATGTTGGCATAGAAAGATTCCTCCATATATACTTCCCTCCAAATCCACAAGGATAGGGAAGGAAAAATCTATCAACAGAAGCTTCAATGGAAGATTTAAAGCTTCTTTGAAATTTACTTAGCTATTTACAATGAAGAAATTATCTTTTTCTGCTCTATTTGACATGTGTATGCATATAATTTAGAAACAATAATATGAAGAAATGAAGAAAACTAACATCAACCCCAAACTGGAAATACAGAACAATGGCAAATCTAGTTGTGTTATGTTTTGTCCCCTTAGTTTTTCTTTTCAATCTCTTGTGTTCATGTGAGTCTAGGATGTTGGGAATGTAGTAGAAGCAACAAGGAGAAAGCACTGGAGTAATGGTATCTTGATGGAAATCTGGTAGTAATGAAATTAGAAGATAGATAACACAAGTGAATAGATATTGGCTATGTAATTTCTAGCAAGAATGTGGCAACTTAGCAATACAAGAATACACAAAAAAATATCCAGCCATTTTCTTGAGAACAAGTGATGAATTTATAGAAGGTTGGTTGGGCTATGCAATATAACACTTGGCATCCATGGGGTGCCACATCAACAATGAAGGGGTAGTTTGAATAGTCAATTACACATTACAAGTGAAAGAGGAGATTTCCACAAGGAAATCAAGCTTGAAATAAACTAAAATGGGTCACAAACATGCACTAAAAGTGAACTTAAGTGGAGAAACATGCATCTTAAATCACATTGGAAGATTATGGAAATTTCACACAAGACCACCACCACATGCGGGGGTGGTGGTTACAGACTATCACCCTACTAGCGTGATAGTTACAAAACCACTGCCCTACCTTGGTGGCGGTTACAAGACCGCTGCCTAGGAAAGGTGGAAATTTTTAACTAAAGGCCAAAAATAAGGTGTAATGAAGTGAGAATATTGAAAAAATAAGTGGTTAAGGAAAACTAGGCTACAAATATAAGTTGCAAGGAGGTTTAGGAGCTCGAACACCTTTGGAAAAGACATGAATCATCATTAGGGACCTTTTGTAACTATTTTTGACAATGTAACACGTGCAATTTTGGGTTCATACAATGATCATACAACTTTCCTAAAGTACTCCTTACAATTATTTATTACCATTCAAGTAGGAATGAAATAATGGCACCATCTACTATAAACATTTACTTTCTTCTTTTCCTTGAATTCAAGTTTACATTTCTACACAAAAATTAACTTATCCAAATATATTTTATTTTCATATTAAAATACAAAATGTTCACTTTCCACTTTTCTTGTATATTTCAATTAATATGTTCTTAAAATTTTAAGTATAAATAAAACAATATAAAAACTCATAATGAGTATAGTAATGAGACTATTGTTTATAACAAGGATAAATAATACACAATATCTTCCACAAGTATCAACCTTCCACACATATATTATCCATAAAATTCAATGCTTTATTTAACAAAAATGAAATGGGCTCCACTCTCACCACCCAACCAAATTCAACGGAAAGAGGTTTTCCCTTCTCATTGACCCCGAGCCTCAATAAAGGAGGAATAACACATATTAATCCACAATGAGCACAACAAAATCACTCAAAACAAAAAAATTAATACAACACAAGATGTAGTGCCCACTTCCCTATGACACCTTTTGATACCTATTTTGATATGGTTGATTACATTATGGAAACTTGTATGTTTTGATTTAGTATGATGTTAGATATTTGAGGATGGATTATTGTTGATCTTGAGCTAGTTATGATGCATGATGATTATTAGAGACACTTATATATGGATGATGATATACTATTTGACATGGATGTTGATCGGACATGTGATTTTGGATATTATGGGTAGATCTAGAAAATGGATATCATATGATGGTGATAAAGTTGTTGATATAAATTGTATGTGATAATGTTAAATTGCCTTGATGTTGTTTTCATTCACATATTTATATGTTTTGGTGATTATACTTATATTCATTTTGGATGTTCGATATGGCTATAAGGCCGAAGGAGGTATTCATCTTTTGTAGGTTAAAAATCACAACAAACATCGGGGATTGGAGACCAACCAAAATGGAATTCTAGGAAATTCAATAAGGTCACCATGGACCTATGTCTTGTGTGTGTGTGTGTGTTGTATTTTGTTAGGGATTCCCTTAGGGGGATCTTCTTTATATGTGACCATGGTTTTTGTGTATTTTATTAATGTGGTTTTATTTTATTGTTTGTTTGTATGTATTTTATTACTAATGTGTCCCTTTATTTTATTTAATTTAATAATGGAAGTTGTTGGCTCTTTGTATTAATTATGTAAGAGTTGTGTAAGTCAGATTTTGAGTATGAAACACTCCACCTCCTTGGAAAATCGAATTTGTCCTTGGGGGCTATTTTTGGAGGCTTGTGAGACAAGTAAAACTTGTTCCATGCCTCTAAATTTAATTTACCAACCATACTTATGGTTGGAGAGGTTATTTTATACTTTTATAATACATTTTATTAATCATGTTGTAGGTTTTGATTGCACTCTCTTATATTTTATTTATTTTTGCAGTCCTTTGGGGTGTGGGCTTTTGGAGTGTGCAAGTAACTTGTCATATTTTCACTGACCTCTTTATTATGCTTGGGAGAATGAAATTTTGTCTTTTTGTTTGAACTTGAGGATGTGTGATGTGGCATCTTACATGGATCCATGTCATCCTCTTCTCTTCCCTCTTCTATAAAATTCAAACTCTTTTCTTATTTTGGGTTGTTGAATAATTTTGCAAACTTCCTTGGGGTGCATTTTTGTTGTTTTGGAGCTCTTGTGGATTGTGGAGGAGATTGGATATAATTTCATACTTGGCATTACTATTTTGGGACTGTGTTTTGGGCATTGAAGCTTGCTATTTGGAAACAAAAGCTACCATGGAGAGGTAGGAGTTTAACTCTTCTTTTATGCTGTTATTTTCTTGTTGTGTTGTGTGAATGGTGAATGTTGTTATGTATTGGTTGGTTGTTTGGGTAGAATGCCATAGGAATGGTGTAGGAGAAGGCTATGGGGAATTCATGTGGGGGGCATAAGGGAATGCCATTGGCATCAGAATTTTGTGGAGGGAGTTTGGGTTTGGGATCCACCATGGAAAAGAAATAGCTTGCATTTCTTACTTTGTGGGGGCATAAGGAAATATGTGGGGGGCATAAGGAGGGATTGTGGAGGGCATAAGGATATGTGTGGTAAATGTTATTGGTGGTTTGTTATAGGTGGATGCCCAATTCCCAATAGGAGGCATAAGTAGATTCCCCATAGACCTTTCTCCTTTGGCTTACATGATCAAGCCTGAGTTTTGTTTGAATGTTTGCAAATGCAGATTGTAAATTGTTGTCTTCGTTTGGAATGTGTTCTATGTGGAATTTATGCATGTTGAAAGGATTTTGTGTGTTGTGGAAGATAGTTGTTGCCATGGGTTGAATCACACCTCTTATTGTGTTTTAGTTAGGGCTTGGGGGCCAATGATGAAGGATTGCTTCTCCTTTCATTGGATGTCTTGGTTGGGTGGAGAGCGTTTCCTTTCCCCCACTTTTTTTGTGATCAATTTGGAAGAGAAAAAGAAAACTTGCATGTTGTTGTTTTGGAGCAGAAGAAGACAATTTTTCCAGCCCCTTGTGAAACAAATTCATTTGTAATCCTTTCCCACTTGATGTGGATGAAATTGTAATACATATTTTTGAAGAAAAGATGTATGTAATTAATTTTAGAAGTTGCACATTTTAAATGTAAAGGCATTTATATTTTTTTCTAGTTATTGGAAAGAAAGGAATAGAATTTTGTTATTTGCATTAAAACATTAAAAATGTAAAGTTGTAAAGTTTGGATTCAATAAAGAATTGCAAGATTTTCCCTCATGGCATTGTTGTGTTGAATTGAAATATCAAATTGTGATTGGAATCTCTGTTGAGAAAAATGGAAAAGGAAGAAATACCTATGAAAGAATTATTTTACGTCTCTTTTAGAAATATATTAAATTAGAAACTAGACTTTACAATTTGGCTTGTAAATGATTTGTTTATAAACAATCAATATATTATATCAGATTAGAAATGAAATACCACACTTAAATGATGAAATTTATACACAAATCTTCTAGAAATGGATGTCTCATTAGAAATTTAAAATCGGCAAATAAATTTAATTAAAATGTACAATTCGGGCTGCACATTATAATCAACTTGGAAATGTTAAAATTTAGTATGTTGTATTACAAGAAACTCAAATTGACAAAGAACACTATTGGAAATAATTCAAACATTGTAAATTCGAACCCAATCCCTTTCACAAATCGTTTTCTATCAATTGTTGGAAAAATAAAAATTGAAATAAATTGAGAAAAATTGCCTCCCTAAAACATTCCAAATCCTTCCTAGAACAGTCCTCCATGTCTATTTGGCATGTTGAGTGAAGGAGGAGATCAAATTGAATCAAATTTTTAAGTTGGAAATTACGAGTTTGCTAATTAAAATCGTGCCGATCATTTTTGTAAAATTGACCACTTAAACTTTAGCGAAATGTAAAATTTATGTTTCTTGTGCAAAGAGGGCATTTAGAGCTTTCCGAGAAAGTCCTCGTTTTCCCAAAACTGATCTTTCTAACAAAACTTATGGCACTCTAAAGTTTTTTTCCTTAGCGGGAAAATTTGGGAAAATTTTCCCTCGAGGGCCTATGGCCCAAAAATTTCCCGTCGAAATACCCTTAGAATTTTTATTTTTATTTTTGAAAAATTGTTGGGGAAATTTTTTGAAATTTCCTCCACTGACCCACAGCCAATTAGAGGAAACCACATGTCCTCACGGGGCAATGGTGGAGGCATGACATCATTTTTCCCTTGGGTTTTTTAAAAAAAAAAATTAGGAAAATTTTAGCTTTCTCCCCACCGGCCCGTTACCTATCACAGGCTGCCACATGGTAGCATGCGGTGATAGCGGATGGGGTAGAACCCTCACGACCTTTTTTCCCTTTTAGATTTTCTTTGATAAAATTTCCCTAATAATATCTACGCCCCCATTTTTCCACCTTGCTTCAGAAAAGGTCCTTTCGTAGATGCGCAAACCCGTGTGCGCTTTTACCCCTTTCACCCTCCCCTTTGGTAAAATTTCCCAATCACTTCACCACCACACCTTTCCCTCTCCCTTCCTTCCCCATCGTTGTTTTCGGGTGCCACGTGTCCCTAGTGGACCCAAGGGCACACGACACAAATTTAGTTTTTTCTCTTGTGATAGAACAAAACTCCAACACTGCCCGCGACCCGCCAACCCGACAAAGGGTTTTCTTCCCCTCTCGACACGTGTCCCCTTGGGGAAAATTTGACCCCTAAAGTCCACCTCCCATATCTGGAGTTCTACAAGGAGTTAGGAGGACTTATTTATATCGTTGGAAAGGTGAGAAAATTTCCTATCCAATGGGAATGATTTAGGGAAATTTTGAATGCATTATGAGAAAAATCAAGTTGAAACTATGAGTCTCGTTAAAAGAGCGGGTATGGTGATATTTTACCCCGAACCTAAGCTGAAACTTCTATCCCTAAAATTTGGACTATGTGACCTCCAAAATTGTTATAAAGAAAATTTATGTTCTAGTAAATTTAGACTTGTTATGAAACTCAAGTTAGTGTCAACTATTTTCTTACAACTTGGTTATAGGCACTTCTAATAAATAAAATTATTCCATAATTTTTAACTAACCCTAGGTTGTTTCTTGGGTCTCAAGTGGGTTGTTTTAAACGGGCATCACACTTTGGTATCGTAGAGGTGGTTCAAAATCTTGGACCATTGGGAACACTAGAAAACGAGAGAAGTAAAACTTAAACCTAACACACTTTTAAATCTAAAAAATAATTTAGTTAGAATTTGTATATCTTAGCAAGCATGGAAATTGTGTAAAACTTAGAAAAAATACACTAATTCTCACTTTGGTGCGTGCAAGAGGCACAAACGGAGTGAGAGAAACTTTCTGAGACTCGAGACTTACCACTACCACCACCACCACCAAATCAAGGTGTAACAGTTTATCCTACCACAAATTTTGCAGACCCTTCAAGATGTTAATGCGGCTTTGTGCGAGAGGATTAGGAGGAGGACATATAGCCGGTCATGATATATCCCCTTCCATTGAGGTCGGTATCCCCTCGACCCAACGAGGAGCATAGAAAAGAGAACTCCCATGCAAAGTTAGCTAGAGCGAGTCACCACTAAGGGGACGGGGTGACAGAGTTCCGAGAGAGTAGAGAGAGGTCTCAGAGCCATATGCTTAGGGATGAGCACACCAAGAGACCTAGAGGCCATCGGACCACGGCTATAAATCACATCAGGGAGATCCTGAAGCTTTGGCCATCACATTAATTAGGTGACATGGGTGGATTTAAGGAAGAGGCCTAGCTAGTGAGCTTAAGTGGTTGCTTTAAGCTTTGTCCTTTTTCTAGCAACATGAAGGCTCATGAGCAAGAATATGGTGGAGGATAGAGGAGTAGAAGCTCTATGTAGATTCTGAGATAGTGACATGGGAGTTATTTGAGGAGATATTCAGGAGTGGGTATTTGTCATAGAGGTTCATACAATAGAGGATCGACGAGTTCCATGACCTCTAATAGACATCTCTTTCAGTGGCAGTATGAGAGTAGATTTTGGATCTACTTCGATATGTTGAGTATATGTAGGATGAGCAGTGTAGATTCACGGTTCATCCAGACTGGAATTTAGACATTGGAGGTGTAGTGCAGATCCATTGTCCACGAGAATTAGCGGCCATCAAGAAGGCCTATATATCAAAGGAGACTCAGTGGAAGACCCAGCAGGCTAGAGATTGAGTCTGAAGCCACATATAGCAGATGTAGGACAGAAGATTGAGGGGTTCAATACCACTTCCTCATGGTGGTTAGGGTTTAGCACATTCATCCTTTTAGCCACGGGAGAGCGTGCGTGAGTAGTAGTCCCGCCCACCTCACGGACCTCCATAGAGAACCGATGCATAAAGAGGTCGGTGTATGGGGACTCCTTTTAGGGTCCCATCGGGACACGGGGTGGACCTAGAGCTTAGTCGGTGAGAGCTCACTAGTAGATACCTCGGTAGACCACAACCGAATCATCGGGATCAATGCCACAGACTTCCAGGCACCTACGAGAGGTGCTAATCATTGGGGAGGATCGGGAGGATGTTTCATTGTGGTGTTATAGACATTTTGGAGATATTTCCCATAGAACCCTAATAATAAGGGTAAGACACAAATCTTGAGGCCGATTTTTGGTGACATGGGATGCAACCACAAGATCTATGTAGTGGTTGAGAACCGCTTAGTAGAGCATCGAGCATAGTCATTGAGACCACAGGGTAGCATTGGTGGTATTTCTACCTCTGTATTGTTTGACTCTGGTTCTTCGATTCTTTCATTGCACCATCTTTAGTAGAGCAATGCATGTTGGTGGCGATTAGGCATGGTCATAGTTGGGATGTTGAGATGGTTGCTGGAGCAAAGATCTTTATAGACTCCTTAGTCAAGGAGTGTGTAGTGGATTTGGGACCTTTCACCACTACATCAGATCTCTGTATCCTTCCTTTGGGCTCGTATGGAGTTATTTTGGGTATGGATTGATTATCTACACACAGGGTTAGGATGGATTATTACCACAAGACTATATCTTGTGCGAGATGATTTGGGAGTTGATTCGGTAATTTCGGGGTTAGGAGACCCGTTTCTATTTGCACCATCTCCACTATGCAGCTTAAGTGGTGTGTGCAACGGGGTTGTCATATGTATGTTATTACAGTCAGTGATAGATCAGAGGATGGGTCTAGTGGACCATTGCTAGCTGATCATCTCATTTTGAAAGAGTTTTCTAACATCTTTCTAGGGGAGCTACTAGGGTTACCACCCCACATGAGATTCATTTTCATATAGATCTAGTTCCTAGAGCAGAGCCTATCTCACGAGCACCTTATCGGATGACCACCCCAGAGCTCTGTGACCTCAAGTTGTAGCTTGAGAGCCTTTTAGAGAAAGGTCTTATGGGTAAGTGCAGGAAGTTGATGGACAAATATAGGGTCATCCGTGGACATCATATTGCAAATAACAACATAATATCAACTTGTAGGGATTATTAGCAATACATACACTTAAAATTAGACAAAATTATATTAATATGAATCGTAGCATCCGAAATCTAGTTTCTAAAATACTAATTTTTGTAAAAAATGGACAAGATTAGCTATATTAAACACTCAAAATTCAATGACTTGGTATTTTTTTTTTTAAAACGCCGATAAGATTATAGTCCGTTTGCCCACAATTTGGATGACCAAAAATTGATATATATTTTTTCATTTAGTGAGAAGTTATATACCACTATCTATCTTGGGATGGATTTTATTTTGTATTTTTTGAGTAATATTTTATTTTTTATGATTTTTTCCATGAAAGTGGTATGAAAACATAAAGAAAACAGAGCACTTTCCGTTTGCCCGCCATAACTTCATCAAATAATATTGAAATCAAATAATTTTTTTTTGAACATGTATATAATTTCACCACGGTTGGGATGGTATAAGTTTTATCACATTCTGATAAGTGAAACAAATTTTTCAGTCTTAAACGTAGACATAAACATTCACAAGAAAAAGTGTCTTAAAGACCTACTATTAGTAAAAAATTATAAAATGATATTTATCCTCTTCTATTCACTTTAAAATCAGTATTTCTACAAAGCTAATAGTCTCCCCTACGCAATGGTACCATTTTTATGACATAGTTTTTACTTTTCGGCATGGTTCAAGTCCACGGAAGACTAAATTTGATGTTTTTGTTGTTTTTAATGTAAAATTTAGGATTTGATGTCCACTTAATTATCCCCCAACTTGGTGCACTTACCCTTATCCATCCTATTGTATCCCCTTGGGGTACACTGGTGATCTTTGTGAAGAAGGATGGATCCTTACGGTTGTGTATTGATTACCGTCAGTTGAACAAGGTAATGATTAAGAATCGTTATCCCCTTCCTCGTATTGATGACTTGTTTGATCAGATGAAGGGAGCCATAGTTTTCTCTAAGATTGGCCTCAAGTTGGGCTACCATCAGCTAAGGATTTTGGAGGTGGACATTCATAAGACCGCCTTTTGCACGAGATATGGGCACTATGAGTTCACAGTGGTGCCTTTTGGTTTGACTAATGCCCCCGCAATGTTCATTAGTTTGATGAATGGGGTATTCAGGACCTTTTAGATCACTTCATGCTCATCTTCCTAGATGACATTTTTATATACTCATGTACATGTGAGGAGCACGAGGGGCACCTTCGCTAGGTTCTTTAGTGTCTTTGCGAGCAGTAGCTTTACGAGAACTTGGATAAGTGTGCATTATTTTAGATAGACGTGCGGTATTTGGGTCACATCATTTTACGGAATGTATCATCATCAATCCTTCCAAGATTAGAGCCATTATGGATTGGCCAACACCCACTACAATGGCCGAGGTGCGCAGCTTCACAGATTAGCAAAGTTACTACCGGAGATTTGTTAAGGAATTCTCTCAGATTGCACACCCTATCACTTCCCTTCAGAGGAAAGGGAAGAATTTTGTTTGGTTAGACATATGTGATCAAGCCTTCGGGACACTAAAGGAATTACTCACTTTAGCACCTATTCTTGCGTGTCGATCCACGAGGTGAGTTCTTTGTTTGCATGGATGCTTTAATGGAAGGCCTTGGAGGTGTGTTCATGCAGGGATGGCATAGTAGTGACCTTTAAGTCTTGTAAACTCAAAGATCATGAGCTTAATTATCGACCCATGATCTTGAGCTTATGGTAGTTGTGGAAATTTTGGTTCAATGGAGACACTTTCTTCTTGGTAGGAGATTCACACTCAGGACAGATCACTTGAGTCTTCATCACCTCTTCACTCGGTCCATCTCAATTCTCGTCGGTGGCGTTGGATGGAGTTGATTTACGAGTATGATATGGAGATAGAACATGTGAAGGGGAAGGAGAATGTGGTAGTATATTTTCTTAGTAGATAGAGACATGTGGCTATGGCCACTTTAGTGAGCATAGATTTGCGGAGAAGGATTCTTTAGCAGCTTCCTCTTAATAGCTTTTACATTGTAGTTTGAGTAGAGATTGAGTCTTAGAGACCCCTTGAGGGGAAGTTTGATGGTTTTTATTTAAAGGCGAGATGGTCTTCTTAGGGACAGAGGCTGGATATATGTTCCTAGAGATGGAGGCTTGAGGAAGGACATCTTGGCAAAGGCACATCGTGCACCATATTCATCCCATCATGGGGTGAAGAAGATACACGCCACCTTGCGATAGTTGTATCATTGGAGAGGGCTTCGTATAGATATAACCTAGTTTGTGTCATGGTGTTTAGAGTGCCGAGGGTTAAGGCTGAGAATCAACATCCGAAGGCCTTCTTTATCCTCATGTTATACTGGAATGGTAGTGGGACACTATTTCCATGGATTTCATTGTTGGGCTACCGATGTCGAGATATCACCACGACACCATCATGGTCACGGTTCTTAAATTGACAAAAGTGGTTCACTTTTCTCCGGTGAAGACCACTTATACATCTAGAGCAGTGGCATGAGTATATTTGGATGAGATTTTTAGGTTGCACAGATTTCACAGAAGATCATTTGTGACCATGATCCTTTGTACACTTCACATTTCTAGACTAACATGCGGTATGTCCTCGGGACAAGAATCAACTTCAGCATAACATATCACCTTGAGACGGATGGACAAATCGAGTGGGTGAACTAGATTTTAGAGGACATGCTTAGCATGTATGTGATGGATCAGCAGTCTAGATGGGAGGAGTACCTATACTTGGTGGAGTTTTCCTACAATAACAGTTTTCAAATTTCCATAGGCATGGCTCCTTTTCATACTTTGTATGGTAGAGAGTGCAAGACACCTCTTAGCTAGGATAGGTTAGAGGATAAGGTTTATCTTGAACTAGCTCTTCTACAGGACATGGAGCAGTAGGTGGTGTTGATCGGGAAGAGATTGCGGGAGGCATAGGATAGGTAGAAGAAGTATCTCGGATCAGCATAGGATCGATCGTAGTTTTGATGTGGGCATGAAGGTGTTCCTTTTTGTCGTGGGCCACATAAGAGCCTTATATATTTTGGAAAAGGTTCCAAGTTAGCTCCTAGATTCATTGGTCCTTTTGAGATCTTGGAGCGTATCGGCCCTTTGGCCTATCATCTAGCACAGTCACCCAACTTGTCTCGCATACATG
This sequence comes from Taxus wallichiana var. yunnanensis, assembly GCA_018340775.1. Classification (NCBI taxonomy): domain Eukaryota; kingdom Viridiplantae; phylum Streptophyta; class Pinopsida; order Cupressales; family Taxaceae; genus Taxus; species Taxus wallichiana. The sequence goes on along the minus strand of CM031240.1, from coordinate 503,808,862 downwards.
ATGTGTTTCATGTTTTAGTTCTTATGAGATATATTACAGATCATTCTCATGTGCTAGATTGGACATCATTACAGTACATGATTAGGGGCAGGTGATGGTCGATCCCGTTCACATCCTCGATCGTAGTACCACTGGGCCTTTGAGGTAAAGAGGTTGATCGAGGTTCGAGTACGGTGGGACGATATGACGAGGCCGTAGCTACTTGGGAGGATGTCACTTCATTATGAGTTCGGTTCCAAATTTTTCTAGTGTCTTCCGGAGAAGGAAGTCGAGTCTAAGGGGAGGGAATGTAGCACCCACTTCCCTATGACACCTTTGATACCTATTTTGATACGGTTGATTACATTATGGACACTTCTATGTTTTGATTTAGTATGATGTTAGATATTTCATCATGGATTATTGTTGATCTTGAGCTGGTTATGATGTATGATGATTATTAGAGACATTTATATGTGGATGATGATATACTATTTGACATGGATGTTGATCGGACATGTGATTTTGGATATTATGGGTAGATCTAGAAAATGGATATCATATGATGGTGATAAAGTTGTTGATATAAATTGTATGTGATAATATTAAATTTCCTTGATGTTATCGTGATTCACATATTTAAATGTTTTGGTGATTGTACTTATATTCATTTTGGATGTTCTAATATGGCTATAAGGCTGAAGGAGGTATTCATGTTTTTCAAGTTAAAAATAACAACAAAAATCGAGGGATTGGAGACCAACCACAATGGAATTCTAGGTGAATTCAACAAAGTCACCATGGCAACATGTCTTGTGTGTGTTTGTTGTATTTTGTTAGGGATTCCCATGGGATGATCTCCTTTATATGTGACCGTGGGTTTTGTGTATTTTATTAATGTGGTTTTATTTTATTGTTTATTTGTATGTATTTTATTACTAATGTGTCCCTTTCTTTTATTTAATTTAATAATGGAAGTTTTTGGCTCTATGTATTAATTATGTAAGAGTTGTGTAAGTCAGATTTTGAGTATGAAACACTCCACCTCCTTGGAAACTCAAATTTATTCTTGGGGGCTATTTTGGAGGCTTGTGAGACAAGTAAAACTCATCCCATGCCTTTAAATTTAATTTACCAACCATACTTATGGTTAGATAGGTGATTTTAGACTTGTATAATGCATTTTATTAATCATGTTGTAGGTTTTGATTTCTCTCTCTTACATTTTATTTATTTTTGCGAGTCCTTTGGGGTGTGGGATTTTTGAAGTGTGTAAGTAACTTGTCATATTTTCACCCACCTCTTTATTATGCTTGGGAGAATGAAATTTTGTCTTCTGTGTTTGAATTTGAGGATGTGTGATGTGGCATCCTACATGGATCCACATCATCCTTTTCTCTTCTCTCTTATAAAATTCAAACTCTTTTCTTGTTTTGGGTTGTTGAATCATTTTACAAAATTCATTGGGGTGCATTTTTACTGTTATAGAGCTCTTGTGGATTGTGGAGGAGATTGGAGATAATTTCATGCTTGGCATTGTTGTTTTAGGACTGTGTTTTGGGCATTGAAGCTTGTTGTTTGGAAACAAAAGCTACCATGGAAAGGTAGGAGTTTAACTCTTCTTTTATGTTGTTATTTTCTTGTTGTATTGTGTGAATGGTGAATGTTGTTATGTATTTGTTGGCTGTTTGGGTAGACTACCATAGGAATGGTGTAGGAGAAGGCTATGGGGAATTCATGTGGGGGGGCATAAGGGAATGTCATTGGCATCAAAATTTTATGGAGGGAGTTTGGGTTTGGGATCCACCATGGAAAAGAAATAGCTTGCATTTCTTACTTTGTGGGGGGCATAAGGAAATTTTGGGGGCATAAGGAGGGATTGTGTGGGGCATAAGGATATGTGTGGTAAATTTTATTAGTGGTTTGTTACAGGTGGATGCCCAATTCCCATTGGGAGGCATAAGTAGCTTCCCCCATAGACCTTGCTCCTTTGGTTTGCATGATCAAGCCTAAGTTTTGTTTGAATGTTTGCAAATGCAGTTGTAAACTATTGTCTTTGTTTGGACTATGTTTTATATTGAATTATGCATGTTGAAAGAATGTTGTGTGTTGTGGAAGCTAGTTGTTGCCATGGGTTGAATCACACCTCTTATTGTGTTATGGTTGGGGCTCAGGGGCCAATGATGAAGGATGGCTTCTCCTTTCATTGGATTTCTTGGTTGGGTGAAGAGCGTTTCCTTTCTCCCACTTTGTTTGTGATCAATTTGGAAGATAAAAGAAAACTTGCATGTTACTATTCGGAGCGAGAAGAAGACAGTTTTCCAGCCCCTTGCAAAACTAATTCATTTCTAATCATTTCCCACTTGATGTGGATGAAATTGTAATACATATTTGTGAAGAAAAGATGTATGTAACTGATTTTGGAAGTTGCACATTCAAAATGTGAAGGCATTTATATTCTATTCTAGTTATTGGAAAGAAAGGAATAGAATTTTGTTATTTGCATTAAAACATTGAAAAATTTAAAGTTGTAAAGTTTGGATTCAGTAAATAATTGCAAGATTTTCCCTCATTGCATTTTTGTGTTGAATTGAAATATAAAATTTTGATTGGAATCTCTGTTGAGAAAAATGGAAAAGGAAGAAATACGTATGAAAGAATTATTTTACGGTGTCTCTTTTTGAAATATATTAAATTGGAAACTAGACTTTACAATTTGGCTTTTAAATGATTTTTTTAAAGAACTGAATATATTATATTAGATTAGAAATGAAATACCACACTTAAATGATGAAATTAATACACATATCTTCTAGAAATGGATGTCATTAGAAATTTAAAAGCGTGAATACATTTAATTAAAATGTACAATTCGGGCCTGCACATTATAATTAACTTGGAAATGTTAAAATTTAGTATGTTATATTACCAAGAAACTCAAATTGACAAAGAACACTATTGGAAATAATTCAAACATTGCAAATTCAAACCCAATCCCTTTCACGGTCATTTTCTGTCAATTGTTGGGAAAATACAAATTGAAATAAATTGAGAAAAATTACCTCCCTAAAACATTCTAAATCCTTCCTAGAACAATCCTCCATGTCTGTTTGGCATGTTGAGTGAAGGAGGAGATCAAATTGAATCAAATTTATAAGTTGGAAATTACCAGTTTGCTATTTAAAATCCTGCAGATCATTTTTGTAAAATTGACCCCTCAAACTTTATCAAAATGTAAAATTTATGATTTCTGTGCAAAGAGGGCATCAAAGATTTCCAGAAAGTCCTCATTTTCCCAAAATTAAGCTTTCTAGCAAAAGTTATGGCACTTTGAAGTTTTCTTGCCTTGGCGGGAAATTTGGGAAAATTTTCCCTAGTGGGCCCGCGCCCAAAAATTTCCCATCGGAATACCCTTAGAATTTATTTATTTTTAAATTTTGTTTCAAAAATTGTTGGGGAAATTTTGAAATTTTCTCCGCCGCCCACCCAATCAAAGGATGCCATGTGTCCTCACGGGGCAACGATGGATATTAGTGTAGGTTATTATTTATCCTTTTATTTATTTATCAGGATAGTTATTACACTTGTGTTAGCCCTACACTTGTTGGGTTAGCTTGCTTAGGTGTACTAGTTGTGTGGAGTTAGCTTACTAGTTGTGTTGAGTTAGCTTCTCTGTTATGTGAAGTTAGCTTACTAGTCTTTTGGAGTTAAATTAACTACCAGTATCAGTTAGTGGGAGTTCTTCACCACTGATTTAGTTAGTAGTTGCACTTCCCCCTCCTATATGTACATCTTTCTTATTGAATAATTGAATTCATTCTATTGTAATGTATTGAGCATTATGGATTATGATGGATTTCCATATATTATATTTTAGCTCTTTTGCTTTGAAAATATAATGTGGTGTGCTATTATCATTTGAGATCGTAGCTTGGAACAATATTATTATCGTTCCTTTCATGGTATCAAAACTATAGATGATGTAGACATCCATCTGTAAGTTTTTCTTTGCAAGCAAGAGTTTATTTTTTCATGTATTCGAATTTGTTAGCAATTTTCTACAGCATGCATTTTTATGCAAAACAGAGTGTGCCATTGGATTTGGAAGGTGCAAAACCATATAATCGACTATAAAGTCAACCATGTTTTGAGACAGTCAAATTTGGGTGCATTCTTTTATCCATTAGATATAAGCATGTACCTTCTAGACGCATTATTTTACCCTCTGGGTATTTCGATTTTGGATGCAGTATTTTATCCACTTTGGACATGGATTTGTACCCTCTTGGTGCATTCTTTTATCCATTGGATATAAGCGTGTACCTTCCGAGATGCATTCTTTTACCCTCTAGGTATTTCGGTTTTGGATGCAATATTTTATCCACTGGATGCAGATTTGTACCCTATGGGTGCATTCTTTTATCCATTGGATATAAGCATGTACCTTCCGGATGCATTCTTTTACCCTCTGGGTATTTTGGTTTTGGATGTAGTCTTTTATCCACTGGATGTAGATCTGTACCCTCTTGGTGCATTCTTTTATCCATTGGATATAAGTGTGTACCTTCTGGATGCATTCTTTTACCCTCTGGATATTTTGATTTTGGATGCAGTCTTTTATCCACTAGACGTAGATCTGTACCCTTTGGGTGCATTCTTTTATCCATTGGATATAAACGTGTACCCTCTAGATGTAATGATTTACCCTTTGGACATTTTAGGTTTTGGGCACGGAATTTATCCTTTGGTCGCAAGCATGTATCATGTGGATGCACTCTTTTACCCTTTGGACATTTGGGTGTCATGTGTACCTTTTAAAAAAGATCAACATTAAAATATTATTTTAATAGCAAAACCTTCTAGAGCTCATAACTTTTGATCTATAGCTCGGATTAAGGTGATCTTTTTTTGAAATTGTGTATTTTTCAAGATCTACACATTGGTGAAATTTTTATACACATATTTCAAATGTAAAAGGTACTATTACTAATTTTAATATTTATATGCACTCAATTATAAATTGCCAAATTTGGGAGGGTGTTGTGATCACTTGTGGGCCTTGATTTCGGTTGAGCTTGACATCCTAAACTTTTGGGTATTACATTCTTATATCTATGGGTGTATACATTTATATCTCTCTTGTTTGTTGAGATATTTTGGATCTATATTTTTGATTATTTTTTTGGCATGTTGTGGTCTCTCTTATGGGGGAGCTATTCTAGTGGAGCCTAGTGTTAGTTTGTCAGTGTTCAAGTAGTTGATTTTGACAACTCATACAGATCTATGGTGTCACTCTACCCATTATGTAGTATGGGAGGATGTGGTGTTGATACTGCTTCTTCAGGTTTTGTGTCCTTTCCTTGTTACCTTAGCTTTTCTTGGGTCATGTCACTCCTATTTATTTAGATCTCGTGCCCACCTTATTGCCTTGGTTGTTATTAGATCATGGTGTGTTCAAAGAAAAGTTATAGAAGCCATGGATTTGGGGTAATAATTCCTAAAGAATCCCCAAAGGCTTCAAGCAACAAATCAATGGACCATCCAATAAGAAATGAGCAAGATTTTCTAACTAGCATACATTATGAAGTAAACACTCAAACTTAAGCTAATTAAAACTATCTCTATTCTTTGAAAGCTTAAAATAATGAACCTAGTAAGCCCTAAGCAATTAGTTTTAGTGATTAAGAGAAAGATATCTCCCCATTATAGGATTTTTGAGCCAATGGTTATTCTCTTTTACCATCTAAATTGGATTAACAATACAAAAAATGAAGTAAATAGCTCAATATTTAAACTAGAAATGAAATCTAGAACCTAGATGAAAAATACTATAATCTATGCTTAGGAAGAAAGGAGGAATTCTTGAAAATGAGAGAGGGGTCTAGCCCTATATATAGTTTCCCATTTAGGAGAATGGGAAACTTGAGTGCATGTGGGACAAACACTAAATTCCAAAAAACACTTTTAGCAAGTCAAAGCTTACTTTGACTAGATTTAGGGAGTGACAAACCATGTTTAAGCTTATTTAAACATGCTTAGGAGGTGATTAGGGTTTGGAGAGAGTTTTGAAGGGTCAGATCAATCCAATGGAATGGATTGAGAGGCCAAGAAGGTGGTAGAAGTGGACTAGAAGAGAGTAAGAAGCTAATGTAGTTAGAACGAAGCTATTATAGCTTGTTTAAATGGTTTACAAGAGGAAAAATGACAAAAGGGATGTCATAGGAAGAAAGTTAGATAGGTCAAACCGGTGGTGTATCATCGTTTGTAGGAGAAACACAACTAGCAAAATATTAGTCGTAATAGTGCATTGGCCAAACTACAGGTGTCTACATTTTCCCCTCTTTTAGGTGATGTAAGTTACATCACTTCAAAGAAAGTAGACAAATATAAAAGAGAAGAAAATTTTGAAGGGATAGAAGAAAAATTAATAGGATGAAAGATGCCCCCTCGAGTGTCAATGGGGTGATGAAAGAAATTGATCAATGCTCGAAAAAGGTGAGATATAGATAGAAAAATGGGGAAGTGTGAAGAGAAGAAGATGAGAAACAAGAAAAGAGATATTGAGCTATCAACAAATCAAATGTATTCAATCTTTTAAATCATCATTTTGCTTAGAGACCTCCTCATCAGTCCTTATTAAAAATGTGAGCATACAACAGAAGCGTATAATGACATGAGAATCCAAGATACAAAATAACTGTCTATTGCTAAAATGTTGACTCTGCACAACATACAAACATATAATGCAATACAAGAAATAAACAAACTCATGTAACAGGGAAATAAGTACAGTCACACACACTTAAACCAACAACGTTCAAGAAGGTTGCACAAATATTTTGTTATCAAGCTGAAGTCCCAAATGTTCTGATAAATGACAAGGGTAAGAATGATGCCCCAAGAAATATGCACATGCAAGGGAAATGATGGAGGACACTTGGGTCTGATGAAAAAGCAACGTGCATGATGAAACAGTACCAGGCAACTAATAGTGCCCCAGAGTACAAACGAAGTAAGTAGCAGTCTTTTGTAAATGATTGTAGATCAAGGTGATTCACAAGTCATTGTTTCAAAACATGTGAAAATTCCAATAGGATACAAGATGAGTGCCATGCAAAAGACACATATTTCAGCCGAAAAATGAGTTGGTTACCAATTTTAGTTCATTTTCAAAGTTTTATACTGTTTTTTATTTTTCTGAATCAATTTTACAATTTTTAAATTTTTTGATCGGTCAGAAGAATTCAAAAGATCAAAGATCTTCTAAAAGTACGTACGGAGGTGAACGGGGAAGGCGAGGCCGCAAAAGAGCCAAAAGGGGATCCCCATGGAAAGAAAGATAGGGTGATAATAATTATTGTAGAGAATTATTGTTCACGATGGGAGGTAGATAGACAAAAAAGAGGAATCAAAACAGAGGAAAATACCTGTAAGGTTCGTAAACAATGCCAGGGTTAAGAGGAAGTGTCCGCAGGGTAGCACAAAGTGCCCCAGCGTGTGAAAATTAATAAAAATAATTATTTTAATAATAAAATAATTATCATGGTAGGTAGAAGAATATTAGAATGACCACGATGGAGAAAACATGCCCCAGGGGCATCGCGATGAGTTAATATACCCACTCGGGGGGTAAAAATAATCACGACCAATTCATTTGTACCAGAGCCCTTGCAAATTTTTACCGCGAGGTGTCAGTGAGAGAGCCTGGAGTGCGATGGAGAGGTTACCAATGAGGCGGAGGTGAGCAGACTAGATCTAAGAGTACCAGTGAGACCCTATGGATGGACCCTTCATGAGTGGTCTATCCCTTCTTTTTTAAATTACGCATTTAATTCTTTCTAGGTCATTTCTAGGGTAGGTAGGCGGGAAAAGACACATGCACACACGTGCGGAGTGTCGAAAGTGTGGGGACACGTACGTGTACACATAAAAAAATTGGATATGCGTGGTTGTACACATTGAAAATTGGTACATGCATGCATGTCCGTCAAAAGGGGGAAAACGGGGACGCACGCGCACGCGCGTCTTCTAACTAAGCGCGTAGACACTAACTAGGGGGTAAATTTTGAATTTTACTGGGAATGAATGCGCGCATGCATGTGTGCTGGGAGGGACACGTAGGCATCACATTGGGCATGTTGGCATCTTGCATGTCATACGATGAAAATAAAAAAAGGGGAAGGGGTGCGTACACATTGGTTAAGGCACGTAGGCATCGAGGAGGATGTGTGTGTATCGAAAGGGGCGCGTGCATGCATCTGGAAGAAAATGAAACACACTTATAGCAATAAAATAGCAAAGTGTAGAGGAGAATAATTAGAAGAACTTAGAAGAAAAAGGGAAATTAGTAAGTTAAAGGACTCAACGAACCATTTTTCCTTAGAAAGATAGCTAGAAGTTAGATAAGTGCCTAACACTTGTTTTGATCTTGTAGCGTAGATTACCCGCACTTCAGATGCGGGAGAGATATGGCCACCTTGAGACGATAGAGGCATAGTTCAAGGATGGAGATAGGGGGATATTAGATATCCTCCTTTATGTCACAGGGTTAGCCTATGTGGCTGACATGCCCCAGATCACATTGGACCACGACCTTCTCACGGCCATAGCAGAGAGATGGCACAATGAGAGCTAGTGTTTCCGGCTGCCTACAGGGGAGATTACCATTATGTTGGAGGATGTCTGGCACATCATGTGTGTTCCTATCATTGGCCAGCCCATTCAGTATGTGAGTGATAGAGCAACATTGGATGGATGCATTATCACAATGTTCGGAGTCCCGACGATACCTTGTCATGGGATGAGGGTGAGATTGTCACACTGCATTGAGGACCTTTCTCTAGATCAGGTCGTGGTATACATGATGGCCTTTGTCAGTGGAGTTTTACTCCCTGACAAGACCGGTTCCTCATTCCCACTTGGACTACTTAGGGTTATTCTTGGATTGATATAGGGAGAGACTTATTACGGGGCCGGTGCATTCTGACACATCTTTACTGGGATCTGCATCTTATCACTTACTACCGTCAGAAGACGGTAGGCCCGACCAGGCTCCTTATGATATGGGCCTAGGATCACATTGCTATCGAGGCACCCCTTAGGCATTCTGAGAGTTCGGGCTCTAGAGGATCCATCTACCACGGGTTGGAGTCAGTCGGGAAAAATTTTGGCCTTACAAGGGCAATCCTTATCCCTATCATCGAGAGCTTGATGACCTACGAGGGCGGTTGAGGTATGGAGGCCATACTGACATTTCTAGTGGCCTAAGGATGCCCGAGAGCTATCCATAGCTAGAGTAGAGCATTTTATCATGGGCAGCTACAGCTATATGTGGGAGTTTTACAGGGTTGATAGATGTCAGCGATAGTTTGGCACCACACAGGATGTTCCGGGGCCTGATATGTGGTACACGCAGAGGGCACGTGAGTATTTTGACATGGGGCCATAGATAGCCTTTGACAGAGCTTGGGCCAGTTTTACACAGGTGGTACCCATTGCATGGGTACCTTTGAGGTAGTGTGAGATCTAAGGTGCACAATAAAGTACACACCCTGGTATCATGGTATGATTCCACACAGGCTGACCATTCTAAGGGTAACATATGATGCAGGTGTGAGGCCTCCCCTAGTGGGGCCGCCTAGCGATGACGATGGCACTAGAGGTGGTACTGATGATGATGATTCAGATGAGGAGGGTGGCCCCGATGCATAGCATCGAGTTAGAGACAGGGCCCCACGGTCATAGTACTGGGGTCCTGAGGCCTATACCTGAGATAGGTACACCAGCCCTAGGCCGGCCCATTACCTCTAGTAGGAATTCCAGGTGGTCATATATTTCCCACTACAATAGGTTCTACCATAGCAGGGTCCACCTCCTTAGGCCCCAAGAGTTGGATGGACAACTTACTTGCACTCTGACACCGATTATAGGCTGCGATAGTGAGTACAACTTTAGGTGGCCGCAGAGAGAGATCGAGGCGAGCACGGAGTGCGGGTTTTGACTACCGAGAGAGACCAAGCTAGGTCTCAGTTATAGGATAGTGGTAGGGCCATACGGCTAGGTCAGATTACACAATTGGCAGCGTAGGGCACTTAGTTAGTGGGTGCCTTAGGCCGGTTACACAACGTCATGGTTCGGCATGACCCACCAAGTGCGAGATGAGAGACAAACCTATGTGATGGAGAAAGACTAGGCCCGTGTCGAGCTATAGAGTGTCACCCTGGAGAGGGATTGAGATGATGCTACTCTTTGCTAGGTAGGTTGATGTTAATATAGGTCAATTGATAGGTGAGCGTGATGCCACCCTACATGCAGCCTTAGCCATAGGAGATGATGATTTGATACATGACACTATCAGGGCCACAGGCGAGGCTCTTTATTACAAGACAACCTACTTCGAGTAGTTCTAGTAGCAGTGAGTGATACCCTATGCCCAGCTTGATGTGATCTGCACAGGCTCTAGATCATAGAGGTCAACCAGGTCAGTACAACATCCGGCCACACAGATGATTACGCAATGTAGAGGGGTACACAGGGTCTTCACCCACACTTGGAAAGTTCTTTAGGGGTAGGCCCATCACAACCTCCATTATTTCATCCTCTAGGACATGGTCCTAGTATCCCCAGTGAGGGCGAGAGTTGTGGTTGAGTCTCCTACTCATGCCATGATATATGTATGTATTCATTGTATATGCCTCTTATGAAGGCAAGTTTTGACTATGTATAGATTCTTTAGATTCTTTTACGAGATGCCTCTTGATGAAGGCCCGATTTTGATCGATGTAGGTACCTTTTTTATGTACCACCATGCCTCGTATGTAGGCTTAGTATCTAATCCCTACCCCTTTTATATGGCAAATGGATAGAGCATTTTGTATATACCAGACTTTGACATAGAGATTTTTATTATACATGTACCATATGGACACTTTCTTGTATATCTTGTCATGGTAATTATGTTTCATTGATGTTCATGTTGTATCTTTTCCTCTTCATGTATGTGACATACTTTCAGATGTAGAGATGTACATGTTTTTCTTTCATAGCGATGATATACTCATGTATTTGATATCATGTGTTTTCACTTTATGAGATGTTTGATTCCATATGGCTAGTACTTTGGGATGATACTAGATGATATTGGTGTGGGGGATAGATTAGTGATCATGCGCAACCCCTCTTTCCCCCATTGATGATACGATATGTGATGATTAGCTTAGCATACATGCATGATGTAATACTTAGCATTTTTGTATATATGATGTAGTAAATGATGTGATAAATGTGATGAAATGATAGATGATAGATGTGATAACAAACAACTGTGCAAAAAAAAACATACAAGCAAAAGTTAACAAAACTAAACAAATATACACATGCAACACAATGCAATGCAACTAACAATGAAGATTAATCTAACACTTTAATCTAAGCAAGTAAAATGAAATCCCACAGATGCACATAGCAATCAAAGAAACATACAACAATTAATTACAAGCATAAAATTCCTAACAATGAATGCGGTCTGAACACATAATTAAACATAAGAAGATCTAATACAAGACAAGAAAATAATCATTCAAAGAACAAACAACACAACAAGCTAAGTACACCAAAACTATACAAAACAACAACTAAAAGCAATCTAACTACCACTTTTTTTTACAGGACAATATTGACATATTTTCTAATGTTTTTAGCTTTATCATGAACGATAAGATTTCTAAGACTACATTTTACATCGTTGTCTAGGTTTCCCTAAGATAACGTTGTGAAATGAATGTAGCTTTATCCCTGAAAAGGGAAATTTTCTAGATGTTTAGATTTTTGTCTATCATTTTCTAAATGTTTTTGTATTTTCAAGGTCATGTTTTGAAAGCCATGTACAATCTTTAAAGAAACGTGGAATGTGAATGTGCCCCCACATGATTTGGGAATATACAAATAGGCCACATCCTTCACACAGATATAGTATAAGTAAACTAGATCACGAGTCCCGCAAGAGGAGCTCGAGTCGATTCCTAGACCTAGCTAGGGTACTGCAGAATTTAGTAAGTGGCAAGAGTTACCCATCCTGTCGCAAGAGTGACTTGTGTACAAGAAACCTTCCTTGAGCACCGGAAACCGGTTTTCACAAAAGGACATGCCCACTGCGCCACAATTGTGTGGTTTTCACATGAGGACGACCTATTTTTTCTTCACTTTTTTCTCAATTTTTCAATTTTTTTGCTTGTTTTTCTTTGTTTTCTACTTTTTAGTTTCTTATCTCAATATTCCAGCCACACCTAAGCATAGAAGTTCTTGAGGTGAATGGCGTTCATGGGATCTGGAAGCTCTTCACCATCCGAATAGGCAAGTTTATATGCCCCGATCCATATTTACTTGATCACCACATAGGGCCGAGCCAATTGGTCTCAAATTTACCTTTCTTTTCCCTGTCTTTGGTGGTATTCTTTTGATTATCTTTTAGTACAAGATCATCTACATCAAATTCCCTATGAATGATGCGTTTGTTGTATTCTCTAAATACTCTATTTTGATATACTTTAAGGTGATTAAGCACTCTGATACGTCGTTCATATGACAGTTCCAACTTTGTCAGATGAGCAACTTTGTAGTCTTCATCTTTGTCGAGGAAGTCCTTGAGAGATATTATTAAGGAGGGAAGCTCCACTTCCAAAGGTATGATGGCTTCAGTGCCATAGACAAGTGAATACGGGGTTGCACTAGTAGGGGTGCGGATGGAGGTTCGACAAGCCCAGAGGGTGGGATGGATTTACAAGTGCCAATTATAACCAGTTTTACTAACCGTTTTCTCCATAATGCACACAAGAGTTTTGTTTGTAGCCTTTTCTTTCCCATTACCTTGAGGGTAATAGGGGGTGGACCATTTTAAGTTGTATACGAAAGCATTGACACAAGTCTTTTACCATCTTTTTTTTGAAATATTTACCATTGTCATGACAATGGCCGAGGGATACCATAACGCGCGTATAAGATGGTTCATGATAAACTTAGATATTTGTGCACTTTGGTGACATAGGTAAGAGGAATAGCCTCCACCCGTTTAGTGAAATACTCAATGGCGGTTATGATGTGTGTATGACCATCGATGAAGAAGGGTGGAGCTTCCATATGAGATCTAAACCCCACTTTGAAAAATGCCAAGGCGTTGCAATAAGATGTAAAGCCTATGTTGCTGCATGTATGATATTCTTGTACTTTTGAAAAAGTTCACATTTCTTCACGAAGTTGTAGCAATTGGATTCCATGGTAGGCCAATAGTAGCCTACTCTCAACAGCTTTTTAGGTAGCACCATGCCACTAGTTTGTGCCCCATAGATACCACTATGTACCTCTTTAATCACGTGAACTGAATCAATAAAATTTAGATAGGGAAGTAAGTTCCCATCATAGCCACAATGATAAAGAGAGCCTCTAGGAGGGTATAACGAGCAATGCGGTGGATAAGGGATTTTTCTCTAAATGGGTAATGTCAAGTGGGAAGGTTCCATCTTGTAGGTATTGGTAAATAGGGTCATACCATGGGGATAAGGGACCAACAACTTCACATGATAAGTAGGATTCAAGCATATCATATGCCAACATTTGTAAGTGTTCCACAAAGAAAGGCATCTTACTCTCCTCAGGCGGGATGTGCAAGAGAGAGCCGATGGTAGCCATGGCATCTGCAGATCTATTATGAGATTTGGGTTTTTGTTCAAATATGACATGTGAAAAATATTCCTTTAGGGTTTCAACCAACTTCTTATAGGGAATAAGTTTTTCATCTTTAACCTTGTATTCATCATTGACTTGCTTAATGATGAGTTGAGAATATCCAACAACTTGTAGTTATTTGATGTTCCAAGTGATAGCTAGCTTGAGGCTAGTAATGAGTGCCTCATATTCTGTAATGTTATTGGTATAAGGAAACCCCAACTGGAATGCCCTTGGTATAATATCTCCTGTGGGAGTAATAAGCACCACTCTTGCTCCTGATCCATGAAAAGTAAATGATCCATCGAAATGGACCTACCATTTTGTGGATTCTTCGATATACATCATAGATGCGTCTAGGAGATCTAGACACAAAGGCTCTATTCCTGGTAAAGGTGCTTCTACCAACTGATCTGCCAATACCTATCCTTTTAAGGACTTCTAATTTACAAACTCTATCTCAAATTCACTCAAAAGAATGATCCAATTAGCCATTCGGCCTGTTAAGGTGGGTTTGGATAAGAGGTACTTAAGAGGGTCAACCTTGGAAATAAGTTTAGTTTTATTGTTAAGGAGGTAATGGCGAGTTTCTAAAATGTAAAGATGACTGGCCAGCTAGGCCTTTTCAATCTGTGAATAGTTCAATTCATAGGCAATCAATGTACGACTAAGGTAATAAATAGCTCTCTCCTTATGGCCAAGGTCATATTGGGCAAGCAGTGCACCAATAGCAAATTGGGTAGAAGAAATATATAAAAGGAGAGGCTCTCCAGGAGTGGGGGCATCAAAGCACGGGATGGATTTACAAGGTACTATTTGAGCAAATAAAATGCCTTCGACATTATTTACTTGAAAGCAACATATTTCATTAAAAGATGTGTAAATGGATGACATTTATCTGTAAGTGAGAAATAAAATGGTGAATAGCACGGATCTTTCCTTACAGGACTTCGAGTTGTTTAAGAGTGGTGGGTGGAGGCATGTTTGTAATAGTAGTGACCTTGGTGGGATCCACTTCTATCCCTCTCTGTGATACTATAAATCCCAATAGTTTTCCTGATAATACACCGAAGACACACTTCTTAGGATTAAGATGAACCTTGTAGTCCTTGAGGCACTTTGAAAGATACGTCTAAGCACTTTTGGGTGCTCTTCTCTACTCTTTGATTTAGCTAATATGTCATCCACATAGTCCTCCATAATATTGTTCATCATATCATGAAAAATGACAGTCATAGCACATTGATAAGTAGCCCCGGCATTTTTGAGTCCGAATGGCATGACTTTGTAACAAAAGGTTCCCCATGGAGTGATGAAGGTAGTTTTGTGCTGATCCTCTTCTGCGATCCTTATCTAATTATACCCTGAGAAGCCATCCATTAAGGATAGCATCTCATAGCCAGCGGTAGAGTCTACGATCATATCTATGTTTGGAAAAGGAAAATCATCTTTAGGACATGCTTTATTGATGTCACGGAAGTCAATATAGATCCTAATGCCAATGGGTTTCTTTTGTACTGGAACTATATTGGAGATCCAATCTGAGTAATCAATAGGTTTGATAAAATCTGCAGCCAAGAGTTTCTCTAATTCTTCTTTGACAAGAAGTGAAACCGTAGGGTGCATCTTCCTCGATTTATGTTTAATGGGCTTGGTGTCCGGGTGCACAAAAAGGTTGTGCACTAACTAGTGCTAGATCTGAGCCGGGTATATTTGAATATGTCCATGTGAAAATATCAACGTATTCCCTTAAGAGTTCCATAAAGCTTTTCTCGTTCTGAGTGAGAGTGAATCCCCTAACTTGATCATCCTAGGTAAATCCTCTAAACCAATGTTGACACTTGATGGTTTCCTCAATGAGCATCTTAGACGCATCTTCCATTCGGTAAGATCAAGAGGGAGGGTGAGATCAACCTCCAAAGGTAGCTCTTTATCATCTTCAAATGGATAAGTTATTTTATCCATGTGCTTTTTATTTTGTTCTTCTATAAGTGTTTCAAAGAGTTTTTCACTGTGAGATTTCCATTTATTCTTTGTACTAGGCTGCTCTAAAGTATTTTTACTTTTATTCACAACATTCTTACCCAAGCAGCCACACATCTCTGCTTCTTCTCCGAAGTATGCACATGTGTTTAACTAAATTTGGAATCCTTTCTTGTGGTCCCAAGAATAAAATCCCTGAGTCCCATGAATTCCGTGAATGCTTCATCATTCTCGAAGATATCAAGTGGTACGTAAAGTTGTTGGTCCCAATCTACAAGTTTAGGATAAACTAGGGTGACTTGATAATTGGTTGAAGGGATGGATTCAGATAGGGTAAGGATGGCTGACTCGGGAATAGGTTCGTGGAAGCCAAATCTTCATAGAGGCTACATTGGGAACTTGTATCGCTATCCGCATTATACAAAATGTCCTCGCACTCAGAAAAGGTAGCATCAACCTCGACGGGTTGAGCATCCTGGGATTTTAACCCAAGACCATGCTTGTCAGATTTGAAACGGTGAGTAGGAATAGGTTCTAGATGGCCTTGTGCATTGGCTCCACATCTGTATCCTTTATAACCCATGACAAACATCATGCGGTGTCCTTTAGTATACTGAGGCACTTGATGGCATGAGGCCATGGTTCCTTCTAGCACCTTACTAATGGGATCCTCCAACATCTTTTCTTCGAGATAGGAGGCCACTATGAAAAAATTTATCCAATGGTTCTGAACATGGTTCTTGTGTACTTTTGAACTGAAAATAGGGCTTACCCCGTGTCCTAGGTGACACTGATAAGTATGAAATTAACAATTCTTGTTCAAGAGTAAATGGATCTCCTGGGCCATATTTTGCTGATGTAGCCTCCCAAGATGCAAAAGGATTGACCAAAGAAGGGAAGTCCTGATTATAAGGTGTGAGTGACTCTGAGTCCACCCGATTCTTCATAGCTTCCATTTTAAGAGGGATAACAACATCCACGAAAGGGCACTCATAGGATACACGAGAGAAATTATGCAATGCCCGACAGTGAGTGAATTACTTAGGATCACCCGAGATAGTGACTATACACCCTTCATGGCACAACTTGATACACTGATGAAATGTCAAAGGGATAGCCTACATGGCATGAATCCATGGACACCCCAAGAGCATGTTATATGGGAGATCTAAATCTAGGACATGGAAGGTCATATCATGATAGGTTGGACCTACTTCCATGGGCACTATAATAGTACCTATGGATTCTCTCTCCTCATTATCATACACTGTGATGGTGATGGTCTTAGCTCCCAGATCCATTTCTGAAAGGCCTAGCTACCTGACCAGCTTCAATGTGCATATGTTTAGACCAGATCCCCCATCCACAAGCACTCTTTTAATCTTACGACGGGTAATGACCACTTCTAAATAGAGAGGAAAATTATGCTTAGGGTTGTTACACAGGATAGTGTTGCGATCAAAAGTGATATGATCAGTGGGTTCAAGGTGGATGACCATAGATTGCAAGTGCGTAGGATCTACCTCAGTAGAGACTCCAGAATTCTAAAATGTTTTGTACAACATATCCTTGTGAGCAATAGAGATTTTGAGAAGGTCTAAAATGGATATTTTATCTAGTGTTTTCTCTAACTGGTCTAGTAAATTATATTGGCTTTGGGTAGTTGGTATTGGATCAGTACGATTAGGCAAGTGTGTCATGTTCCAACTACACAACTCTTTTTGAGAATTCACATTATGTTTACTCGTTCATCGGGTGAACGGATGTAACATATAAGGGAGTCAAATGAACTGTCATCACTAGGGTAAACATATGAAGTAGTGTGATAGTCATTAGAGGCCTTCCCATGATCTGTTTCCTTTTCTTTTTATCCATGTGATTGGGAAAAGGTTCTTTGTATATGCCCATTTTTTCATTAGGACCCTATCCTGAATCAGGAGGTGATTCTACGACAATATTTCCCTCTTCAATGAGGTCTTGTATGAAGTGTCTCAGCCATAGACATCTATCTGTTTTGTGTCCTTTGACACGATGGAAGTCACAATATTCATGGTCTTTATACCAACTAGGTTTTGGAGCATTTTTTGGGAATGGTACTGTGGTACTTGGATACTCTACCATTTTAACATCATCTAATTGTTTTAATATAGTAGTCGGGGTTTGCTCAACGTTGTGAACATATGTTTTATAGGTTCCTTGGGATGAGGTCCTTATGAAAGCTTTAAAAGTGGACCTGTCTGCATAGCTTGGACTCTTTTGGAGTCAGTAATTCCATCACCAATGACGTGCTTGTTCTTATTAAAGAACTTAGGTTTGTCTACAGATTTGGCCTCATGTTTGTCTTTGACAAAGGGTTTAAGTGTTCCTTTAGTAATAAGAGACTTTTCATTTTAGCTACCTTTCTCTATAACTTCCTCGAAGTTAGATCCACAATGCATCTGAACATGGAAGGCTATCTCCAAGTTTAAATTAGGAACAAAAATTCTCACTAATTGTTTTTTAGGTAACACACATGGGAAGAGACTAGCCAGCGCTCTCCAGCATTGTAAGAAACCCGCGAAGGTCTCATTAGGTTTTTTCTTTGCATTGCAAAGGTCATTCATCGTGATATCATTTTCAATATTGAAAGAATAGTGCCGCACAAATTTTTCTGCTAGTGTCGGCCACATTGTTATAGATCCTTTAGGTATGCTACAGAACCATTCAATCACCAAAGCTCCCAAACTGCAAGGAAAGAGTCCTATTAGAAAATTATAATTGTAGGTGATCTCTTAACAAGCCATGTAAAAGTATTTGATGTGGTCACGGGGATCACCTTTTCCTTTGTATTTTTCGAGCTTTGGGATAGTGAAATGTTTAGGAAAGGGCTGCAGTAGCATGTCTTTATTGAAGGGATAAGGACATAGTTCTTCGTAGAGATACTTTCTGTTTTGGCCTATATTTCCCTGTTGTAATGTTGTGATCATATCTTTCATAGATTTCAATTCATCCTAAGGGTAAGTGCAGGAAGTTGATGGACAAATATAGGGTCATCCGTGGACATCATATTGCAAATAACAACATAATATCAACTTGTAGGGATTATTATCAATACATACACTCAAAATTAGACAAAATTATATTAATATGAATCATAGCATCCGAATCTATTTTCTAAAATACTAATTTTTGTAAAAATTGACAAGATTAGCTATATTAAACACTCGAAATTCAATGATTTGGTATTTTTTTAAAACGCCGATAAGATTATAGTCCGTTTGCCCACAATTTGGATGACCAAAAATTGATATATATATTTTTCCTTTGGTGAGAAGTTATATGCCACTATTTATCTTGGGATGGATTTTATTTTGTATTTTTTTGAGTAATATTTTATTTTTTATGATTTTTTCCATGAAAGTGGTATGAAAACATAAAGAAAACAGAGCACTTTCCGTTTGCCCGCCATAACTTCATCAAAAAATATTGAAATCAAATAATTTTTTTTTGAACATGTATATAATTTCACCACGGTTGGGATGGTATAAGTTTTATCACATTCTAATAAGTGAAACAAATTTTGTAGTCTTAAACGTAGACATAAACATTCACAGGAAAAAGTGTCTTAAAGACCTACTATTAGTAAAAAATTATAAAATGATATTTATCCTCTTCTATTCACTTTAAAATCAGTATTTCTACAAAGCTAATAGTCTCCCCTACGCAATGGTACCATTTTTATGACATAGTTTTTACTTTTCGGCATGGTTCAAGTCCACGGAAGACTAAATTTGATGTTTTGCTGTTTTTAATGTAAAATTCAAGATTTGATGTCCACTTAATTGTCCCCCAACTTGGTGCACTTACCCCTAAATGAGTTGCTCCTTAGTAGGTGATATTGACCTTTGAGCCTGAGTTGCTTTAAAGGTATAGTTTATATGTGGATCAAATTAAAACTCGTTAAGTTTATTTTTGTCTTTGTCTTTACCTATGTTTCTTTTTGAAGCACCTAGGTTCGCTAATTTCTGACTCAACTTCAAGATCTATTTTTGGAGGGTCTCCTCCTCAACTAGGGGATCCTCTTCTTCATCAAATTTCAGAGGAGGGGAGGCCTTCGCTTAGTTTTTACTTTATGCGAAGCCTTAAAGTGAGGTTTACGTGATGTTTCACCTTCAACAGTGGCCTTATGTTGCCCAGAAGTGGATGCATATCCCACATCAAAAGGATTATCTATGTCTAAGATGAATCTTCACTCTCCTAAGTTAGGGTCAACAACCTTTGTTTCTTCTTCGTGCTCATGTGGAAGTTTAGCTCCTAACACCAAGACTCTCGTGAGTACTTGATCTTTGTTATAATATAAGAGCTCATCAAATCTGTTTAGGTCTAACCTTTGTTGTTCTCCCAAAGAGTCCGACTCTCCTCCACTATGATCGATTAACATCTCCGTATCTTTGACTTGAGAGAAGAGTGGTCCTAAATTTTTCCCGCTAAAGGGGAAATCATCGAAAGGATTAGCTCTTGCATTAAGCTCACTGGATTTTGTTGCCATTTTGAAAAGTCTAGGCATTACTAGCCGATACTCAGATGCAACACTATGTTTACTAGTTTTCAAAGGATACTTGATATGGACAGATGAAAATGTATCACTTACCTAAGTTGCGTTATGTCAAATCTATACTTAAAAGACCAAGATGAATGACAATGTTGTACCAGATATGTGGGCCAAAGTTAGAAATCTAACAAGGCTTGAATATCAGCACAATACTGACAAAGTCCTCTAACAAGGTATACCTAGAACTGACTCAAGTACTGACAACAAGCCAAGTGTATTGAAAAGTGGAAGTCGCAATTAGATACAGCACAACAACATTGTCAAGATATCTCAACCAAGCAAGCAAGGTGTCGATATCAAGACAACATCATGATGATATATATAATGCGTTATCAACACTCATCAAAAAACCTAGATGACGTCAGAACTAAAATCAAGTAGAAGGTATAACAAGAAGTCTGCGATGATGCAAGCAGCGTAACCATGCAATAGAGGGATTTATACTACGTGCCCAAAGAATGGGAGACACAATGTAAATGCCAATATTAAACAACTAAAATGCAAGCAAAAGTTGACAAACTAGGGAGAGATAGAATGACAAAACCGACCCATAACAATGACAAGGATCCTAAAATCAAGATCATAGGACTACCAAAGATGTGAAAAATGTACCCACCCACTTTAGTCATTTAACACCCCAGACGAAAACATGGATGAGTGTAAACATACAAAAAATTAGCTAGCACTATCTCTGACACAATACGTAAAGTATGCCTCTGTTCGAATTCTAACGTGGAAAGTAAAAACGCATGGGTGTACATTAAGAATGTGTGAAAATAGACTTAGTTTCACTTTGGGTAGAGCTTCGCCTCGCTAGAAAAATGAGAGGGAAATTAAGCTAAGTAATACATTTGTCTAAATTCATGATGAAAAACACTTAGATCCAACTTAGAATGGGTTCGTTACCATGTTCGACAAACAAGGTGTTGAATCCAAACAAGTTATCACTTCATGATGGAAAATGATGCGAATGGACTAGTAAAGTTGGCCTCCAGACAAAATGGTCTCCTTAATAAGCTCTCTCAACTAGGTGTTACAAGGTTGTCTTAAGCGAGTGCGATTTACCCAAAAAGTCACACTGACTAGTTTGGGAGTATCTTAGATTTACTTTACCCCCTTCAAGAACAATAGGAAACTAGTGCGTCTATGTGTACTATTACTAGGGTCGCCACACAAACAACCAGTAACGCTATCTCACAGGGCGTACTAGTCAAGTGGGTAAGCGAGGCACTTCCTATTTCATCCACGAGGTTACTCAGTGGTGGACTACTTTGGGGTTCCTGGAACCACCCCCATTGTTATAGCTTAAGGTGTTATGCCAAAGGGGTTATGTTCCAGTTAAGCGGAGAGGGACTTACCCTTTTCCGAAACCTGCAATATAGTGTGTTGAATATGGTGTGTTTTTTATCTTTTTAATCTTTAATGTGGTTTCAAAAGTGGCACACCATTTGGCAATCTGCAAACACACGTGTATTAGAAGTTTTCACTTCATTTTAAAACCTTTCTTTGACCAACATTAGGTCCTGTAGACAACAAGTTGGTTAGTAGTTTTCTCATTTGCTGATTGAGGTAAAAGAGAACTCACACTTGCTTTTGATTCCTAAGATCACCTGAAAGTGCGAAGGAAGAGCATACACAAAGTGGAAATCCTACTAAAAGCACATAAAAATGTTACTTTATCCTTTAAAGAGCAAGTGTTTTTAACATATAAAATAGATTTTGTGTAAGTTCTTTTGATCTCTAAGATCACTTTGGAAAGCATGAGGAGAGAGCATACGCACGTTTCACAAATCCTAATTTAAGCTAAGGAATGAAAAACACTTAAACATGTAAACTAAAATTTTAAAGAGTTAGCCCTATTTTAAAGCTCATCACCTTTAGAAACCTGCATCAAAAATGTCAGAGAAACAACTAAAACAGACTGTAAATTTTTTTAATTTTGACAGTAACACCTGCGCGCCTAAACTGACATGTACACGCCCCAACCAATGGGTATGCACCTATACCAACACCTACGTGGGTCTATTAAGATAAAAATAGTTACCAACACCTACGCACCCTAATCCAACGGGTACGCTAGGGTTTCAACGTGTACGCACTCCTACCGACGGATACGCGGCCCAAGCAAAAAGAAGTCATAAAATTTTACATAGTGGTATTAATTACACAGATGCATCTAGAGAGACGGAGACATGGACGCGCCCTTGCGAGAGAAAAGTGTTATAAACATAGAGGACACCCGACGGCAGTGCGCGGCCTTTCCGACAGAGATGCATGTATATCAACGTGTACGCACCACCCTAAAACACCTATGCGTGCCCTATAAAAAACCTGCAAAAAACACAGATTTTAAAATTTTTAAAAGCAAATAGGTTATTGGTTAGTCAAAGCTTCCTATTTCTATGTTAAACCCACAAATGCATGTAAATAGAGTTCATTAATCCAAGGTTTAAAATAGAAATGAGGAAATAACAAGTGATTTAAACTAAAAACTTGAAAAATGACTTTGAAAAACCTAAATGACCTCCATTAATGGAGGATGGACATAAGAGTCCCACTGGGCATGCCAAATGTGTTCAAAGAAAAGTTGTAGAAGCCATGGATTTGGGGTAAGAATTCCTAAAGAATCCCCAAAGGCTTCAAGCAACAAATCAGTGGACCATCCAATAAGAAATGAGCAAGATTTTCTAACTAGCATACATTATGAAGTAAACACTCAAACTTAAGCTAATTAAAACTATCTCTATTCTTTGAAAGCTTAAAATAATGAACCTAGTAAGCCCTAAGCAATCAGTTTTAGTGATTAAGAGAAAGAGATCTCCCCATTATAGGCTTTTGAGCCAATGGTTCTTCTCTTTTACCCTCTAAATTGGATTAGCAATACAAAAAATGAAGTAAATAGCTCAATATCTAAACTAGAAATGAAATCTAGAACCCAGATGCAAAATACTATAATCTATGTTGAGGAAGAAGGAGGAATTCTTGCAAATGAGAGAGGGGTCTAGCCTTATTTATAGTTTCCCATTTGGGAGAATGGGAAACTTGAGTGCATGTGGGACAAAAACTAAATTCTAAAAACAATTTTAGCAAGTCAAAGCTTACTTTGACTAGGTTTAGGGAGTGACAAACCATGTTTAAGCTTAATTAAACATGCTTAGGAGGTGATTAGGGTTTGGAGAGAGTTTTGAAGGGTCAAATCAATCCAATGGAATGGATTGAGAGGTCGGAAGGTGGTAGAAGTGGATTGGAAGAGAGTGAGAAGTTAATGTAGTTAGAATGAAGCTATTATAGCTTATTTAAATGGTTTACAAGAGGAAAAAGCACAAAGGGATGTCGTAGGAAGAAAGTGAGATAGGTTGAACTGGTGGTGTATCGTTGGTTTGCGGGGAGAAACAAAACTAGTGAAATATTAATTGTAATAGTGCATTAGCCGAACTACGGTGTCTACACATGGCACACTGTTTGTAGCAGTTGATCAAATTATGTTTGGTGTTTGTTTTTCACTTTTGACGTCACTCCATTGACAGTCTCCTTGCATGGAGCTATTCTAGGTAAGCCTAGTGTTAGTTTTTTTTGAGTTCTATGATCGAGAAATGGATTCAGACCATATTTTACACCAAACTTCTTTAGCATTGTATGAGTTTTGGAGCCGAGCTTCTAAGGATATCTTGCAGTAGGATTTTTCCCTCTCTACTTTGTTATTACTAGTTTTAGGTACCTTGCGGTGTCCAATTTTCCCAGTTGTTGTACATGGGTACCTCATCAGGCCTTGTTGCGGGACCCACCTTCTTTTTCACCCACCTAAGCTATGCTTATGGGAGGGTATTAGTGTAGGTTATTATTTATCTTTTTATTTATTTAGTAGGATAATTATTACACTTGTGTTAGCCCTACACTTGTTGGGTTAGATTGCTTAGGTGTACTAGGTGTGTAGAGTTAGCTTACTAGTTGTGTTTAGTTAGCTTCTCAGTTATGTGGAGTTAGCTTACTAGTCTTTTGGAGTTAACTTAACTACCAGTATCAATTAGTGGGAGTTCTTCACCACTGATTTAGGTAGTAGTTACACTTCCCTCCTCCTATATGTACATCTTTCTAATTGAATAACTCAAGTCATTATATTGTAATGTATTGAGCATTATGGATTATGATGGATTTCCATATATGGTATTTTAGCTCTTTTGCTTTGCAAATCTAATGTGGTGTACTATTATCATCTGAGATCATGGCTTGGAACAATATTATTTTCATTCCTTTCAATGGAGGCATGACATCATTTTTCCCTTGGGCGTTTACAAAAAAATTGGGAAAATTTTAGCTTTCTCCCCAGCTGCTGCACCTATCACAAAGCTACCACATGGTAGCATGGGGTGATAGTGGAGGGGGTGGAACCCTCACGACCTTTTTCCCTTTGAGATTTTGCCTTGGGAAAATTTCCATAATAACCTCCATGCCCCTGTATTTTTCCTACTTTAGAAAAGGTCCTTCAGCAAATGCGCCGACCCATGCGCGCTTTTACCCCTTTCACCCTCCCCTTTGGCAAAATTTCCTAATCGCTCCCGCCTGCTACGCCTTTCCCTCTCCCTTCCTTTCCCACCGTGGTTGTCGGGAGCCACGTGTCTCTAGCGAATCCATGGGTGCGTGGAAAAAATTTAGTTCTTTCTCCCGCAATAGAACAAAACTCCAACCCTACCCCGCGACCTGCCAATCCGACAAGGGGGTTTCTTCCCCTCTCGCCATGTGTCCCCTTGGGGAAAATTTGATCCCTAAAGTTCTCCTATCCATATCTGGAGTTCTACAAGGAGTTAGGAGGACTTCTTTATATCATTGGAAAGGTGAGAAAATTTCCTATCCAATGGGAATGATTTAGGGAAATTTTGAATGCATTAAGTGCAAGAAAAATCAAGTTGAAACTCTAAGTCTTTTAAGAGAGTAGGTATGGTGATATTTTACCCCCTGAACCTAACTGAAACTTCTAACCCTAAAATTTGGACCATGTGACCTATGAAAAATTGTTATAAAGGAAAAGTATGTTATAGTAATTTTAGACTTGCTCTAAAACTTTATTAGTGTCAATGTTGTCTTAACCTTGTTGTAGGCACTTAATAAAAAAAAATTCCATAATTTTCTAACTAGCCCTAGGTTGTTTCTTGGGTCTCAAGTGGGTTGTTTAAAATGGGCATCACACAATAAATCCACACTTAAGATGAAAAAATTCTTCCCATGGAGAATTTAATGAGCTATTCTCTTCTTATGTCTACCAAATGGGGTGTCCATAAGCTCAAACACCATTTTTAGTCACACAACACATTCCTTATAACTCCGAAGCCACACTAGATTTCCCTTTTTCCTTCAAAAATAATCTTATGGCCCATCCCACACTCCCTCCATAATTATTCACTTTGGATATATCAAACCCTTTTATCTCTAACAAACCATACATAAAACTTGTCATTTCCCTAATCCTTTTTCTTACAACAATAAGCATAAACTATATATCTCTCACATTATTTCCTAATGGCCAACTCTCTACCCATAAGAAAAAAATAACTACACACAACAACATGATTTCCAAAATCAATGAGAAAATGCAAGGAACATTTAGAGCCTACCTTGGGGGCATTTTTTCCTCTTGAAAACAACTTCCCAAAATAAGAAAGAATATTCAATTTATCCTTCTAAGCTCTCTTAAATCCAAAATCAACCAAGAAAAAAACCAAAGGAAAAAGCATGTAACCCCTTTTCCTTCTCCAAACTCTCTTATTTATAGAATTTTGAGAGGTAAGGTGAGGTGGAGTCCACATAGGATCACCAATAAGGCAAACCCATATGCTCTCCAAAATGGTAAGTGCATATAAGAAAATCCCCATTAACAAATGTGTAAGAGGAGTAAAATCTCATCCTTTCGAAATAATTTCACATGTAAGGAGGTTCATTGGTAAACTCAAATTCCATCATCCCAAAATACTCCTCTCCCCAAAGTCAAAGAAATCACTCATAATAAAAACATGGAGTGAAAAAGGAGGACAAAATATCTCCAAAAATAATTAAAAGGAAAAAATATCCTTTCAAAAACCTACCTACCCAATGGGTATGGGATTGGGGGAAATTTTGGGAGATTGAGACAAGGTAATCATCATTCACACACTTCCTAAAACTGCTCCAAAGGCCAAATATGATAATTCAAGATAAAAATAAACTTAAATGTCAAAGGACAAGGACAAAGTCGTAATAAATGAGATTTCAATAAATCAAAACACCATTTAATTTTAAATCAATAAATTAAAATCAAAATATTAAAACATTAACTTAAAATCATTGAATTAAAATAAGACAAACTAGGAAAAATATTAAATTAAAGTCACAAGGGTTAAGACAATAAAAAACAGATGATGCACTCCACATAATAACATACTTAAAGAAAATAAAAAAGGAAATAAATCATTAACCAGTTTAAAATAAAAGGTTAGAATGAAAAGGGGAAAAGTGCATCACATGAGGGTTAAAATAATTAAAACACTATTAAATAAAAAAAAGGGCCACTTATACATTAGCAAAACACACACACACACACACACACACACACACACACACACACATGCTCGGATGGTGACCGTGGTTAACACATGTCATTCCTATATTTTTGTATCCTCTGTCTCAATTTGGTATTTTATAGTGTTTATGAATATACTTGTCCATCACCTGCACACTCCAAATGAAACATCATACCTACACAACAAAACATATAATACAAAATGTAAATCCACTCACAACAATCAATCAATTCACACACAATTCAATATATATATTTCAAAATAAATTTCTCAAACTTCCATTTAGTTTATCGCAATTTCCATAAACACGTGTTTAACAATCATTTATCATTTCACCATTCATTCTTAGAATAAAATTGACACACACACCCATAACTGGACCACTTGAAATCAATTTAAGTTCGATAATATATTTTCAAAAATTCATTTCTATAAATATAGTGTCTTAGTAATTAATTTATTCCCTTAATTACTTTACCATTTTCCAACATTATAATGCCACCCGTTATAATTATTACTTGCACTCCTACCACATGACTAATTCTAATATTTAATTAATAGTATAACACCTAGTTATTTATAGTTTCCAAAATTGTTTATAGCCTTCTAAATTGATCCATCATTTTCTTCATAGCTTCAACTCAAATACTCATATTATACTCTCAACCAATTAAAAGACACCAAGGTTTTAATCCACCTCCTTATACGCACCACTTCCTAATTGGTTTTATGTAGAATGAAATATATATATATATATATGTAATAGTAGTAGTAATCTCATTAGAGATTTGCATCTTATGGAAACTTACGAGTTACTAGAAATTAGGCTTGTTGTGCCAACATAAACATGATTACCAAGGTAGAGTAAAGATACTATAATCAACCTAATTATAGCCTGAATAGTGTCGCAAGAAAATGGGAATTACATTCCCCTCCCCTTAAACATGACTTCCTCCTAGAAGTCACAATAGATAGAATAGGTCCAAGCTTGTCACAAATAATTCTACTCAAAATTATGATGGTCCTATCACCTCATCTTTGTAAAACTTGTTGTACTAATCCTCCAAATATATCCACCAACCACAAGGCCCGGATCGTCCCGTAGTCAAAGACAAATATTAGATAAATCTCACTAAAGTGTCACATACACCAATGTGGTGCTTTCACCATAATATTAACTATGTGTTTTATTAAAGTATCATTGAAAAGAATTATTCACAAATAATTATCTTCCCAACCTGGAGAGTTTTATGGTGCGACCACCATGTGGGAGATAAGGGTTGTTGTGGGAACATCCACTCATGGTGCCCCCTTGTTCTATAGTGTAGGAACTTACCAAGCTCATATTATACTTGAGTATTCCCCTAACTCAATATCATTGGGGACCACCTACTCTAACCTTTCAAGATCTCTAGCTCAAATTTCCTAAAGGTGTCATGATAAGGCCAAGTGTTCCTTGTCAAAAATTTACAAGCACTATCATGCAAAGTGTGGTACCCTCCAATGTGTCCATTAGGTCTATAACATCTATGCATCCATAATGGATCATGTAGTGGTCACTATGTACCTAATGCACACATGGGTGATGGTGATGAGGTTGTGTGGTAGGGCATCTAGGTCTAGGTTATGATGCATACATGGATATAGTTTCTCTTGAGTGTGAGACATCATGCTCTAATATAGCACGATGAAAAAAATATGTCCTTAGTTATTTTTGTATTCCTTATAGTTTTCCCTAGATGTCTTGAAGTATCTTTAAGAGTTTCATGTTGACTTGTTGTTTGATCCTCATGAATCATGGATGTATTGCGTCATGTGTTGTGCCTAGTGCTCCCCTCTTGAGAAATCCTAAAAAATTAATTGAAGATTGATTTATTGCAATATATTAAATCAATATCCCAGCATCGCAAAACCTCACTTCTTATTTTTCTTATCCATAGTATCCTTGTTCAAAGTATTCAACTTTTTTATCCTCTCTCTTATTTAACACAAATTTATTCCTATTTCTTATACGTTCACTACTTACTATAACACAAATCATTACTTCTTACATTTATTTAGACACTTCATCGGTTTAGTTACAATAGTGTACCATCTTAGTTTTTTTCCCAAGCATCAACAATCTTTGTTTCGTTTGTTTGAGTAATATAATTTTTAGCTCATTTTGGTCCCACCTTTTCTTAAAACCACATTGTTGAAAATTAATTTTGATGTACTTTATGTTAGGGTTTTTATTATTGGCCACTATGTCTAATAGTTTTCATTTATGGAAAAGGGTTTCATGGTGTTAGGTGATTCTCCATGAGGTGTCATGATAGTATATTACATTGGTGAGTGTTACTTGGGTGAAGTTGTATGGTGTTCAAGTGTGTTTAGTGCATGGTCTAGTAGGCATAATCATAGTTTGATATCTCCAATAATGATTGAAGGATTTAATGATGTCAAGAAAGGTTTGTATGATGTTTCAAGGGTGTCAAAGTTTCTAAAAGTGGTCATCATGGCAAGTTCATGAAGATTCATGATTGAGTCAGGTCATTCTATGCCTATCCTAGACCTAAATCATGTGGTTTCGTATGGTGGCTTGAAAAATGGAGAAATTCAGTCTTGTTAAAGCATGGTAGGAGAATTTTAGTACTACAAATTATATTTATGAGGAGTTTTAGGTTAGTACTCAGAGGTTTGATGAGTTTTATAGGTCCTTTGAAGTAAGAACAATGACAACAAGACAAGTAAGCATAGGTAAGTCTATAAGGTTGGAGATTTGCAGAAGTATTTGAGTAGGGATGAGAGTTGAGTGACTATATGAGATTTTCATGATGATTCATGACAAGTTTCAAGTCAATATGATTATATTTTCTCAAGATATGAGTTTTTTCCACAATTAGGTTTGCAAAGGTGAAGTTTTGAGGTAAAAGTTGGCTTTTAAATACTCATTGTGGACTGTATGATTTACATGGGGACATGCAATATTTTCATAGCTAATATTTTCAGCTATGAATATTTTCCAAATATAATGAGGTATTTTTATTTTCACGGTTTTATGAATGATCGTTAAGAAGGTAAATAGGTTTGAAACCCTCTCAAAACCCTAGGTTGAAAGCGACCTATAGAAATTTTTTTGTACATGTATAATTTTGATTCATTTTTATATTATAATTATTTTATGATGAAGATTACTCCTCCATATTTCCAATGATGTATTTTATAGGTTCTGGTTGTTTGTGGGCCCCACCTAAAAAAGTAAGTTTAGAAAGTTTCAGTTTGTGAAAAAGTTTCCCATTGGACATATTGAATAATTTACCATTTATTGAAGAATGGGAGTTTTAATACATGTAAATGATGATTTAAAATCACGTCGGTTCCTATAAATTTCAAAGTGTTCCTTATTATGAGGACCGGTTTTGAAGCGATTTTGGGGCGGTTTTGAGCAATCTATGGTCAAAGAAATTATGTAGGAGATACAAGTGTAATTAAGACTTGGTTTGAATTTTTCACAATCTTGGTTCCAATATATTTCCAATTACATATCACACTTTATTTTTTTCTGAGGTATGAGGAAGTTATGACATATTCTTTGAAGGTCAATTTTCAGGGTGCTTGGTTGAGCATGGTCTCAAGAGGCTTCATGAGGTTTGTTTATTGTTATGAGTTGTTTCATGCTTTTTGGAGGTTTTTAGATCTTAGAAAACATTTCTAAGCATGTTACATTCCTTTTGAAGTTGGTTTTGGTCTTCTTCATTCAGATTTGGTGAGTTGGCTTGTTTTAGTGCATTTGGGCTTCTTGTGTCCCAAATGAGTGTTTTTGAGTTGTTTATGATATGGCCGACCTACATGGTTGATTTTGTGATATCATAATTATATTACTATTATTTTTAGAGTATTATCATTATGAATTCCGAAAATCATGTTTTGGAGGGAATAAATATATATAAAAGCAAGTTTAAAAGACTCATTTGAACTAGTAGTTGGTAAGAGAGCTTGAGCGAACTATGGGGTATTTTTAAATATTTAAAGAGGTATGAATGACCATAATGATAGGGAAATGAGTATGTAATTATGTTATAAAGAGGAATAAGATAATGGCGAGCTAGGGAAAATAAGAAATCAACTTGAGGAGAGATATATTTGAGCAAGGAAGAAGAAGGTGTGTTTGAGAAGGGTTTTGAGAGAGAGGAGCTGAATTTTTGATCACCATCAGTTGTTTCAGAAATATATATTCAATGGTAAACCATTTTATGTGGCTTAGTTGGTGTTTATTCATCTTGGTGATTTTAACCTCCTTTTTGGGTGGGTGCCTCACTAAACTAGGGGTTGGTGCTCTTTATAGGGTTGGTGCTCTACTAAACTAGGGGTTAGTGCTCCTTGTGAATTTTGTGCTTCACTAAATTTCTTTTCTTTGAGTAATATGATAAGAGTTTTAGTTTTCTTTTCTTTTCCTTGAGGGTTTCCCACTTATATCTTGTTTTCTTGTGTACTCTCTTGCATCTTGTTATTGTGTATGGTTGATTTAATGTTTGATAAGCACACATATGGTTAAAGGATGATGAATGGTTTGTTTGAATGGTTCACACAAAGAAAAGTAATTAATGTAATTTTTCTAAAGGACTAATTCAATCCCCTCTTCTCATTCCATTGTGCTTCCAACAACTACTTTTCTATTAACTTGTTTCCATTTCCATTTCAATATTATTCTAATTTTTAATGAAATTATAATTACTCTAGTTAAAGTATCTTCTTATTTTACTTCTTCATTCTCCCTATGTCTTATGATTTTTTATGATTTATGTTCTGTCATGGTTTTTAATTTTTTCCTCTTGGTTTCATTACTTCATTATTTATCAATTAAATACATTCATTCTTTATTAGATTTTTTTAGTTTGCAATGAGTAAGTAACACCATTGTTAGGGAGTAAAAGTAATGATATCTATTCAAACCAATATGCTTGAATTTGAGGTGATCTACTTATTGGTTTAATTTATTATTTTAAACCACATTATATTCCAAATATCTTATATTTTATTTTTTCTTGTTGTTTCCACTATGCCTTGTTACCATTCATTTATATTTATTCATTGTATCACCAACCATGTTTTAGATCATAGCATTTCGATGAATTAAACTAGATCATTTCACATTTTTAGGAGTTTTGTAACAATAATTTACATAATTACATAAAACACATGTACACATAAAATTGTATGTCACACTTTGGTACTATAATTCTTCCAAGAGGATTTATATATAATAACATCATTTATTGTCTAAAACAACAATGACTATAAAGGAGTACATTGACTCACCCTCCAAGAGGGATATGTGGTCCTATATGTCATGTCAGTACTATATTATGATGTGGGAAATATTTTATGTAATGATCTTATGACCCACATAAGAAATAGTGTCCATGGAGGTATCCTCCCTTGTTTGGACTCTATGCCTTTGCTCCATTAATCCTTACCACCTGGTCAAATACATTAAGTTGGTTCTGTTTCACTCATTTTGTCATCTCATGATGGCACACCTATCCCAAAAATATTGCAATATTTCTTCATATGGGGAAGGAAGTTCCATTGTTTAGGTAAATTATGTGGCCCAATAGCATTGAGGTTCGAGTTTTGCGATGGCGGTGCATATGCACTCTTATCTGCAACTTTCCACTCATAATGTCCACATGTCCTCTACATCTTTGGGAAAGAGTTCAACATTTAGTAAGGGATTTAAAACCAATTCATGTTTATAAATTAACATGAAGTTAATAAAATAATTTACCATTTAATATTTTACCAAAATTCCTAGTTTTTAAACCTTCGCTTTGATACCAAGTGTGACGCCCAAAATTTAGCGCTTTGAAATACAACGTAAAAACCATAAAATTTACAAAATATTTATTTTAAATGGAAGGTTAAAAAGGATAAATGAGAACTAATTTTAGATTTTAAGTTATTAAAATTAAGTATTTCATGTTATCGTACAACACCATTGGTGTTTTCACTTTACTGAGTTGTTCACACTATGCATTGGAGTGACACGAAAGATGGTTAAATTAGTGAAGACAATAACCTCATTGTGATTGAATTACAAGTGGTTAATAAGTTATAAAATGGTCACATGCTTAAAAAAGACATTTATTAATCTTATGTGGAAAATATTAGTGTTCGCAGAGTGGTGGAAACATTATTGGTAATGCCCGATCACATTGGTTAAGGTATTCATTATCTATTTGAATGTTTGATTTATGTTAGTTCATTTCTAAAACATTGTTACGCCTTCATTTGCATGTCCCATTAAGTTCTTTCATTTACATCTCTTCTCAAATCCATTCATTATAAGAAGAAATTTAATTAGATGGGGGAACTATAATTATGATTATCATGCACATTATTATATCTTTTTCGAACAAGATCACAACTTCTATTAAAAAAATGTAAACCATGATTAGTCTTATATGATTATTTATTATATAGCTAGCTAATAACTATTAAATGGGGTAATGGTTATTGGGTTATCCTAGTGTTTTAAATTTTTTTAGATAAATGGGTTTCACTAATTATGAGAATACATATTTTACATTATTTTATTTGATATAATAATTAAATCACTATTTTCCGAGTTAATCATAATTCGTTGCGAGAATAAAACATTATGAATTTCAAAGGGGAATCAATAATAACTAATTCATAAACCTTTATCCATTTTGTTTATATTTCATAATTCAATCATAATAAAATGTCTATTATAACACCACTAGAGTCTCATTAGATTAATCAAAATTTATTTAACTAATACAACTAAG
This sequence comes from Taxus wallichiana var. yunnanensis, assembly GCA_018340775.1. Lineage (NCBI taxonomy): Eukaryota > Viridiplantae > Streptophyta > Pinopsida > Cupressales > Taxaceae > Taxus > Taxus wallichiana. The sequence continues at coordinate 503,775,245 of CM031240.1, read as the reverse complement.
TCAAAGGTGAATGTAGAGTTGATTCTAAGCCCTTGGATCAAACTAATCTACACCATTAGATCTTAGGTCAACTACAAACCCTAAAATCCATCCTTATGACTTCATTTTCTCTACTTTCCTTCTTATTTTCTTCATCACTCTCTCATTTTCTTCTCCTTTATTTTTTTACAAGTTGCAGTGTAGCCTATCAAATAGGGACAAAAAAGCTTCAAGGAATTTGTGTGTGTGTATTAAGCTATATAAAAATTTTAAGGGTGTGCCCATACGCACAGGAACAATAAAAAGAATAAAACAAATAAAAATGTTTGTGTGTGTAGGAGTGGTGATGGAATGGCCAAAGTTCAAAATAATTGTAACACCTACTTTTAACTTCATCAAAACTAAGGAATTTTTAATACAAATAATTTAATACGAGTTAATAATCTACTGAATTAAACACACATCATTTTAAAAACAATATAGAAGATATTACCATATCTTAATTCCTTTTACATTGAAATGAAAACATCATTTACAATAACAACTGAATTAATATAGAATTAATTAATGTTAAGAATCCAATCGAGATAATCTATGATAACCATGTGTAACTACAAGGGTTTACAGATCCTACTTGATCCCCCTCAAACACTCATTACAAGCCAATATACCCAGTGTATCATTTGGTTAAGCCTTATTATAGGCTGAGAGAACTTGTGATGTCTTCTTAGCATCCTTCGAAAATATACTATAGTAACCATCATCTAAATCTTGACATTGTAGCAAGAAGACTTGGTGAACAAACAATGCATCTAATTACATGCACTACTATGGCCATAGTTATTTGGCATTGCACTAGCAATCCGGATTCCAAGACTACACATAAGCCTATGGAACCTGTCTTCCCTTCACCTCACAACCGTTCTAGTCATAGTCATCAGGATTCATTTTTGTTGTTTAGGTTATTAATTTTGATGTTAAACATCTTAAGTAGGCATATATTTAATTCTAATTTCATACACCGAAGCCATAGTTATCATATCCCGACATTCGTGTCGTGTGACCTCATGCCAAAGCACCACTTTGGGATCCCTACAAGATAAGGTATTTTCACGTAATGATCTAAGCCATTACATGTTTGTCCCATTTTTGGTAATCATCCCGAAATTGTACAACTATGGCATGCGAGACATGAGTGTCATGTTATCATTCCCATATTTTGTTATGAAATGTTATGTTAACTAATTCAATTTTTCAGCTTGTAGCAATTGATTTCTGCGAACCTCTATGATGGCACACAGACTAAATCATCTTGGAATACCTATGGGAAAGGTTTTGGTTACATGATGACTTACATCATCACTCACCATCACCCTTCCTATAGCCATTCTAAGATTGTTCGATCGGGATGTCATCGCGTTGTTTCCCAACTCTTAGTTATAGCAATAATTACTTCATCATTAGATATCCATGATAACAAAAGGTATACCTAGTTTCTTACTCAAAATTCATTAATGAGAAAATTGTAGTAGCAATATATTTGTCAAGAATATCTCTTTCATATTTATGCAACATTAAGTTGCCGTCATACTTATGTGATTAATCATTATTCATATGATAAATCTATGAACATATATCTCTTAATATATTTGAATGCATTAAAACAATATTGTTGTATTTTTTCGTAATATTAATGTCTCATCTTAACATATGACAATAATAAAATCATAGTGAAGTATTTATAAAATGGTACTTTTGTTATAATGCATTCGCATCTTTGCCATAATTTCGGCACTATAACACTTTTATAAAAACAAGAACATTGTAATAACAACAATATATATTTAAGTCATGGAGGTATAAAACCTCATTTACATTACATAATGTCATTACAATAAATTATAAGTGTAATAAACTTTAAAATTCCTTGATTCATCATGCAGAGAAGATACTTTTGCTTGAAAAATAGTACATGATCATTTATTACATTCATACAAAATATGACAATAATAATCACAAAATTCATAATTCATTCTTTATCTTTCGTTATACTTTCCCAAAAGCTGCAATTTGAAATGGAATGGGCTGTATGTACAAATCCTTATCGATAACTTCAATGCAAAATCATAGAATATTAACTATCATAATAAATTTATTCCATATAGTATCATATTCTCCATCTTAATCACGACTTATTTTTTTGTTTACCATAACAAACTAAATCATTATTTAAACATATTTATAAATCACTTAACTCAAAGCAAAATATGATAATCGGAATACCAAGAGTGATCTCTCTATATTTTTTTCCAAACAATAGAACATTGGGGTAATTTTCTCATTTATGTTCAATAGAGAATGGCTATATTACTTTTCGCTATTACTATCTTGTAAATTTAGTACATGTCATCAAGAAACCACGCAAAAAAACCAAGATATTCATTCAATATCAATCAACTTGCATCATTTTAAACTCATCCAAAGGAAAAAGATCATGAAATAAAACCTACATCAATTTAATGATGATACCTTATTGTTTATGCATTAAGATAAACATAGCCATGGAAATATACTAGAACCATAGCTTATTGTTTATCATGTTGCAACAAACAAACAAGATTAGTACATCCTTATTACATCCAAGAAAATTCTTGCAATAATAAACATTTCCTAATCTAATTACTAAAACCCACAATATTAATTTACTAGCATTCTCATATGGCATATCTATTATATCTTATTTAGAAGGAGATTCAATTGACGCAGGGTCATATATTTTTTTGTTTGATTACCAAACTTCAATGGATCTCAAGGGAGATGTTTAACCCTTTTTCATACAAGATGCCATCAATTTTAAGAAATGAAAATATAACATTCCAAGGCACGGTCTCTTTGAATGCATTATTCAATAAGGATAACTACTCAAATAGTTGACACTATTATATCACATTCGAGGTCATTAAATAATGGTGACATAAATCAAACCCTCGACCACAATCGGAAAAATTTACTTTGATCATGTTAAGGTAGGATTTATTGAAATAGCCAAGTATTGTTTGGTTTTGTCTTGGCCACCGAGTGGCTTTGAATGTATTACTGATTTTTACATAGTTGAATATGGTAATACAATTTTTAGTTGGCAAGTTATAATCTAGAAATTGTTGTGTACTTACTAGTAAATAAGGGCATAACATCACCCTAATTACCGGATGCACTCACGGTGAGATAGAAAACTTGGTGACAGAAATAAAAGGTTTCAAATGGAAGAAACCCAAAGAACTCGACCAGCCAGTCCCATTATAGTGCTATTATCTGAATAAGATTAAGTTACGAATAAACTCATCCATTCATTCACGGCTTAAAACTAGCAAACAATAAAAATCTTTCTACTTTACATGGTCAAGATTAAATGGAATTACAATCCATAGGCCAAGGTTTGACATAAAAGAACTTAAAATTATCCATATTATCCAATTTTTCCCCTCGGGAAAATTGGACAACGAACCTATTGGACCTGTGATTGAAAGGTCCTTCATGAGCATTCCGGGTCATTTCGGGTGAATTTTACATTTAAGGAACATTTAAGGTGTCATGGGGAGGTTTAGGACTGTTTTGGATTGTTTTACCCTTTCTCGGGTCTTGCATGCTCAAGGTGTATTTAGAGCGAGAAAATGGCCTGTGGGCCCACTTCGAGTCAACACGAAAAAAGATCAAAATTGATAAATTAGGTTCAAGGGTATTTTTGTGCTTCCACCACTCTCTAGTTTAAGGAAAGGCCAAAGATAATCAAAATCTAGCTTAAAATCACATTTAGAGGGTCAAATGGGTATGAGCTTTAAATAGCTCGCCGAGCTAAAGGACAAGCTAAGGTGAATTCATTGCAAACTGAGAAAGTAAAGTGATTCGAAAGGCCACCACTTGAAGGCAGAGCCCATATGAAGAGTTGTATAGATTGATGGAGAAAATCAAGCTATGTGAAAGCTTCAAATGGCGGGGTCACGGGTTGGGAACTCACCAAGGAATAGTGCCTCGGTCTTTGAGTTAGATCTAACCATGGAGAAATGTAAGAACCTTCCCAACAGCTTGGGTAAGCTTGAAAGCTAACTTAGCGATGGGCATGAAGAGTCAAGGCTTAGAGGTAGATTGACATTTAAGGAGTAAATGCCAATTTGAATTGGTATCTTGTGAGGAACCTATCAAAGTTTGAAAGGATGAATCAAGGTGAGGTGTGCAAGGAGATAAAAAAACTTGGGATGCTCGGTGTTAGCCAAAAAAATGGCTCACGGGGTCAATTTTTAACAGTTAGGGCATGAGCTTGGTAGTCAAGGACAGTTCACCGAGGTAGGATAACTAAGTGAATGAGGAAATGGCACACTTGTATGGGCGAGTGTTGGATGTTAAAATGTGAAGTGAGCTGACGTGGATAGATGAGGTTGAGTCCTTCTATCTCGGGTGAGATAGTGTTATCTTACGGTTTGACCTCATGATCAGTAGGGGTACACTTCGTGGTAGGATTTTTGTTGCTCGAGGGACTCATGACACATAAGGAAAGGATCTTCCAAGCCTTGATCCATCGGGAGACCAAGGTGAAAACATGGAAAGGTGTTGCAAAGTCAATGAGAGCAGCAGATTGTTGCACAAGCTCAATTGGGAGAAAGTGCATCAAGGCAAAGCTAGAGCATTTGGATGAGCCGCTCAGTCCTTGTCGAGTTGATGGAAGCCATGTCAAGTAGAAAATCCGTTAGTAATTCTTATGGTGAATGCTAACCAAGTTATTTTCTTGGTTAGCATTCACCATAAGTAACTAATAGCATGTTAGGTATCTATAATGACTTCATATGGAATGTTCAAACGTTAATAGGTGATTTTTGTCTTAAGACTGTGTACTTGGTGTTTGTAAATAAGGTAGTTTTTCCAGATAGTTTAGAATTTACTTTAATGTTTTTATTTTCTTGTGTTTCCCTTTCTCGTTGTTGTTTTGTTTTGTGCGTTGGCGCCGGTAACCTCTTTACTTTTTGAAGGTTGTGAATGTGTAGAGGACCACGCATCGTTTTAGTGTGGGGTGGAATAATGTGAAGGAAAGTGCAAAGTGTGAAGTGCCAGGAAGGATTGTGTTGGAAATCCTGGTTGAATGGCCCTGTGGAAGAAAGCGCATAGGAGAAAAGGTGAATGAGGATGGTTGGTATCAGGATAAGGCTACATTTTGGTTCCACGTACAAGGGAGAAAGAAGTGCAAAAACAACATGAGGTAGGTGAGAGAAAAAATCGTGAGGATGGAAGAAGTACCTTTGGCACTTTGCGTAATGCGCACCTAAGAGCCTTTTGTCGTCGATATATTTTTTGTGTGTCAGAAGGTTGTAGGATTATCCATACAAGGATGGGCATGTGAGTGAGGGCGCTAGAGTCGGCTTAGTGGAAAAAGCTACAATAAGTGTTGAAGTATGGTGGTAGGTGAAGTAGCATTTAATGCTAAAAAGTGGGAAAAACTATAAATAGAAGGTTGAGCACTTCATTATCAACATTTGTGAATACGAAGAAAGAAGAGCTCTTACAAACTAGGGTTTCCAGAGTTGATCTGTGTGAAGAAAAATTTGAGAAATTTAACCATGAGTGACTAGATTTGATCTGCAAACTAGAAGGAAAGAAGTTCACGGGCGTAGAGAAAAAGAGTTGTGGAGAAGCATCATCTTGTGAAAGAGGATATTCTAGTTAGGGTTTGGCAGCTAGGGCACGGGCTGAAAAGGGTTTCTTCACAAGTTTGAGATCTGGGACTAGAGGAGGTAGAAAAGTAGAGAAAGTAAGAGAAGTTGAAGTGCTAAGATAACCTAAACCATGACACCTAAGAAACCAACTATATCACCTAAGAATCCCAAAGGAAAGGGCAAGGGAAAAGGAAAGGAAAACAACCAGAAACCCCATAAGTACAAATGAAGAATGGTACGCCGAAATGTAGTACCCAGATGGGGTTTTTCTCGGGATGGAATGGGAGTCCCATTTAAGGAAAATGGTTGTAAGTGATTACAACCATCACACAAACATGATGGAAAAGGAAATGGCGCTGGATTTGGTGCACCCAACAAACAAAAGGACACTAGAGGGTTTTCCTATTTATAGTGACGAGGTAAAAGTGAAGTTGGAGAAGGTAGGATTATTGCAACTCTATGAGTTGCCTTATTTTGGAAAACCTAAGTGCCTCTATCAATGGTTAATGTCATGCATACATGAGGACCACTTTTACTTCGCAGGGTGCAAGATGCACATAACTCCTCAACTGATTTCAAAATTCACAGGCCTCATCTGTGAAGGAGAAAGTATAGATGATGACTTGAGCGACAGGAATCCATCAAAGAAACAATGACCACATATGCTTATAAGAAGGGGTCATGGTACTTTGATATCATAGACATCACGACTGGTGATGAAAATGGTCGTATGCATGGTGACCAAGTTAAATGACCAAGAGAGGTGGACGCAAGTGAACAAGTCTTGGTTAAATGTTTGCAAAAGGATATCAGAAGGCACCATCTACAACTTGTCCATGTACATCACGGATGAGATTATCAGTAGCACGCAGGAAGGTGACAAGATACTCTTTGGAAATTTCCTCTTGACCATCATGTTTTCAGAGATTGGAGTGCCCGATGGGCTGAACAAGGCTATTTGGGAGTACTAGTGGAGGATCCATCACCCGCAAAGAGATTCATAAAGTACACTTATGACAACATGACGACCGTTCACAAGGTGCATCTTGAGAAATGGTATAAGCGCTTAAGGGATGTGTTTGGGGTAGAGTGGAGGATCCCAGAGAAATTACCTACACTTACAAAGGGAGAAGCTGAATTTGTAGTGTACCAACACTTTTGCATTGGCAGATTCAAGCTGGTGGATGAAACCATGAGCCCATGGTGTAAACTCCCATTTTCTTTCACAACCTTATATTTCCAAGTAGGGGTAAACCGGTTTACAGAGGAAAAAGACTAAGGTTCAACCTTAGTGAGGTGGATCAAGACCACAGGGAGCTATGCAGACAACTTGTTTACCCCAAGAAGCACACATACGTGGAGAGGTATGTCTCCCATGAGGTCCAGATGACAAATCCTTTGACTTTTCCAATTGCAGGAAGGACCGCGACACGTGTATATCTATGCATAAGGCCAAATTTTGAGAAGGGTGCATACCTGGAATGTGATGTCTCCATCCTAGAAGACCCCATGGGAAGAAGGAAGCCCACACCAACAAAGAAAGGAAAAGAAGAGGTGCAAGGGAAAGAGGCACCAAGTGTTGAAATATGCCAACAATGGGCGTGCCAAAGACAAGCGCTAGGACAAGAATTTACATGCGTAGGAAGAAGTCTCTAGTTAGAGAAAAGGCACCAGAACAAGAAAATCCTATCACAAAGGAGAAGTCACCAGAGGAGGAAGAAAGAGCTGAATCTCCCATACTAGAATCCCCAGTTAGGAAGAAACAAAAGGTGATGGAGGAGGCTGAGTCGGAGGACATAGAGAGCTTAGAGGCCTACAAGGGTGAAAGGGATGATGACGAAGAAGATGAACCTGAAGGGGCCCAAGAACCACTTGTTTTTCGGTGTGCATGATTCAGAGGAAGAGGGAAAAGAAGAGGAAAATGAGTTTCTCTTCATGCGGAGGAAGGGTATCCAGGAGGAGGAAGGCACCCAAGATAAGGGAGAAAGCGAAGAAGTGAGTACGAAAAATTAGACTCCAAGCCCCACGCAGAGTAGGTAAATGAGGCGGTAGAAAAAGAAGCGGAAAAAATCATTGAAGCCTTGGTAGAACAAGAGTTGGAGCGTAGTGCTGAAATAGTTATGAATGAAGATAAAGAAGAAAGTGTGGGAAAAGATCACGGAAACACAGGAGGCCCCAAGTATGATGGTAATTGTTCCTAAGGAACGTGCATAGGAGGAAGGTGCATGGAGATACAAAGACCAAGGATGGGTTACATTGATGATCCAAACAAGGTGTTGCACACGTGTTTCCAAGGCACCGTTCCAACAGAGCAGCTCCTGGCCATGACATCATTTGATGTGGAAGGTGCATACCACCATGAGACAAGGAAAATTCTTTCATGGGCATTTGATTCCCACCTCAAGGAGCTAGATTTTGAAGTAATCCAATGAGAAATAATGGTTATGCCGAGTCAAAAGGAGACAACCCCTTAGTGAGCACTCAACAACTTTCGGATGAACAAGTCTACAATGCATTGAACAAGGTCTCGGTTGAACTAGAAGCCAGGTTATTCGGGAGGAACAACAAGGTAAAATTCCTAGAGGGAGTTGGAGAAGAAGGAAGAAGAGCTCGAAGAAAGGACCAAGGACTTAAAGTGGGAGGAACTAATCAGCGCGCAGCTAAAGCGTGAACTAAGGGAAGAGAAGGCAAGGGTGCACAAGGTATACAAGAAGGTAGAATCCATCACAAATTTCATTTTTTTGAAGCATCCGAACCTAGCACCACCCACGTAAAATTATGGATCTTCCCTGGAGTGCCTAGAAGACTTAACATGTATCCTCACCATGGAGAGGTAGCCACTAGCCTTAGAGTCCACGGAAGAAGTATCAATGCACACCTGGAAAGGGAAGACAAACTGAAGGTTGTAGCAATCATTTCTGAGTACAACAAGGTCCTTGCTGATGTAAAAATTGCTACCAAAGTTGTTGAGGCCGTATATGAAAACTATGCAGACAAGGATAGAGTGGCGAGAATTCTTGTCACCACTCATGAGGCAGAGCTCAAAGAATTCCAAGAGAAGAACAAAGGGAACAAAGCGGAGCGGGATATGATCTTAGCTAAGGTTGAGAAGAATTCCGAAGCCATTGAAGTCCTATGAGGTTTAGTCAAGAACCGGCTGAAAGGGTTGTACCCACAAATCACAAGACGGTGGATGCACTTGAGGATGTGGGAAAACAACTGGAAGGGATGGTTGAGGCAATGAATAATCAAGGAGATGGACTGGGTTTTGATGAGGTAAGTTCCCTAGTCGGTGACCTCTGCCAAAGAGCAAAAAATGAAGTTGATGCCTGGAATAAGTTGGAGGCCGAATTGAAGAAAGATTTTCCTCTCCTGTTGCAGTAGTAACAACACTTCCCCATTCTTTCATCTTTCCCAATTCTTCTTTCCCTTATTCTTTTCCAAATCATTATTTCTTCCAAATCTATTGTAATTCTTTATTCATTGAAGACATGTTCCGCAGAAGAGAACAGGCGTAGTGTGGGGTGATGTTGGGACCCTGATTTATTGGCTAAGTACAAGAAGGTGCATGTGTGCGTAAGGCCTTGTTAAAGAAGGGTGCGTAAGGAGAAAGTGCACAGGACAGGGTTCTAGGAGGGTTTAATAGAACAAGTAGCACGCGCACATAAGGCAAAGTAGGATTTTAGGACTTAGCCATATTTGGCATATCAAGCCGGACAAGTCAAAAGTATGACCCAACTACACATGTAGAGTGGATAAGGTGCCATCCTAGTGACAGGTTGACCTAGGAAGGAATATTCCTTATGATGGAAGCTTCTAGAAGACCGTCATGACAAGAAATGGAGAGCTCAAGCATGGAGGAGCATTCTCCCATAGGGGACCACATTTAGACACTTGGCGACAGATCTGAAGCCTCAGAAAAGTGGGTTGGTAGTTCAAGAGACCTATAAATACAAGCGGCCACAGAGGAATTGAGATATATATCAATAGAGAGTGAAGCCCTACAGAAATGTTGTGAGGAACTCTATTGGGTTAGATAGACGACCTATAGGGGATGGATGTATCAAGGGGTTTGGGTATGAAATTTTCCTTTCATTTTTAGGAGGACTCTAATCTAGTTATGATGTATGACTTTAGTCTTCCATACTTGTGATATTTTGTAATGGATCTAATGCATGTGATGAGGTTATCAGATATGATGGAATATAAATATAATAGACTCTGGTTTATACATATATTTGCTTAATTTTGTTTCATATGTGTTATATGAATGAATATAAACTCATATACATTTCCTTTTTAGTTCAGTTTTATAAATTATTAAGTATCCTTTTGTAGATAGGATGATTGCATTGATTTATGTTAGGTTGTGGAGCCTATTTTCATGTGTGAAAGTGTTGAAGATTGTACACTAAGAGTACTGTACACTTTTCATGTATCCTCGCTGGGGTTTGGGGGCGTAGCCCCAAAATTTTTTTTTTTAGGCGTAAAATTTTTGGCCTCGAAAAATGCACCCGACATATCGGGAAACGTGCTTTTCTCATATGGGTGAGTTTTTTGACCCATAGGTTTATGGGACGGATTTTGCCCATGGTTTTGATACCCACGGTTTTGTAAAACTGCTTAAGCAATTGTCTATTTATATGGTCTTATGCATATGATAGATGTACAAGCAAATGTATTACAGATGTGTTTTGAATTCAGCTGTGAATTCTGTAGAGTTTGTTGAGCATAGCTCCAAACGGATCTGGGTATTGTATTGAGAGAGCGGTGGCTTGTAATAAAATCTGAGCAAGTGATTCTTGGTGGACGTAGCCCAAATTGGGTGAACCACATTAAATATTGTCTCTTTGTGTTGTGTTATTTTATTCTGTAATTTTATTTGAGATCTGTAATAATTTCGCATATTAGTTTCTTTTGTTGCGATTACGTGAGGGATTATTCCGTATATTTTATCCCTTATTTCCTAACAATTGGTATCGAGCCTAGTTTGGTTTGCTTTGAAGTGTTGAATCGCGAGAAATTTTTTATGTTGAGTGGGAGCTATGGTAGATGAAGGAAGATCTAGGGTTGATAAATTCAACGGGTAGAATTTCAGTCTTTGTAAGATGCGAGATGGAAGATTACCTTTATCGAAGGATCTTTATACTCCGTTGTCGAGAAGGTGAACAAACCCTTGAGTATGACAGATGCGGAATGGGATTTGTTTGATCGAAGGCACTTGGAATGATCCGACCGAGTCTTGCATCTTCGGTATTATTTAATGTTTCAAAGGAAAAGAATACAAAAGATCTAATGGATGCATTAGGGAAGTTGTATGAAAAACCTTCGCCTCTAATAAGGTATTTTTAATGAAAAAGTTGTTTAATATGAAGATGTCTAAGAATAGTTCATGTGAGATCATTTAAATGATTTCAATACGGTAGTGAATATGCTAGCTTCGATTCTGATAGAATTTGATGAAGAAGTTAGGGCTTTATTAATTTTGTGCTCTTTACGAGAGTTGGAATAGCCTAGTAATGGCGGTAAGTAACTCGGTTCCAGCTAACTTGAAGTTGAAGTTTGAGGATGTTGTAGGGGTGATTCTAAGCGAGGAAATGCGAAGAAAAAGCTCTGGGAATCTTCTACTTCAGGGAATGCTTTAACAGTGGAAACTAGAGGGAGATAGAAGAATAGAGGAAGCTGTGGAAAATCAAAAGATCGGGCAAGGTCAAAATCCAAGAACAAGATTGTATCTTTGGAATTTTGGAAAGCACAGGCATGCAAAGAAGGATTGTTGGGAGCTTTGGGAAAAGAAGAAACAACAAGAAGAAAACAAAGAGGAAAATGTGGCAATGGGTAATGTATGTCAGGATGCTTTGATTCTTTCTTTGCACAATATTATTGAATCTTGGGTTTTAGATTCGGGGCTTCTTTCCATGCTACTCCACATAGGCATTATTTTGTTGATTATGTTCAAGGAGATTTTGGGCATGTTTTTCTTGGTGATGATGAGCCTTGCAACATAGTTGGAAAAGGTTTTGTTCAGGTTAAGACGCAGAATGGGAATACTTAGCTATTAAAGGATGTCATACATGTGCCTACATTAAGACGAATATTGATGGTTGTCTTGTGATATTTACAGTAGACTCTTAGAAGGTTACCAAGGGTGCTCTTGTGGTGGCAAGAGGTAAGAAGGTTGGAACCTTGTATTTAACCACTGATAGTACTAATGATTGTAATCTTGTGGCTTCAGATGCAGATACAACATTATGGCACTATAGGCTCGGTCATATGAGCCATAAGGGCATGAACATCATAAAGAAGAATTTTCCTGGATATACAGAAACATGTTTCGATTTCTATGAGAACTACATATATGGGAAACAAAAGCGAGTAAGGTTTCTCAAGGTTGGACCTACAAAGAAAGAGAGTAAGTTAGAGCTAGTGCATTCTGATGTGTGGGGGGTAGCTCAGGTATCATCTCTTAGGGGTTTAAGTTATTATGTTACTTTTATTGATGATGCAACAAGGAAAGTTTGGGTTTATTGTATTAGAAACAAATATGATGTATTTGACACTTTTGTTAAATGGAAAGCCTTGGTAGAGAATGAAATAGGTCTTAAGCTAAAATGTCTTAGGTCAGATAATGGAGGGGAGTATTGCAGCAATGAATTTGATGATTACTGTTCTAAGAATGGAATCCGTAGGCAAAAGACAGTTCCAGGAACTCCGCAGTAGAATGGGGTATCAGAAAGGATGAACAAAACAATAATGGAACGTGCTAGGAGCATGAGGTTACATGCAGGACTGCCTCTTTCTTTTTGGGCAGAAGCGGTGAGCACAGCTGTGTACTTGATAAACAGAGGACCCTCAAGTGCCTTGGATGGAGGCATACCTGAGGAGGCTTGGTATGGTAAGAAAGTTGATTATTCATTTCTTAGATTCTTTGGATGTGAGGTGTTTGTTCACATAGACAAGGATGATAGGACTAAGCTAGAGGCTAAATCAAAAATTGTACTTTCATTGGTTATGGTGGTGATGACTTTGGATATAAATGTTGGAGTATTAAGGACAAGAAAATCATTCGATCTAGGGATGTGGTCTTTAATGAGAAAGTCATGTATAAGCAGCAATTACAGGAAAATAGGGAAGAATCCAAGAAAGAATATGTAGCAGTAGAGGATCTTCCGGATGGGAAAGTGACACATGAATTAGTTCAGGAACCCCCTCAACAGGAACCCCAAACTCCTATATTGAGGAGGTCTTCTAGGGTAAGAAGAGAACCTGAACGTTTTCTCCTTCTCTTTATTATTTATTACTCACTGATAGTGGAGAACCAGAGAGCTTTGATGAAGCAATGCAGGTAGATGCCAGGAAGAAGTGGGAGCAAGCCATGGATGAGGAGCATTAGGCTCTCATGGAGAACCAGACATGGGATTTGGTAAAGCTACCCAAAGGAAAAAGAGCATTACAAAATAAGTGGGTGTTTAGAGTCAAAGAGGAAGAAGGAGGCAAGAAAATATACAAGGCTCGGTTGGTGGTCAAGGGGTTTACACGAAAAAAAGGTATAGATTTTGATGAGATTTTTTCTCTTGTAGTAAAAATGACTTCGATCGAAGCTGTTCTTGGAATAGTGGCAGCAGAAGACTTGCACTTAGAACAGTTAGATGTAAAGACTACATTTCTCCATGGCAATTTGGAGGAGGAGCTATATATGCAGCAGCCAGAAGGATATGAAGTCAAAGGTAAAGAGGAGATGGTGTGAAAATTGAAGAAGAGCTTGTATGGCACGAAACAAGGTCCATGTCAATGGTATAAGAAATTTGATAGCTTCATGATGGAGTAAGGTTATATCGAGATGTCATTCGACCATTGTGTGTATACAAATAAATTTGAGGATGGAAGTTATATTATCTTGTGTTTGTATGTTGATGGCATGCTAGTTGCAGGTAAAAACATGCAGGAAATAAAAGTACTCAAGAAGCAGCTAAGTGAATCATTTTCTATGAAGGATTTGGGTGTAGCCAAAAAAATCCTTGGTATGAGGATATCTCGGGATAGGAAGGAATGGAAGCTGACTTTATCTCAGGAAGAGTACATTAAGAAGGTCTTGGAGAGGTTTAATATGCAGGATGCTAAACCGGTTGGGACTCCTTTGGCAGGCCATTTCAAGTTATCGAAGGAGTAGTGTCCTAAGAAAGAGCAGAAGAGAAACTAGATGTCCAAGGTACCTTACTCATCAGCAGTTGGTAGTTTGATGTATGCTATGGTGTGCACTAGGCCTGATATTGCCCATGCAGTGGGAGCTGTGAGTAGATTTATGAGTGATCCAGGTAAAGAGCATTGACAAGCAGTAAAGTGGATCCTTCGGTATTTGAGAGGGACCATGGGGACAATTTTTGTGCTACAGTGGATCAAACACCACTTTGTGCGTGGTTATGTAGATTCAGATATAGTTGGATATGTAGACAGTAGGAGGAGCATGACAGGTTATATTTACATTGTAGGTGGGACAGCAGTGAGTTGGATTTCACGACTACAGAAGCTGGTGGCTTTGTCAACCACGGAGGCTGAGTATGTTGTTGCCATAGAGGCAAGAAAAGAGATGATTTGGTTACAAAAATTGCTTGAGGAGTTGGGGCATAAGCAGGAGGAATGTAAGCTGCATAGTGATAGTCAGAGTGCTATACACCTAGCTAAGAACTCTACTTTCCACTCTAGGACAAAGCATATACAGTTAAGGTACCATTTCATCAGGACAGCTTTGGAGGAAGAGAAGTTGAAGTTGGAGAAGATTCATACCAGTCAAAATCCTGCAGACATGATGACCAAGGTGGTCACAAGGGAAAAACTAAAGTTGTGTTTAGCTTTGGTTGGTCTTCACAGAAACTAGTGAAGGGTTGAGAAGCTTTCTCAGAGGAAAACTAGTCTCCAAGTGGGAGATTGTTAGGTTGTGGAGCCTGTTTTCATGTGTGAAAGTGTTGAAGACTGATACACTAAGAGTACTGTACACTTTTCATGTATCCTCGTCGGGGTTCGGGGTCGGGGTGGCAGCCCCCGATGGCTGGCAGTTCGGGCGCACCCAAAAAAAAAAAAAAAAATTTAGGCGTAAAATTTTTTGGCCTCAAAAATGCACCCGACATATCGGGAAACGTGATTTTCTCATATGGGTGAGTTTTTTGACCCATAGGTTTATGGGACGGATTTTGCCCATGGTTTTGATACCCACAGTTTTGTAAAACTACTTAAGCAGTTGTCTATTTATATGGTCTTATGCATATGATAGATGTACAAGAAAATGTATTGCAGATGTGTTTTGAATTTGGCTGTGAATTCTGTAGAGTTTGTTGAGCATAGCTCCAAATGGATCTGGGTATTGTATTGAGAGAGTGGTGGCTTGTAATAAAATCTGAGCAAGTGATTCTTGGTGGACGTAGCCCAAATTGGGTGAACCACGTTAAATATTGTCTCTTTGTGTTGTGTTATTTTATTCTACAATTTTATTTGAGATCTGTAATAATTTTTGCATATTAGTTTCAAGCTTGTTGCGATTCATGAGGGATTATTCCACATATTTATCCCTTATTTCCTAACAATCTAGAATTCGTTCTAAGCTCTATGATGAATGTATGTCTCATGTCCACTCACTCTTTTTAAGTTCCTATCATAGATGATGTTTTCCCACTTAACTCACATAAAAGAGAGATTCGGCACCCGCACGTGCCTCAGGTGAGCACCCAACGCCACTTTGGGTGATAGGTCAGCACACATGGGATTCCCTTGTTCTTGGTGGGTGTAAAAATGACTACATTGCTCATCCAAGACTAAGCGCTCACCCAAAGCACGTAAAGGTACCAGGCCCCTCTTTAGGGTTGTTGTTGCTGGATGTTAGCATGATGAAGACTTAAAGCATTCAGTTCTATAACTAATATATCATTCTACAATGCATGTTCAAATCTAGATCTAGAGAATAACTAACATAAAAGATAACCATGATGAAATCAAGCATGCAATACTGAACTATAACCATGATAACACCTTGATTCAATCCATAGTCTCCATTATATTAAATTCAGTAATACATAGAATATTCCTTACAATAACATTAGTATACGCTCATGCACATATCAGATTTGGTAGCATAATCTTACTATAACACAATTCTCACACACACTCTATTATGCTACATGGTTCAATACATATTTATAAGGGTGGGGAATTTCCCTTCACCACTTAACTAATCCCACAATAGGTCGCATGCTATTATTAGACATGCGCGGTTACAAAAATAACCACACATGCAAGTGTGTTAACAGTAGACCGCTTTTAGTTAAATGACAGTAGTAGATCTATTCTTGTCTTATATCCATGCAAAGCATTTTGTAGTTGATTATCCAAAATAGCCAATGCATGTCGCATAAGTATTTGACCGATTTGTATGCTCCCGGACGCTAACTCCAAAATAGATCCTCACCATGAAAATGGCTAAGTCCCGAACATGTTTCTATTCTTCATGTGTGATCCTTTCTAATACTTTCGTGTGTTTAAATGTGATCTTCTCTCTTTCGTGAACCTTTTGTGTAACATCCCCATTTTAAGATACCAGAACAAGGGAATTTTTTTATATACAACATTCTCTGTTATGAATTATATAATTCAAACACACGTTCAAGTTTTAATAATTGTTCTCTGTCCAATTAATGTAACTTGGATCACACAATTTCTTTTTAAAACCAATGTTCCCTATTCACATATTTGCAATAAGGAACACACATTCAATGCCATTCAATCATATAACAGATACCATATGCTGTTGTAAATGACTCGCAGAACTACCGATCTCCCATTTTATGGCTCGGAGTTTCAGCGATCTCTCATTTCATGACTCGGCGACTTACCGATCCTTCATGTTAATTCATGCATAGTATAATAAATATACAAGGTTCTCTTACCATTTCCGGTTATCGAAGTGATCCATTTAAGAAGCCTATCTGAATATTTATTACTGATATTCGTCTGACATCCTGCATCTTAAACTAGGTGATTAGGACAACGCAACCAGCACTTGCGATACTTTGGCCAAAGATTTTCACATGCTTTGCATGATCATATTCCTAGATGTGGTACACATCATTGGAATACGTCCTTCACCTCACTTCATCTGTTATCTAGAATGGTCTTTCCTGGTCTCTTCCAGTCCTTCCGTTTAAGGTCAAGCTCTAATCCCCAACTAGCAATATGAACAAGTATAGGAAGTTACTCATGGTAACTAAAGATATGCAGACATACGATGTCATCCCTAGACGACTCCGTGTGTCTAGTTACCTTTAGTCCTCCGGAGTCACTTCGTATGCATGATCACATTCCTATCCCCATCTAAGAACTTAGTATCCAGCTTATGTAAACTTGATGATTTAATTCGGGAGGGCATTGTAATATGTCAGCTATAACATTGTGTCGTCATGAAGGCCCCGCCTTCATGAAGACACTATATTGTAGCTGGCGTATGTCAATGTCCTACGAAATCCTCTCATCGAGGGTACACATCCAGCTCAATTGTGATTTGGTTATAATCTTAGTATTTAAGATCAACTTTCAGCAGCCATGCTGATCCTTTATCCTTGTTCTTGTTTCAGTTGTATGTAGCTAAGAGAGACTTAATCCGTCTTCTAGCTTAATACGCATTTCCTCCTTCATACCGAAGGGTTGCCTATTCACTTCTTGGTTCCTTGCTTAATCTTTGGACTAAGCAGTCCATTATTGATAACTTAATAAGTTTAACCTATTAAACTTAACCAAGTTTTCCACAACTGTAAACAAATTCAGAATTCCATCTTATTAGACGTCATTTAAACGAGGTCTAACTCTAAATGAATTTATTCATTTATCCTCCTTAACCTTACTTAGTTAAGGTCTGTTAACAATAGATATGATTTCCCATATCTTTATTTTTTGAATTTAAACATTCGAGGCTATTAACGGAGTCCGAATACAAGGTTTGGCTGCTCCTAAGTTATTTGATATTCCTTAGCTTTCAAGATAATCCTGAATACCTTTCAATTAAGAGATCATGTTTACCTAAATCCTTTTTGATGTCAATTTAAAATTCATCTTAACCCAAGTATGAACTAATTGCACATTTCAACGTAAAAGTTGCATTTAGGTAAAGAATAGATGTTATTCCCTTTTAAATCCATCCATTAACATTTGAATAATTCCAAATCAAGGAATAATGTTATATTCTCAAACTTATTCAACAATATCAAACTGATACAGTCATTAAAAATATCACACTCGTACTTGTATTCCTCCATCGGCTTTACAATCTATACATTTGCCAGTCCAAATGACTGGACTTTGTTTATATTAAACAACATTACAACTCATAAGTTAGAAGAATGTAATTTCTTCTTTTCTCATTTCCTCGTAGAGGAGTAATAGTTATCAATTACAATCCATCTTCAGTCAATCAAAAGAAGTATCAGAAAACAACCATGTCTTCGTTTATACTCAAGTTCCATCTGTAAAATTACTTGCACGGGTCAGTTCATTGAACTGAGCATATTAAGCACTTGTCATTAAAATGAAGTGCTTTTAATTAACTGTCTCAATAAAAGAACCCTGCTTTTATGAAACGTTAATATGAACATCATTCAAGAATTAAGTATCAAAAAGGATGACCAGCATAACAACTCAATCATCTAATTACCCTCCCAATCAGAAAAGATAGGATTACTGCCCTCTTTCCCAATAATTACTACAAGAAGTAATTTCCTTCAAACAGTTCCAGATTACAAACATCTGTAAGAACTAATAACACAATTATGCATACTGTTGTTCTAACATAAATGCTATCAATTCCATTCCCTTACATTAGTTATAATTTCAAAGGATAAAATTGACTGAAAATATAAACCGAATTACTTTCCTTTCCATTCATGCGACCCATTTGATTTCAAGCAATCAAACACTGATGAGAAAAGTAAACAGCAATAAAATGCAGATGCTTAAACCAAAGCAATACAAAATTCGTTCCATAACGATTACAGATTTCCAACTGTATGAGAGAAGAAATGAACATTAATTCAAATTATCCATCCACACTCCCTTTCCTTTCCTCATGACTGTACTGAGAATTTAATCCAACGTGATATCAATCAATGATAACAGTCCAAAGAGAAGTAAATAAAATCAATAATCGAATAATAGAAAGAAGAATCATATTACTTCTTCTCACTGTCTAACCAAATATCCACTATTTAGAACAGACATAATCCAATAGTATGATTCATTCTGATTAGTATACTTCAGTATCCCAAAAACCTCTAAGCACAGTCATTTCCTTTTAAATATTTCACTCTACAGACATTCACGTCTAGGTATAAACAAGCAAGAATGTACAACTAGTTTTATCAGCAACGTTTCATCAAAAACAAGCATTTCAGCTAGACCTAACAAGTAAGAATGTACAGCTAGCTATGAAATCATGAGTTTCACCTTATTGGTAAAAAGATTCATTTTCAACATTCAAGGTAAGAATCCCACTTCAGTTCGGTCTTGATGAAACAACAAGAAGTCTAGAATGTAGTTTGAATATATACACACACATATATATATACATATAATTTCATCATCGAGTCTAAAAGAGACTGAAATAGTAAACTCTATTCCATCCGGCAGATACCCAGATACTCAGTTCTAGAATTAGGTAAATAGTTCCTAAAACAAATTCTTTCACTGATTTCAAACCAAATACGGAGGCATTTAATCGTTTTAAATTACATAAGAGTAAAACGATGAAACAAGCCCACTGTCCCAAAGAATTTGTATTCTATGCGCTGTAATACAACCAGAGAAAATAACTCACGCACAGTTCCATCAAGCATTCTCACATTTTTTTAAACCATTCACGCACAGAACTCAGAAAACAATCTACATATCACTATCACTTCCATCAAACCGAACCCATAATGCACAATGAAACCCAATTACCATTACTTTCAGAATTTAAAACAGCAGAAAGAGAAAACTCGTTTCCTTAATAATTTCAGTAAAGAAACACTCATTTTCTTCAAAATACACAAGAATACCCAAGTCGAGTTCATTTTATAATGACAGCTCAAACCAGAGGTCATATCGAATCCTTTTATCCTTCCATTTTTACAAGAATGCACAGAACTCAGAAAACAATACTCACATCATTGGTACATTCACCAACTCGAATCCATAATGGGTAATAGAAACGATTACACAATACTATCAATGCATCGATACAACAACAAGAACATATTCATTTTATTTACCCATTTTGCAAAGAAATATTCAAGTCGCATCTACAAAGAAAAAAAACGACTCAATCCAGAGATCATTTCATTCAAAACAACAACATCATTTAACTAAATCACCCCTCATAAGAGTAGGGTTGTTTTAATGAGACATTTAAACAAAAGCAAACGGTTTAAGGAGAAGGGCTTAACATGCCTGTATATATTTTTTTGTGGTTCGAAGAAAACCACGTCCACATGAGCTATTTCTCTCCACGGCATCCACGTAGGGCTTTCCCAACAGTCCACTAACTTCCTCAAGCTCAAAAATAGCCGTGGCTATTCCAACAACAGCAACAATAACCAAAACTAACAGCAAGTTCGACAGAACCATGGAAAAAATGCAGAGCAACTAAAAACCTGATTGCACACAATGACAGACAAATTTTTCCTCTATCCTCTTTCCAAGGCGAGCTGGTCGCTAAGACCAAGGTCATTGAATGCATTGAATGCAGTGTTTTTTTCCTCATTCCTCACGCCACCACCGACTCAGGTTGGCAAGTTTCCTTTTTCAAATTTTGCATGTAATTCCTTTTTAGCCACTTAGCTAGTTGGATGCCTCCAAATTTTTCTTGTTCCCGCCAAACTTGGTGCTGAAACTTGTAAGGACATTATTTATTGTCCTAATAAATTTCTTACCTCCCCTCCCCTTATCCTTTCCATCCACATGGGTCTATGCATCCCCTTCCTTAGGTTAGGATTAGTTTAGGATTTTAATAGTCCATATCTAGGTCATCCACCTAGTTCATAGGTTAATGGAATTTATATCTATTTTCTCCCTTATGAAATCTAAAATCCATATAGGATAGTAGTTAGGGTATAAGATAAAACTTAGGGGTTGGTTAGGGTTTAATCCCCTAATATTTAATTAACTAGTTTCCATATCAAGTCTCATTAGCAATCACACAAGCAATAGTAACTTTTGTCCCAAGTATCAAGTTACAAGAAAACAAGGGTCCAGATCAGCAACACATTCCTCTAAGATCAAAAGATGTGTCTTAACATATTTATCTTCATTTCAGCAGTTACAACATTATGAAAAGTAATTACCATGTTAACTTACAAAAATCAAGGTGTTACATTCCTCCCTTCTTAAAGAATCATCGTCCCGATGATCAAATTAACCAATTCAAGGAGTTTCTAGGACAAAATTCAGTTATTGTCCTTCCATTCATAAGTTCATACCAAAAACAGATTCACTCTTTAAAATAGTGTTTTAAGATAACTGTAAAATAGACCAATAATTGTCTAAATTTGGTAGAATTATCAGTTTTTTGAATTTCAATTTCGATCAAACAAGTATGGAAAAGCAGATCTCATTTCTTCGAGATTTTCCCAAGTTGCACTTTCTTCGCTAAACTGGTCCCACTGGACCTTACATTGATTCACTTCGCGATTTCTTAAGCACAACTGGCGAGTTCCCAGCACTCGAATGGGCTTAACCACGATTATTCCTGGGTCTTGGACCTGCAAGGAATTCCAATTCAGCACATGTGATAAATCTGTTACGTATTTCTTAAGCAAAGAAATATGAAAAACATCATGCATTTGTGATAAAGCAGGAGGTAATGCTAGACGATAAGCTACAAGGTTGATTATTTCAACAATTTCAAAAGGTCCCACGTAACGTGGTGATAACTTGGCAGCCTTGCCAAAATTTATTGAGCTCTTTTTCGGCTTAACCCAAAGAAAGACCTTCTCACCAAGTTTATAATTCCTATCAACCCACTTTAAGTCTGCATAACTCTTCTGCCTATTGGAAGCCTCCTTTAGATGTTCCTGAATCATTTTGATTTGTTGTTCCATTTCCTTGAGGATTTCTGGCCCAATTACCTCTCTGTCCTCTACGCTGTCCCAGCTAACAGGGGTTCTGCATTTTCTTCCATACAATGCTTCAAAGGGCACCATTTTTAAAGAGGGATGATATGTATTATTATAGGCAAATTCTACCAGCGGAAGGTATTCCTCCCATTTATACTGCTGGTCCATGCAATACATTCTTAACATGTCCTCTAAAACTTGATTGACTCTCTCGATCTGTCCATCCATCTCCGGATGATATGCAGAGCTGAAGTTTAATTTAGTTCCCAAGGCCACATTAAGCATTTGCCAAAACCTTGATGTCATCCTCGGATCTCTGTCTGATATGATCAATTCGGGTATTCCATGTAATCTGAAAATTTCATGTACAAATCTTCTTGCTAATACTAGTGCATCGTCTTTCAAATTACCAGCAATGAAGTGTGCCACTTTGGTTAATTTTTCAACGACAACCAGGATGATATCATGCTTGTTCCTTGACATAGGCAATCCTTGAACGAAATCCATCGTTATCACTTGCCATTTGTACTGTGGAACGCTGTGGGGATACAATAATCTAGCGGGATGCATATGTTCCGCCTTAACACGCTGACATTCCAAGCAGTGTGTTACAAATTCCACCACATCCTTTTTCATTCCCTTCCAGAAGTATTGCTTGCTTAAGATCAGCAAGCATTTTCGTAATGCCAGGGTGTCCAGAAAAAGGTGAATTATGAAATTCAGTTAACAATTTCCTTCTTAAATCATTTGCCAAAGGTATATATACCCTGTTTTCGAACCTCAGAATTCCTTCATTATCGAAACGAAATCCTTTATACCTTACATCCTTTGGATCTACAGCAAGTGTTGTTTTGACTTGCTGGAAATAAGGATCTGATTCCAAGGCATCTTTCACCTCATCCTTAAACTGAGTTCTTAACGTGATAAGAGTAGAGACATGCTTCCTTCGACTCAGAGCATCTACCACTCTATTTTCCTTTCCTTTGATGTAGCTTATATCAAAATCATACTGAGACAGAAAATTCTAACCATCTTCATTGTCTTGCATTCAAATTTGGATGAGTAAAAATATACTTCAACCCCAGATGGTCAGTTTTTAACTCAAAAGGTTTACCTAAAAGGTAATGCCTCCACATTTGAAGTGCATGTACAATGGCAGCAAGCTCTAGGTTGTGTGGAGCATAATTGTTCATGTAACTTAAGCTTTCTGCTTTCATAAGCTATGACATGGTTATTCTGTAACAGAATACCTCCAAGGCCTTCTCCTGATGCATCCGTTACAACCATAGAATTTCCATTTGGATCTGGTATAGTTAAAATAGGTGTTGTAGTTAACTATTCCTTTAAATTTTTAAAGCGATTCACATTTGTCAGTCCAGAAAAATTTCTTATCCTTCTTTTGCAGGTGAAGTGATTGGGGCAGCAATTTTTGAAAAATACTTAACAAACTTTCTATAATATCCGCCAAGCCCATGAAGCTTCTTACTTCATGCACGTTCTTAGCGCAGCCACTCGGTTATAGTTGCGATCTTTGAAGTGTCTACACTATTCCGTTCTTGCTTATAATGTGTCCTAAATAATGCACCTCTGCATCATAAAAGGAACATTTAGACAGGTTTACCATACAACTTCCTCTTTCTTAAAACTTCCAAAGACTACTACCCTTAAATGTTCTTGGTGCTCTTTGACATTTTAGAGTATATAAGAATGTCGTCTAAGAATACAAGCACAAACTTGTCTAGGTATTCTTGAAAAATATTTTCATCGATTCATGAAGGCAACAGTGCATTTGTCAACCCAAAAGGTAACACCGTGAATTCATAATGCCCGTACCTTGTTCTAAAAGTTGTTTTATGAATATCTTCTTCCTTTATTCTCAGCTGATGATACCCAAATCGAAGATCTATTTTTGAATAGACTAATGCTCCACGCATTTGGTCGAACAGATCATCAATCCTAGGAAGTGGGTATCGATTCTTAATAGTTTCCTTGTTCAACATTCTATAATCAATGCACAGTCTCAATGTGCCATCCTTTTTCTTTAGAAAAATTACCGGTGCTCCCCATGGTGAGATGCTTGGTCTTATCAGCCCCTTAGTCAAAAGTTCCTGTAATTGAGCCTTTAACTCTACCAACTTGAGGGTGGTCATTCTATAAGGTGCCTTAGATATGGGTTCAGTTCCTGGCTTGATTTCTATTGCAAAGTCAAACTCTCGTTTGGGTGGAAGACCTGGTAATTCCTCCGGAAATACATCACTGAAATCCCTTAATAATGGATATCTTTCCATGAAATCATTATCCTCCTCAGCATTTTCTGTCATTTTTACTGCATACAAGGTGCAACCTCTATTTTTAGCCCTTTTTAGTTGCATAGCTGTTAGTTTTCTAACTGCAACTTCACGCTTTACACCTTGAATGACTGCTTTGCTTTCTGCAGGTCGTCAAAACAACAAAAAAAAAATTCATAACAGTCGACCTTTGCCTTATGTTCTGCCAACTAGTTAACTCCAATAATGATATCATATGATCCTAAAGGAGTGACATACAGGTCAACTTCGGTGGAGAAACTGGGCAAGTCAAGAATTGCCCCAAAAAGGCACATTTCGACTGTATGGACAACATTATTCCCATAATGCACTGTCCATGTCTTATCCATTCGTTCAGCCTTTATTTTTAATTTCATTGCAAGTTTAGTAGAAATAAAGCATTCAGTGGCTCCAGTATCAAAAAGTATGACTACAGGTGTACCGAATAACTTACCCAGAACTTCTATAGGTGTAACTTACTTTTCAGCTTGTCTGTTAGCCACCACAGCGTGTATCCTATGCTGCTGATCGCGATCATCCTTTTTCAGAGGACAGTGACTCGCGTAATGGTCCTTTCCATAGTTGAAGCATCCTCCAACTGGCCCTTTCCTAGGCTCAAATTTGTTACCAGCTTTGAAGTTATCATTCTGGCTCCCATAGGACTTTTGTCCATTGCCACTAACTTTTGCGAAGCTATTCCGCACACCATTTACAGGTTTATTCATTACAGATTTCTTGTTGTTATCTACAACAAATTTTTTTTTCACACCAAACCTTTTCCAAGGCCCCCTTTTGGGTGCAAGAGATGAAGAAGAGTTGGGAATCTTCTTCCTTATCTCTTCCCTATGAGCAGAAATTGCTCTCAATTTCTGTTCCTATCTTATTGCCTTTTCGACAACTCCTTCCATGGTGGTTGGACCGTGGACATCCACTTCGCCACCAATGATGGGATTCAGTCCCATTATGAACTTTCATATTCTGAACTTCTCGTCAGCTTGGTACTGCGGCACATACTTAAGGAGTTTAGTAAACCCTTCCCAGTATTCTGTCACCGTCAGCCTTCCTTGCGACCAGTTCTAAAATTCAGTCATTTTCCTATCAAAATAGAGTTGAGGCAGCCACCGTTGCCTAAAGTAACCCTTAAATTGATCCCAAGTTATGTCTGATTTGACAATATTCAACTCAACCTTACGGTTGTCCCACCATGATGATGCTTCATGAGAAAGCTGATATGCTCCCCATATCACTTTGGTCTCCTCGAGAGAAGTTTCTTATTGCAAAGTACTTCTCCATTTCACTGAGCCAATTCTCAGCTCCATCCCCAAGGGTTGTTCCATCAAACTTTGGAGGACTTATTCTCTTTATGTCATTTATAAGTTCAGCTACTAATCTTTCCATTTTAGTTCCAGGATGATTAGGAGCATTCACATTACTATTATCAATACCTAGATTCCCTCCATTGGTGTTGTCCACAGGAGGTGGCTGATCATTTATATCAGCTTCTTCTTCCTCCTCTTCATTGCCCATTGACTGATGTTCTAAAACAATCAAACAATCTCTCGTGTCTAGTAGGGTAGCAAGGATTTCATCCAACTTTTGAGCAAGATGTTTGCTTCTCCACCCGATAACGAGTTATTCGTAGCATTTCTTCTTATTCTCGACCATTTTCTGCTCAATAAGAAAATGTAAACCTTATTAAATTATGGACTCATTAGGTCCAAGAGCTACAACCTTCAACTCTAATATCAAGATGTAACATCACCATTTTAAGATACTAAAACAAGGGAATTTTTTTATATATACAACATTCTCTCGTTATGAATTATATAATTCAAACACACGTTCAAGTTTTAATAATTGTTCTCTGTCGATTAATGTAACTTGGATCACACAATTTCTTTTTAAAACCAATGTTCCCTATTACATATTTGCAATAAGGAACACACATCAATGTCATTCAATCATATAACGATACCATATGCTGCTGTAAATGACTTGCGAACTACCGATCTCCCATTTTATGGCTCGGAGTTTCAGCGATCTCTCATTTCATGACTCGGTGACTTGCCGATCTTTCATGTTAATTCATGCATAGTATAATAAATATACAAGGTTCTCTTACCGTTTCTGGTTATCAAAGTGATCCATTTAAGAATCCTATCTGAATATCTGATTCTGATATTCGTCTGACATCCTGCATCTTAAACTAGCTGATTAGGACAACACAACTAGCACTTGCGATACTTTGGCCAAAGAATTTCACATGCTTTGCATGATTATATTCCTAGATGTGGTACACATCATTGTAATACGTCCTTCACCTCACTTCATCTGTTATCTAGAATGGTCTTTCCTGGTCTCTTCCAGTCCTTCCGTTTAAGGTCAAGCTCTAATCCCCAACTAGCAATATGAACGAGTATAGGAAGTTACTCATGGTAACTAAAGATACGCAGACATACGACGTCGTCCCTAGATGAATCCGTGTGTCTAGTTACCTTTAGTCCTCTGGAGTCACTTCGTATGCGTGATCACATTCCTATCCCCATCTAAGAACTTAGTATCCAACTTATGTAAACTTGATGATTTAATTCGGGAGGGCATTGTAATATGTCAGCTATAACATTGTGTCGTCATGAAGGCCCCACCTTCATGAAGACACTATATTGTAGCTGGCGTATGTCAATGTCCTACGGAATCCTCTCATCGAGGGTACACATCCAGCTCAATTGTGATTTGGTTATAATCTTAGTATTTAAGATCAACTTTCAGCAGCCATGCTGATCCTTTATCCTTGTTCTTGTTTCAGTTGTATGTAGCTAAGAGAGACTTAATCCATCTTCTAGCTTAATACACATTTCCTCCTTCATACCGAAGGGTTGCCTATTCACTTCTTGGTTCCTTGCTTAATCTTTGGACTAAGCAGTCCATTATCGATAACTTAATAAGTTTAACCTATTAAACTTAACCAAGTTTTCCACAACTGTAAACAAATTCAGAATTCCATCTTATTAGACGTCATTTAAATGAGGTCTAACTCTAAATGAATTTATTCATTTATCCTTCTTAACCTTACTTAGTTAAGGTCTGTTAACAATAGATATGATTTCCCATGTCGTTATTTTCTGAATTTGAACATTTGAGGCTATTAACGGAGTCCGAATACAAGGTTTGGCTGCTCCTAAGTTATTTGATATTCCTTAGCTTTCAAGCTAATCCCGAATACCTTTCAATTAAGAGATCATGTTTACCTAAATCCTTTTTGATGTCAATTTAAAATTTATCTTAACCCAAGTATGAACTAATTGCACATTTCAACATAAAAGTTGCATTTAGGTAAAGAATAGATGTTATTCCCTTTTAAATCCATCCATTAACATTTGAATAATTCCAAATCAGGGAATAATGTTATATTCTCAAACTTATTCAACAATATCAAACTGATACAGTCATTAAAAATATCACACTCGTACTTGTATTCCTCCATCGGCTTTACAATCTATACATTTGCCAGTCCAAATGAACATTAATTCAAATTATCCATCCACACTCCCTTTCCTTTCCTCATGACTTGTATCTTGAGAATTTAATCCAACGTGATATCAATCAATGATAACATCCAAAGAGAAGTAAATAAAATCAATAATCAAATAATAGAAAGAGGAATCATATTACTTCTTCTCATTTTATGAAATCCTAACCAAATATACACTATTTAGAAAGACATAATCCAATAGTATGATTCATTCTCGATTAGTATACTTCAAAGATCCCAAAAACTCTAAGCACAATCATTTCCTTTTAAATATTTCACTCTCTGAGACATTCACGTCTAGGTATGAACAAGCAAGAATGTACACTAGTTTTATCGATAACGTTTCATCAAAAACAAACATTTCAGCTAGACACGAACAAAAGAAGAATGTACAAAATAGCTACGAAATCATGAGTTTCACCTTATTGGTAAAAAGATTCATTTTCAACATTCAAGGTAAGAATCCCACTTCAGTTCGGTCTTGATGAAACAACAAGAAGTCTAGAATGCAGTTTGAATATATACACATATATATACATATAATTTCATCATCGAGTCTAAAAGAGACTGAAATAGTAAACTCTATTCCATCTTCACTCTCAAATACCCGATACTCGGTTCTAGAATTAGGTAAATAGTTCTAAAAAAATTCTTTCACTGATTTCAAACCAAATATGGAGGCATTTAATCATTTTAAATTGTGTAAGAGTAAAATGATGAAACAAGCCCACTGTCCCAAAGAATTTGTATTCTATGCACTGATAATACAACCAGAGAAAATAACTCACGCACAGTTCCATCAAGCATTCTCACGTTTTTTTTTTAAAACCATTCACGCACAGAACTCAAAAAACAATCTACATATCACTATCACTTCCATCAAACCAAACCCATAATGCACAATGAAACCCAATTACCATTACTTTCAGAATTTAAAACAACAGAAAGAGAAAACTCGTTTCCTTAATAATTTCAGTAAAGAAACACTCATTTTCTTCAAAATACACAAGAATACCCAAGTCGAGTTCGTTTTATAATGACAGCTCAAACCAGAGGTCATATCGAATCCTTTTATCCTTCCATTTTTACAAGAATGCACAGAACTCAGAAAACAATACTCACATCGTTGGTACATTCACCAACTCGAATCCATAATGGGTAATAGAAATGATTACACAATACTATCAATGCAGACTCATACAACAAGAACAGATTCATTTCATTTACCCATTTTGCAAAGAAATATTCAAGTCGCATACAACAAAGAAAACGACTCAATCCAGAGATCATTTCATTCAAAACAACAACATCATTTAACTAAATCACCCCTCATAAGAGCAGGGTTGTTTTAATGAGACGTTTAAACAAAAGCAAACGGTTTAAGGAGAAGGGCTTAACATGCCTGTATATTTTTTTTTGTGGTTCGAAGAAAACCACATCCACAGGAGCTATTTCTCTCCACGGCGTCCGACAGGGCTTTCCCAACAGTCCACTAACTTCCTCAAGCTCAAAAATAGCCATGGCTATTCCAACAACAACAACAATAACCAAAACTAATAGCAGGTTCGACAGAACCATGGAAAAAATGCAGAGCAACTAAAAACCCGATTGCACACAATGACAAACAATTTTTTCCTCTATCCTCTTTCCAAGGCGAGCTGGTCGCTAAGACCAAGGTCATTGAATGCATTGAATGCAGTGCTTTTTCCTCATTCCTCACGCCACCGCCGACTCAGGTTGGCGAGTTTCCTTTTTCAAATTTTGCATGTAATTCCTTTTTAGCCACTTAGCTAGTTGGATGCCTCCAACTTTTTCTTGTTCCCACCAAACTTGGTGCTGAAACTTGTAAGGACATTATTTATTGTCCTAATAAATTTCTTACCTCCCCTCCCCTTATCCTTTCCATCCACATGGGTCTATGCGTCCCCTTCCTTAGGTTAGGATTAGTTTAGGATTTTAATAGTCCATATCTAGGTCATCCACCTAGTTCATAGGTTAATGGAATTTATATCTATTCTCTCCCTTATGAAATATAAAATCCATATAGGATAGTAGTTAGGGTATAATATAAAACTTAGGGGTTGGTTAGGGTTTAATCCCCTAATATTTAATTAACTAGTTTCCATATCAAGTCTCATTAGCAATCACACAAGCAATAGTAACTTCTGTCCCAAGTATCAAGTTATAGCAAACAAGGGTCCGGATCGCAATACATTCCTCTAAGATCAAAAGATGTGTCTTAACATATTTATCTTCATTTCAGTAGTTACAACATTATGAAAAGCAATTACCATGTTAACTTACAAAAATCAAGGTGTTACATTTTGAATGTCCTTTGCTATGTGCCGATTTTGGTGACCAACATGAGGAATGTGAAACTTGTTCAATGTGAGGTGAGAACTTTACAAGGAGCCAAAAAGTTACGAAGGGGGTCATCCATTGTTAAAGAAAAATGTGTCATGGGGTGAAGACCGTTTCATAAGCTGAGCCATAAGGTGAGCCACATGGTGTGTTGGTGTAGCAAATTTAATGATGGTATGTACATGGAATAATGCCCAACCAATGCAAAAGCAAGTGTGCCATGAGGTAGGGATCCGTTAAGGTTATGACAAAGCATGTGCATTCAATGCAACAACCATTCACTTCAGGCTCGGCAAAAATATGATTGCGTGACATGTTGATCTTGGAGGGTGGTTGTTAGATGTTGCAAAAGGGGCGTCTATGAAGGTTTTAGGAGTCATCGTCGAGGAATTTTCAATGAAAATGACCATGAGGTGGCATAAGGTAAAGATATCCTAAAACTCAATGCGAGAGGAGTATATGTGCTAAGGCGGACAACCAAATTTAAAATCAAGTGGTTAAAAATGTGAACAAATCGCCATGCAAAGTGAATGGCTTGTTTGGTTAAAAAGTGTAGAGCTCACTTCGAAGGTAAAAGGAGGAGCTCTTCGGCCAACATGGTGAGCTGGTTGGTTAGCCATCTACCAATCCATCACCCGAAACAACCCCCTCATGCAAAATTGAACTGTGGGCCCCAAAGCATATCAATGTGCTTTTCAAAAAAATTATTAAAATATTTTGTAATTAAATAAAGGGGACAATTTAAATTTATGAAGACATGGTGGAAGACAATTTTTCAGTGTAATTGATGATGTAATGAGGTCGGTATGGAATGGTGCAAGGTAGAAATAGGTAGTTACAAAGGGATCCATACCATGCTACTATTTTTCATAGACTTTAGGATTTCTCCTTCTTTCTCTCACCAGCTCGGACTCTCTATAAATGTAAGGGAATGCATTATTTCAAAGGAGTTAGAAAAAATTTCCAAGCTTCCCCTCTCCTCACAAGCTTCGTTGTTTTAAATTTAGAGGTATTCAAGCCTTCCTTCTTAAAGTTGTAATGACAACTCTTGCCTCATCCTACTATAATGATGCATTGTCCATGTGCTTGGAGTTATAAAATTATGTTTTATGACTAATTATTTGTCCTTGTATCACTTTTGTTTCCCCTTTTTTTCCTCATGTTTACAGGTATACTTTGCAACCTTGGTTTCCATTACGGAGTTACGGGAGTTGTTGTTCTTATCTAGAAATAAAGTATTGTATGCCATTGGGTTTGTAATGCATGTACATTCTTTCCATGTTCATCTTTCTTCATTGCCAAGCCAAAATTTTTTCTAGCAAACCCATTTCTTGATGCATCACTACTTCTAGTAAAGGTTTTATTTCATGCAATATCTCTCTCTAATCCGCTATAAATGTCAATATAGGTCTAGTTAGCTTCTTTCCTTTCTTTAGGAGTAGTGTAATGCTTAGTTTAGGAAGATTATTTCAGCCTTCTTTGGAAGTTCACCTCAAGCCTGTAAGCCCCATAGCTTGAGAGATGATCCCATATTACCCAATCACACCGAATTTCCCATTCACACTCGGGCCATTCGAAGTACAATGATTTGGTGATAACAATCCCCTTACCTGATTTCACTCGTACTTTTAGATCTGTGCAATACCCAGATGTAAAGATAAAATAATAACCATAATACATACAGGTTGAAAGAGGAAACCCGTCATGCAAGAATTCTATAACGACCCAAAAATTCACACACGAACAACACAGTAAAAGACAGGATAAATTTTTTTTGAATTGCTTCCACACATAACATGACACAACATGTCGTCACAAAGTTACAACCAACTCTGGGAACCACTTGTTACGAGGATGACCACAAGGTCAGCATGGAAATGTTCACACCCAAAAGGATAATACACTTTTTCTTTTTGACATGACAACATAGAAGTCCAACCACATAACACACTTACAGTTAGGGCCAACCAATTCTTAGCTTACGTTTTCAAGGAGGCTCAAGATATGATTCATACAATTCATCTTACCAAGCTAAGTTTATTCTTTTTACACTGAGTAATTATCTTTAAATCTTCTCTATTATGACATTTATTTTCTTAATTCGTTTATTTAGAGAAAGGGGTAATTTAATTCCACAAGGCCATCTATTTACACTTACGCTACTAGAACTTGTTCATGCCCATATGACAACATGGGTTTGCGTTCAACACACTTAAGAGAAGAAAGACAAAGCACCTTGGAAAAAGGTTAGAGGGAGAAGGTTGAGTTGAAATCATCTTCAAGACCTCATTAGCTATTACCAAGATATAATTGAAACTTGAAAACTTAACCAGAATTATTAAAGATTTTACTTAGGCTTTACTAAATGAGTTTTATAAAAATAAAACAATTTACCTTCCAATGGCTAAGAGATAGATTGCGTGGTTTCTAAATTGTTTTCTCCTGCTTATTAAATCTTATTATCTTCCAGAACTAACCATAGATTTCCTTTAAGTTCATTTAAGAATTTCACCATGAAAGGGATAGTGTTCATTAGTGTAGCTAGGGATATCAAGTTATATAATGTTACTTAACAAGGGATAGTTTCATCTTTGATCACTTATGGAATTACATGCTCTCAAGTTGGTCACCTCTACACTAATTTATTTGCAATATAAATTTTAGTTTAACTTCTATAAGTATTAAACAACCCATTTTATTTTACTTATAACACACTATTACTAAGTCTTAGAAAGATTTAACTCAACATTTAATCGTAGGGGTAAAGTTTAACAATATTCATTTACGAAAACGAAATAAGGTTACATCAACTCTTAGAATACCGATAATCCATTAAGGTCACTCAACAAGTGGTAAACAAATTTTCTTATATTTTCCAAGATAGACAGACAATTCAAGGTTCCAAAGTTAAGATGACATAATCCACGATACAATATACTAAGACATTGATCCTCTTCTAAATTTTCCACTAGATGTTATCAATAGTTGAACAATATAAAAAGGATTCATGCAAAAGAACTTCTCAACTGAGGTTGATGTAAAAATCTACAAGTCTATCCCTCATCTACTCGCAAAATCCATCTGCAACAAATTTTTTCCACAAGAGTCGGTTCGCGAGAACCCGAGCAAGATAAGGCTACACAAAACCACCATAACTATTATCTAACAATACCACAAAAGGAAGCACTTTATTACAAGAATTGGGTCAAACCTATAAACACTATCAACATATCAAGTTAAAATAAAGTCTCCATCATGCCAATCAAAGAAGGAGAAGACCTTGTACTTCAGTTAGGAGTAAAAGAAACGAAAGTATAGCAATCGTATGAGAATGGCCCTTGGCCCTATAAGGAGAAATAAACAATCTAGCAAAAATAGAATTGCCATCAAGTAAATAATTAAATAATAATTACAAGACTGAGATTTTATATATAGACCAACCATCTAGAAATTTATCAAAGGTACCAAACAAATAGGCTAAAATAATATATTTCCAAAAGAACAAGAGTTGATCGGCCCAAGAAATGGGAACCACGGGTTTAAAAAAATAACACAAAAAGCCATGTATAATAGAGTTTCAAACCGGAAATCAAATAGAGTATACACACAACATAAGTTTCGAAGTGAAGGCAAAGTATACTAGTTTTGACCATTAACTCCAAGAGATTTTCCAATCATTCAAGAAGGGCCAATGCCTTACAGGCTAGTAGCAAACACGCGAGAGAAGAAGGGAGTTCCGTCAAACAAGAGTATACAAAAATGTCATCAACAAATTTTATAACACTAAAGATTTGCAAACCTCCACAACAATTCTAATGTTTGGTTAATTTAAAATAAATTACCTATTTCCCAAAACAACAATATTTTAAGGCAACCCTTGGTAACACAGTCAACCGTCACACATAGATACAAACATAATTTCTAAGTGACATTATCAAAACAAAACCTTCCGCTATGAATCCATAAGACTATCAAATGAAAGATGAGTTTTTCCCGAAGATTAATCACATTTAAGGAAATTTCCATCACAAAATATTAAGGTAATTACGTGCATAAAAACCAACCAATATTAATTAATAGCATTAACATTACAAAGGAGAAATAATGCAAGTTAGGAAAAAATAGAAGAGCGCCATCAACAATAATTCTGAGAGGGGATTAGACCAAAACTATTCTAGTGTCAATGAGGTACTGGATTCACATAATGAAACCTCGAGCTTAGTTGATCCGAAAAGCTAGTTATGGTTCAAGTTGATAGGGATGGTCAAGGTACTTCTTGAGGATGGCCTTAAAATCCTAGAAACAAGATGAAAGATAATATAAGAGTCTAAACACATGAGATGGAAAACACATTGCACACAAACCTTTTCATTCTAAAAGTTTTAATACCAAAACTCTAAGCTGGCTAGCCCAAGCATTGATCACACTAATCCTACAACCTTTCTTTCTCGATGCCAAAAGGTTATCAAAGGGACTTGAGAAGGAGCTAACAAAAACATCAAAAGAAAAACTTGGGTGCTAGGGAGGGGCTTCATAGTTATCGTAAACTTACTTCCATGATAATGAAAATACTAGTTTGATCAACATAATAACTTACAACTCATACGCAGAGAAGAATTAATACATAAACAAACAGACAAAGGTCTATCACTCGAGCAAGAGAAACATAACACCCAGAGGAGAGGGCACACGCATCCTTTCGACCAACATACTGACAACGATAAAAGCTAAAACAAGAAGAAAACAAGCAGAAAGGGGAGATCTCCCATCATGGTATCCAACTGACAAATCAATGCAAGGAAAAGGTGGTTCGATTTCACAATAATTTTAAATACAAGAATAAAGTGATAGAAAAGTGTAGAAATATCTTTCCTTTTTTCCGATTCAAAAGGTTTCATGGACACCACCCGGACCAGCAACAACAATCCTCAGGTTGAATCTCCCCTTTTTATAGGCTGGGCACTCAAGCTCCATTCTCATCTATGCTTAGCCTGGGCAGAGAGCTCCATTTTATAAGAAACATTGAACGGAAAGAACGGTGGTCTCAGGTGCTGTCAAGACTACGGTATGCACAATATGGTTTTAATGAAAAATGTCCAGCACATACTTGAAAGAAAGGGACAAGGCCAGACTGCACAACCCTCTAAACAACCTTCCAGCCTGCGTTAAAGATGGGGCACCAGAGAAGGACAGAGACATCGAAAAAGCACAAGGAACAAGGATAATAGAAATTTGAAGAAGAATACACCTCCAAAATAATGTATGCAAGGAGAGAGAGAATCCACGAAGCGTGTAAAACGTGACAAAATGCCACAAATCGATGGGGGGGTCTCAATAGAGAATCTTTGTAAATAAATTTCATCAGGTCTCCTGGTAACACTCTCACTGTCACATAGTCGATTTTGATAAAAATATCTTGAAGGAGAAACCCAAATTTGAGGATGCATTTGATACTGCACAGATAACAACATAGTTGGACAACCTGCTTGTTGGAAGCACTCAAAAAGGCTTCTACTAAACTATAACATGCCTGTCAGCATGCTAATCCTCATTGCGGAGTCACTTCTGTGTGGATCCCCGATAAGAACACACCTCGCAACACCCAAAGAAAGTGGAGGTAACACGCCTGCTTCACTAGCTTGTAGCTTCTTCTAACCACCATATCAACCCATTACTGTGCCCATATGCATTGAATAAAAGAATCAAAATGAGATCATGGTGAAGAAAGTTAGGACTCCACCGACTCCCATCTCCCTCACGCAAGGTAGAAACATAATGGCCATTACAGTCTGCAGGTTGGTGGTTGGGAGGAGACTAATGCCATCTACTTGCAACAAGACATGTGAAAGGACACAGTCACCAAGGTGGCAGTGGAAGGTAGGTGAAAGCAGTTTAAAAGATTTTAAAAAAACTGGGCAGTCCTCACCATGACCTATTAATTCAATGGTAGAGGTTAAAAATATTTTTACGGGTTTTTCCAATGAATTCTTAGCATTTAGAAATTAGTTGGCCATTCAAAATTACCGAGAAAATCTCATTGTCCAATTATTTTTCCTTATCCACAAGCAAGAACTTCAATCTAAATTCATACAAAATCCTCCTTTGGCATGTACTTGTGGTAGAGTGTGTTAAAGGAATAAAAAAAAACCTTTCTGAAAACACCACTTAACTTAGAAGATCCATAATGGAAGCAAGTACAAACTTTTGGATGTCTCTTTTTTGGATAGTAAGCTTTATTAAACAATGAAAATTTGAGGGAGTTAAAATATTCTATCAGTGGCCTAAAGTTTGTGATTTCAAGACCATTATAAGATAGGACTTGAAAATCAATTGGAAACATGAAAATTAAAGAAGTTCGATGTTGTATCAATTCTAGAAAATTGTAATGTGTATGTTACTTCAATTCTAAATTCAAGAAGAATCAATTAGAATAAATCAATGAATGTATTTAGAGGAAGCTACTAAGTGTCTTACAGAATAGCATTTGAATTTTTATACATATTCTAATAATCAATATTTTTAATGATTTCAAATAAATTTATAAATGATGGGAACCGACTAAGTGTCTTGCAAAATAGATATTGAAAAAAATTCCATATTTATGATAATCTAGATTTTTAATGAGATTCTTTAAATATATTTGAAATCACACTTCCTCCCCATCGCCAGGCGCCCCCATGAGCCCCTCCTTCAGCAAAGATACGGGATAACAAAATCTCTACTAACTAAGGTAAGCTCACAAAGCATACGAAAGAAGATATATTAATACAAATGCAAAAGGAGTTACAAGATTACCTGAACAGTTCCCATAAGCTAAAAAGGTATACGAATTTTTGTATGATTACTATTCAACCCGAGAAGATTAAATCGCAAACAGACGAGCAAGCTAGAGGAAGTAAGAATCGAATTGCCCATTACTCACAATGATTAAAACAACATGTGAACAGGCCTAAGCAACCAAGGGGATAAACTAGATGTTAACGTTCGAAGGCGAACACGAAGCAAAGACCGACCATGGAGCCAAGACATCAGAATTACACACAGCCGTTTGACGCTCCACAAGAGGGTCATTGCGACAAGAACTAGGGTAAATGCCGAACGGGCATTACATTCTCCTCCCCTTAAGAAAGCATCGTCCTCGATGCGACATTATACAGAGGAAAGGAAATAAGGAATG
Source organism: Taxus wallichiana var. yunnanensis (assembly GCA_018340775.1). Classification (NCBI taxonomy): domain Eukaryota; kingdom Viridiplantae; phylum Streptophyta; class Pinopsida; order Cupressales; family Taxaceae; genus Taxus; species Taxus wallichiana. The sequence goes on along the minus strand of CM031240.1, from coordinate 503,738,061 downwards.
GTTCGCAACCAAGAACAGGTAAAGGAGAAAGTACACCCTATGGTTTAAAATTTTAGTTGATTAAAGCACGGCCACAGGGTAGCCTTAGGAACATTTGGTAGAAATTTTAACTTTCAAGGTTCTGTGAAGATTGGCAGTTCCCTCTTATTTATTTCATTAGTTCCTTTCCATTAGCATTATTCTTAGTTTAATTTCTTTTAAAATTTCATCATTGAAGAGTTTTGGTTTATTCCTTATTGTGGGTGCCCAACATGAACTGCTAACACAACACCCTATCAGGTTCAAAAGACACTACAGATTCACAAGCACACAAGTATATACTTCATGATTGTATTACACCACAAAAGGTTACTCAAATACGGAATGGAATAGGCACACTCCACATAACATAGTACTCGTCACACATCTATGACTGACATATTAAATACTCAAACAAAAGAGTACTACAATCCACTAGACATTTCCTCAATTTGCATCGATGAAAAATTCACATAACACCAAACAAATGCTACAGGTACATAGTGTCCACAAGGGAATCAATGCCATATCCACAACATCACAACACATATCCATCTGACATGAGTAACACATACATCAAAAGACCACTACCAAAACATCACAATAACTCAACATATATCCCAAACATCAACCATACACACAAATATCATATGCCTCCCTCAAACTCTTATGCCTCCCTCAAGTCTCTTATGCCTCCCTCAAACTCTTATGCCTCCCTCAAGGAGGCCGATTGTCCCTATGGCCCAAGACACATAGAGTTCAAACACTCCTAACCCAAGTGACATAATAATGCGTGGTTCAACAACCCGCTAGTTATCTGTAACTCCTTGGGGCGTACCCCCATACAACGAAGCAGGTCCATAGGCCCAACCATTCCATGGTGCATCCCATGACCCTATTCCACACATCACGACAATAGAACCAGCACAACAATCCAATCTAAGTGCCAAGTGGCAAAGTACAAGCCTTGGGCAAGGCGGTAAAAATTTAAAATTTAAAAATAAGTTCCAAACCAAGAGAAAAATAAATGGCCAAATAGCCATAGTTAGTGTCAAAATCCACATGTTAGTGCCATAAACCAAGGAAATGCCCAAAATTGTAAAGCATGGCAATCAAGAAAAGTTGTTGGTCCTTACAAAATAAAGTAAAAAGCTCAATTTACGAATAAAATCAACTTATAATAATGTCACATTACGATAATTGTGTGGCATTATCTAGCCACCAAAGGGGTACTCAACGAGTTGCTAGCACTCGAACATCGAGCCTCAGCTCGTAAAATACATATCAATAATACAACTGTCATCACCTCTATCTGAATCATCCCGCCACCACTTCGACAAGGCTAAACATAGTCATAGTTACACTTAGGTTGCATACATACAACCACATAGGGAGAGAGGAAAGAATCACAGGTTGTTATCTACTAAACCAAATTTTGGCTTGAGTTATTGACCCATGGTACACCATTCCTCACTCTCAACATACACTTCTACCGATTTCCCTCAGGGTCGGTTAGCGTAAGGTTCACAACATAACATGTAACTACATCACTAACACAATGGTGGTACATATACAAGGCAGATCACAATCATACATTCACCGGGTGTAACACATCACTTTACCACATTCTGCACCCAAAGTGCAATCACCATACGATAGGGTTCATACACTCACCGTATGACCCCAAATCACAACATGAAGCATTACATATTTGCACAAATCATACATACGATGAACATAGTACATCACAACATAACATCCATTGCTACATAACAAGGTGGTACACACATTTCTTCAAAACATGGTAAAAACATCATGATACAACTCATTTCTTTTAACATCAATCTAGTCATACAACACATTGATACACCTACATATCACAATATGTCACAATGCTCCAACACTATGTCATCCACATTATAATTCTTTTCACACATCACAAACAATAATTCACACGTGAACTCTTCATAGAATCCACAAGAAGGAGAGAGAATACTCCCATCCCCAACATATCAACATGATCACAAACACGCACAAAGTGACATACACATCATGTGCGTTCACAATATCACAATTACGACATGGATCACATCACACTTAAAGCACATTACTCTTCTAATATCTACCACCATCATGCAACATCATCATCATCATGCAGTATCATCATGTAACACCACCACCACTCCAAGCTGGCCCAGAGGTTTGAGAGCATGAACCTATGCTCTGATACCAAGTGTAATGACCCAAAAATTCACACACGAACAACACAGTAAAAGACAGGATAATTTTTTTTTACTTGCTTCCACACATAACACGACACAACATTTCGTCACAAAATTACAACCAACTCGGGAACCACTTATTACAGGGATGACCACAAGTTCAAAGACGGAAACATTCACACCCAAAAGGATAATACACTTTTTCTTTTTGACATGACAACATAGAAGTCCAACCACGTAACACACTTACGCTTAGGGCCAACCAATTCTTAGCTTATGTTTTTAAGGAGGCTTAAGATATGATTCATACAATTCATCTTACCAAGCTAAGTTTATTCTTTTTACACTGAGTAATTATCTTTAAATCTTCTCTGTTATGACATTTATTTGCTTAATTCATTTATTTAGAGAAAGGGGTAATTTAATTCCACAAGGCCATCTATTTACACTTACGCTACTAAAACTTGTTCATGCCCATATGACAACATGGGTTTGTGTTCAACACACTTAAGAGAAGAAAGACAAAGCACCTTGGAAAAAGGTTAGAGGGAGAAGGTTGAGTTGAAATCATCTTCAAGACCTCATTAGCTATTACCAAGATATAATTGAAACTTGAAAACTTAACCAGAATTATTAAAGATTTTACTTAGGCATTACGAAATGAGTTTTATAAAAATAAAAAAATTTACCTTCCAATGGCTGAGAGATAGATTGCGTGGTTTCTAAATTTTTTTCTCCTGCTTATTAAATCTTATTATCTTCCAGAACTAACCATATATTTCCTTTTAAGTCTATTTAAGAATTTCACCATGAAAGGGATAGTGTTCATTAGTGTAGCTAGGGATATCAAGTTATATAATGTTACTTAACAAGGGATAGTTTCATCTTTGATCACTTATGGAATTACATGCTCTCAAGTTGGTCACCTCTACACTAATTTATTTGCAATATAAATTTTAGTTTAACTTCTATAAGTATTAAACAACCCATTTTATTTTACTTATAACACACTATTACTAAGTCTTAGAAAGATTTAACTCAACATTTAATCGTAGGGGTAAAGTTTAACATTATTCATTTACGAAAACGAAATAAGGTTACATCAACTCTTAGAATACCGATAATCCATTAAGGTCACTCAACAAGTGGTAAACAAATTTTCTTATATTTTCCAAGATAGACAGACAATTCAAGGTTCCAAAGTTAAGATGACATAATCCACGATACAATATACTAAGACATTGATCCTCTTCTAAATTTTCCACTAGATGTTATCAATAGTTGAACAATATAAAAAGGATTCATGCAAAAGAACTTCTCAACTGAGGTTGATGTAAAAATCTACAAGTCTATCCCTCATCTACTCACAAAATCCATCTGCAACAAATTTTTCCACAAGAGTCAGTTCGCGAGAACTGAGCAAGATAAGGCTACACAAAACCACCATAACTATTATCTAACAATACCACAAAAGGAAGCACTTTATTACAAGAATTGGGTCAAACCTCTAAACACTATCAACACATCAAGTTATAATAAAGTCTCCATCATGCCAATCAAAGAAGGAGAAGACCTTGTACTTCAGTTAGGAGTAAAAGCAACGAAAGTATAGCAATCGTATGAGAATGGCCCTTGGCCCTATAAGGAGAAATAAACAATCTAGCAAAAATAGAATTCCCATCAAGTAAATAATTAAATAATAATTACAAGATTGAGATTTGATATATAGACCAACCATCTAGAAATTTATCAAAGGTACCAAACAAATAGGCTAAAATAATATATTTCTAAAAGAACAAGAGTTGATCGGCCCAAGAAAGGGGAACCACGGGTTTAAAAAAATAACACAAAAAGCCATGTATAATAGAGTTTCAAATTGGAAAACAAATAGAGTATACACACAACATAAGTTTCGAAGTGAAGGCAAAGTATACTATTTTTGACCATTAACTCCAAGAGATTTTCCAATCATTCAAGAAGGGCCAATGCCTTACAGGCTAAAGCAGCAAAAACACGCGAGAGAAAAAGGGAGTTCTGTCAAACAAGAGTATACAAAAATGTCATCAACAAATTTTATAACACTAAAGATTTGCAAACCTCCACAACAATTCTAATGTTTGGTTAATTTAAAATAAATTACCTATTTCCCAAAACAACAATATTTTAAGGCAACCCTTGGTAACACAGTCAACCATCACACATAGATACAAACATAATTTCTAAGTGACATTATCAAAACAAAACCTTCCGCTATGAATCCATAAGACTATCAAATGAAAGATGAGTTTTTCCCAAGATTAATCACATTTAAGGAAATTTCCATCACAAAATATTAAGGTAATTACGTGCATAAAAACCGACCAATATTAATTAATAGCATTAACATTACAAAGGAGAAATAATGCAAGTTAGGAAAAATAGAAGAGCACCATCAACAATAATTCTGAGAGGGGGATTAGACCAAAACTATTCTAGTGTCAACGAGGTACTGGATTCGCACAATGAAACCTTGAGCTTAGTTGATCCGAAAAGCTAGTTATGGTTCAAGTTGATAGGGATGGTCAAGGTACTTCTTGAGGATGGCCTTAAAAGCCTAGAAACAAGATGAAAGATAATATAAGAGTCTAAACACGTGAGATGGAAAACACATTGCACACAAACCTTTTCATTCTAAAAGTTTTAATACCGAAACTCTAAGCTGGCTAGCCCAAGCATTGATCACACTAATCCTACAACCTTTCTTTCTCGATGCCAAAAGGTTATCAAAGGGACTTGAGAAGGAGCTAACAAAAACATCAAAAGACAAACTTGGGTGCTAGGGAGGGGCTTCATAGTTATCGTAAACTTACTTCCATGATAACGAAAATACTAGTTTGATCAACATAATAACTTGCAACTCAATCGCAGAGAAGAATTAATACATAAACAAACAGACGAAGGTCTATCACTCGAGCAAGAGAAACATAACACCCAGAGGAGAGGGCACACACATCCTTTTGACCAACATACTGACAACGATAAAAGCTAAAACAAGAAGAAAAAAAGCAGAAAGGGGAGATCTCCCATCATGGCATCCAACTGACAAATCAATGCAAGGAAAAGGTGGTTCGATTTCACAATAATTTTAAATATAGTAATAGTAGAAAAGTGTAGAAATATCTTTCCTTTTTCTCCAGATTCAAAAGGTTTCATGGACACCGCCCGGACCAGCAACAACAATCCTCATGTCGAATCTCCCCTTTTTATAGGCTGGGCACTCAAGCTCCATTCTCGTCTATGCTTAGCCTGGGTAGAGAGCTCCATTTTATAAGAAACGTCGAACGGAAAGAACGGTGGTCTCGAGTCTTTACAAGATTACGGTATGCACAATATGGTTTTTAATGAAAAATGTCCAGCACATACTTGAAATAAAGGGACAAGGCCAGACTGCACAACCCTCTAAACAACCTTCCAGCCTACGTTGAAGATGGGGCACCAGAGAAGGATAGAGACATCGAAAAAGCACAAGGAACAAGGATAATAGAAATTTGAAGAAGAATACGCCTCCAAAATAACGTATGCAAGGAGAGAGAGAATCCACGAAGCGTGCAAAACGTGACAAAATGCCACAAATCGATGGGGGGTCTCAATAGAGAATCTTTGTAAATAAATTTCATCAGGTCTCCTGGTAACACTCTCACTGTCACATAGTCGATTTTGATAAAAATATCTTGAAGGAGAAACCCGAATTTGAGGATGCATTTGATACTGAATAGATAACAACATAGTTGGACAACCTGCTTGTTGGAAGCACTCAAAAAGGCTTCTACTAAACTACAACATGCCTATCACCTGCTAATCCTCGCTGCAGTCAGTCGCTGCTGTGGATCCCCAACAAGAACACACCTCGCAGCACCCAAAGAAAGTGGAGGTAACATGCTTGCTTCACTAGCTTGTAGCTTCTTCTAACCACCATATCAACCCATTACTGCGCCCATACGCATTGAATAAAAGAATCAAAATGAGATCATGGTGAAGAAAGTCAGGACTCCACCGACTCCCATCTCCCTCATGCAAGGTAGAAACATAATGGCCATTACAGTCTGCAGGTTGGTGGTTGGGAGGAGACTAATGCCATCTACTTGCAACAAGACATGTGAAAGGACCTGGTCGGCCAAGGTGGCAGTGGAGGGTAGGTGAAAGTAGTTTTAAAAGATTTAAAAAAACTGGGTAGTCCTCACCACGACCTATTAATTCAATGGTAGAGGTTAAAAATATTTTTGCGGGTTTTTCCAATGAATTCTTAGCATTTAGAAATTAGTTGGCCATTCAAAATTACCGAGAAAATCTCATTGTCCAATTATTTTTCCTTATCCACAAGCAAGAACTTCAATCTAAATTCATACAAAATCCTCCTTTGGCATGTACTTGTGGTAGAGTGTGTTAAAGGAATAAAAAAAAACCTTTTTGAAAACACCACTTAACTTAGAAGATCCATAATGGAAGCAAGTACAAACTTTTGGATGTCTCTTTTTTGGATAGTAAGATTTATTAAACAATGAAAATTTGAGGGAGTTAAATTATTTTATCAGTGGCCTAAAGTTTGTGATTTCAAGACCATTATAAGATAGGACTTGAAAATCAATTGGAAACATGAAAATTAAAGAAGTTCGATGTTGTATCAATTCTAGAAAATTGTAATGTGTATGTTACTTCAATTCTGAATTCAAGAAGAATCAATTAGAATAAATCAATGAATGTATTTAGAGGAAGCTACTAAGTGTCTTACAGAATAGCATTTGAATTTTTATACATATTCTAATAATCAAGATTTTTAATGATTTCAAATAAATTTATAAATGATGGGAACTGACTAAGTGTCTTGCAAAATAGATATTGAAAAAAATTCCATATTTATGATAATCTAGATTTTTAATGAGATTCTTTAAATATATTTGAAATCACACTTCCTCCCCATCGCCAGGCGCCCCCATGAGCCCCTCCTTCAGCAAAGATACGGGATAACAAAATCTCTACTAACTAAGGTAAGCTCACAAAGCATACGAAAGAAGATATATTAATACAAATGCAAAAGGAGTTACAAGATTACCTGAACAGTTCCCATAAGCTAAAAAGGTATACGAATTTTTGTATGATTACTATTCAACCCAAGAAGATTAAATCGCAAATAGACGAGCAAGCTAGAGGAAGTAAGAATCGAATTGCCCATTACTCACAATGATTAAAACAACATGTGAATAGGCCTAAGCAACCAAGGGGATAAACTAGATGTTAACGTTCGAAGGCGAACATGAAGCAAAGACTGACCATGGAGCCAAGACATCAGAATTACACACACTCGTTCGACGCTCCACAAGAGGGTCATTGCGACAAGAACTAGGGTAAACGCCGAATGGGGCATTACAAATTCCATGTTAAACTATGTATATATAACTGAAAACATTACATTAATTTGCAATAAAATAATTAGAAAAGGAAATGTTGTCCATGCATGTCAACTTGAAAGCTACTTTCAAAAATACCGCAGTGTTCCCTTTTAAGACTCTTCTATGAATCGCTCCAATCCAAATTTGAAATCTCAACACAAAAGCACATTTTTTCCACCTACTTATAGCCTAGCATAGTGTTAAGAGGCACGAAAGCATCTATAACTTATTGGGGAGAAAAAATAGCTTAGAATAACATCCTTAATAACATCCTTAGTAGAGAGCTCAAGCTTTATTGTAACACTCAAATCTCCTAATCATCATGGCTACACCTAGCCGAAAATAACTCAACATTACCAGCATGGGTAGGTGCATACTTAGCTACGTAACACGTACATGTGTATATCATTTTCAAGATATACATGCGCGTGGGTAGGTGCATACTTAGCTACATAACAAATCTCACTTGATGCACCTTTGTAAATGCGTTCACCATTTACAACTTATTCTTTCAACTATGCAGAGTAAAATCGAGGATGTGACAATAATGCAATGTGTGTGTGTGGGGGGGTGGGGGCATGGCTCATGTGCATGTCGTGGCCCCCAAACCACAAATGTTTTTTTGTAGTCATGTTTCACACACACATATGTATGTATGTATTTTTCTTTTGTTTTTATTATTAAAATTCTATATATGATATATTATAATATATAGATAATTATTATATATAGTATATATAGTATAACCATAATGACTATAATATAATGTATATTATATACAATAACTATTATATTAGATATTATAAGTAAAATTATTATTATTATATATGTATATATTATTTAAATTTATATATCCCATTTAATTATAAAACAAACTTATATTTACATGTACACACACACATTTACATTTATAAAATACCCATCACATTACCTAACAAAGAGATATATAAATTATTCTATTATACAATTAAACTTTATATGTTTTCTAAATTCGTAGGATTATCACATTTATAACTTGTAGTTTCTTAGTTAGCTTTCTTAATAAGGACCCATAGTTAGCTTATCACTTATTAAGTTGGCATGACTTATAAAGATGCATTTCAAATTTTAACTATAATTCAAGGGAATTATTTTAACCATTTCATTTACATGTGATGCAATAACAATCAATTTTGCAAATAACCCTTTCACAAGAGTAAAAGAGATATGACCATACAACATTCGCAAACAACTCCTTACAATTATTTATTTCCATTCAAGTAGGAATGAAAAAATGTAGTTGTCTACCATAAACATTTGCTTTCTTATTTTCCTTGAAATCATGGTTAGATTTCTACAAAAATGAACTTATCCAATTATACTTTCTTTTCATATCAAGATACACAATTTGCACATTCAACTTGAACTTTGCTTGTAGCTTTCAATTCAAATTTTCTTCAAAAATTAAGTAGAAATAAAACAGTTTAATGTTTCACAATGAGTATCGAAATAGGACTATTGTTTATAACAAGGGAAATAATACACAATATATTACCCAAGTATCAACCTTCCACACATAGATTCTCCATCAGATTCAATGTTTTCTTTAATAAAAAATGAGATGGGAGAAACATTCACCACCCAACCAAATTCAATGGAAAGAGGTATTCCCTTCTCATTGACTCCCAAGCCCCGAAAATGATGAATAACACATATTAACCTAGAATAAGCACAACAAAATCAATCAAAATAAAAAAGTTTAATACAACACAAGAAATCCACACTTGAGATGCAAAAATGCTTCCCATGGAGAATGGAATAGGCTATGCTCTCCTTATGTCTCCCAAATGGGATGGCCATAAGCTCAACCTCCATTTTCAATCATAAAACACATTCCTTATAACTCCAAATCCATAATGAATTTCTCTTTTTCCTCCAAAAAGATCCTTATGGCCCATCCCACACTCCCTCCATATTTAGTCACTTTGACCATATCAAACCTTTTAGCTCCAAAAACCACACATAAAACCTACTATCTCCCTAATTATTTTTCCTCCAACAATAAGAATAGACTATCCATCTCCCCACACCATTTCCTAATGGCCAATTCTCTACCCATAAGCCCACAAGAATTCAACACAACAACATAATTTACGCAAGCAACAAGAAAATAAAAGGAATATTAAGAACCTACCTTGGGGGCATCTTGTCCTCTTGAAAACAAATTCTCAAACCAAGCAAAAATATTCAAGTTCTCCTTCTTGTCTCACAAATCCAAAAGAAACCAACAAAAACACAAAAACAAAAGTATGGAACCCCTTTTCCTCCTCCAAACTCTCTTATTTATAGAATTTTGAGAGACAAGGTGAGGTGGATTCCACATAGGATTTACAAAAAGAAAACCCATGTGCTCTCCAAAAGGGTAGGTTCTTACAAGCCAAACCCCATTCAGAATTTTTAAGAGGATTACAATCTCATCATTTCAAAAAAATTCATGTGTAAGGAGTTTCATTGGTAAACTCAAATTCCATCTTTCAAAAGAATCATCCCCCAAAGTCAAAATAAATCACTCATAATAAAAACATGGAGTGAAAACTAAAGAAAACAAGTAAAACGACAAAATTAGCCTTTCAAAAACTTACCTATCCATTGGGTATGAGATTGGGGCAGTTTTGGGAGTGTGGGACAAAGTAACCCTCTCCCACATACTCCTCAAAATTTCTCCAAAGGCCAAATCCGATATTTTAAGATAACAATCAACTTAAATATCAAAGGACAAGCACAAAGTCATAATAAATGAGATTTTAATCAATCAAAGCACTGTTTAATTTAAAATCAATAAGTTAAAATAAAAAGATTAAAACATTAAGTTTAATATATTAACTTAAAATCATTAAATTAAAATAAGACAAACTAGGAAAAACATTAAATTAAAGTCACAAGCATTAGAACAATAAAACAAGGAATGAGGCACTCTACATAATCACATAGAGAAAATAAAAAAGGAAATAAATCATTAATCAATTTAAAATCAAAAGGGGAAAAACACACCACATGAGAGTTAAAATAATTAAAACATTATCAAACAACAAAAATGGTCACTTATACATTATAAAAACACACACACACACACATGCTCAAAGGGTGACCATGGTTAACACAAATTATTCCTAGATTGTTAGTCTCCCCTATTTCAAAATCAATTTTGTAAACTTCCATTTAGTTTATCGCAATTTCCATAAATACTTATTCTAACATCACTAGTTAAATCTCATATAAACTAAATCGAATTACATTACTTAAACACATGTTTAACAATCATTTATCATTTCACCATTCATTATTAGAATCAAATTGACACACACACCCATAACTATACCACTTGAAATCAATTTAAGTTCCAATAATATATTTCAAAAATTCATTTCTATAAATATATTGTCTTAGTAATTAATTTATTCCCTTCATTACTTTACCATTTTCCAACATTATAATATCAACCATTCTAATTATTACTTGTACTCCTAATACTAACTAATTTTAGGATTTACTTAATCACGCAACACCTAGTTATTTATAGTTTCCAAATAAATTAATAACCCTCTAAATTGATCCATCATTTGGTTCATAGTTTTAACTAAAAAAATAATATTATATTCTCAATTGATTAAAAGACACCAAGGTTGTAATGCACCTCCTTATATGCACCACTTCTTAGTTTTTTTAAGTAGAATGAGAACTATATATATAATAGTAGTAATCTCATTAAAGATTCACATGTTAAGGAAACTTTCAAGTTACTATAAAATATGTACCTTGTTTTGAAATGAACATGATTACCAATGTAGATTAAAGATACAATAATCCCAAGGTAGAGAATATTATGAAGGGAATATGGATGTATTGAAAGAGGACGTTGTAGTTCAAAATTTGAAACTACTCCCCTAGGCTCAAAAAAATAAACCTCGATTTGAACTAGGAAGATTCTCTATGACATGTTAGAAGCAACATCATATGCACGTGGGCGAAGGTTCTGAAGGGGAACATCCTCTCATTGGGAGGATCCACAAAGAGGGAGACAATGATGAATCCAAAATTGACATCTTGTGCCATGTGGATGCCTAAGGTGAGTTTCATTTTACCATCCCTCAAGAAATTTTAAACGTATTGGTTAGAAGAAACTTACAGAATTTGATACAATTTTTTTTGGGATTTAGACCCAACATATACACAATAAGAATATGGGCTCATAGGAAATATAGTCCAAAAGGTCATTAGGAAGTTTTAGTAATGACAAAAGTCTTCCTTTTGGTCAAATTCTCACTACATGAAGACTCGGTGAAGGCTTTTCTAGGAGGGCCATGATTTCTTGGAAACATGAGAATCTACCTAAAAATTAGTCTTCGGGATTCAACCTAGATAAGGAAACCATGTCTGATATGCCTATATGGGTTTGAATTCCTACACTTCCATTGGAGTTCTAGAATGAAGAAATCATCACAAGAGTTATCATGACCCTCGGATCACTCATATAATTTGAAAATGGAACTAAATCGCTCGAGGATCACTACTACTAGATTTTGCATCATTATAAGGAGGAATAAAATCTCCCGATAGCATTATCCTACATTCCCCTTTTGGCACTTGGAAGTAGGCCGGGTAATACAAGGACTTTAGAATGTGGTGAAAAACCTACTCAAATTTGGGACATAGTACTTATTCAATGGGTGAGAACAAAGGAAATAAGCCAAGCACACCAAAACTAATAGACTTGGGAATCATAAATAAAATTTAAATCTTGAGGCTAGAAAAACCTGACTTTATAGCCCAAAATCCTCGTAAAAGAAGGCAATGAGCCTCTTAATCCTAAAAAGGGGTGATTTTTCCTTCTCAAAAACTAGATAAGATAATCATCTTAGAAGAAACTTAGTCAAATAGTAACACTAAGAGAAAATCCATTAAAACCAAAGTAATGGTGGGAAAATGGGGTAATGAATCAACACGGGAAGCAATGTCGGTTTTCTAGATTCAAGAACTTGATGATGAATACAAAATCATCAAGGATCGGAAAAAGGATATCAAGAACAAACTAAAAAAGATACAAATTTTATGGAAGAGAAAAGTAAGGAAAGGAATGAGGAGAAGCCTAAGGACACCCTCCTATTAGAGGATAAAAATTCAAATGTATTTGAGGCATTGAAGAATAATCTACAAGAAAAAGGAGAGTTGGATCAAAAACTTGAAAAGCAAGGGACAAAATTAAAGGAAGATATAGAACAACCTACACCCCTAAAGATGAAGAAAATTCAGCTTTCTCCACTCCACTAAAGAAAGGAATAGGGAAGTGTGGGGGTGACCATAGGTCTTTAAGCTCTAGACCACCTACCAGATCTAGAGGCACACTAGATGTGGGGGAAATAATAAAGTATGTAAACAAACATTGTGTTAGTTTCTCAAACGTGCACCCATGTCTTGGATCTCGGAAGGGCCGAGGTGTTTGAGGCCACAATGGAACCATCCCCAAGTTGTGGGACCTCGCAAACTTGGGAAGGATCTCCGGAGAAGGCTGGTTCCTCTACCTACTTCTAATGCTATTGTTACTCCTAATTCTCGAATACAAATCCTAGACTAAACATGCTAAGGGACCAGGGCTAGAAGAATGTGCAAAAATGGGAAATCCTAAGCTAAGGAAGGTGATTGTGCTAGAACAAAAGGGTCGATCTCTCTCCATGAGCGGAGAAGGAAACAAAGAGGTCATGGGAGAAGAGGGCGAATGGTGCATGCCACGAGATCAACACACAGCTGGCTCAGCCTTCCAGGCGTGTGCAACACATGAACATGGGGAATGCAAGCACAGGAGTATGCACAACATGCTAGGAAATGAAAACAAGAGAGAGAAGACAAGAGTTCCCAAAAACATGATTTTATTACCTAAGGGACGCACAATCATTTACATTTATGACAGGAGGTGAGAATAAATTATAGAGACCATGCTAAGGTATGAGACCCATGAGAAGTTGGCCACCATTTTGGCATGGTGTCATATTCTGACAAGGTTAGATTTTTTAACAAATTAGAGCTCTACTATTTATAGAAGAAAAAGGAGAGAAGAGAAGGAGAAAGGGAGTGAAACTCGGATTCAAATATTCAACCACCAACTAGTGATAAATTCTTGCAAATCCACCCGCAAGGTCAGCGATGCACTTCCATACGTCTCATTTGGAATGAGGAATAAGGAAGAAGGCAAGATCTGATGAAATATAGTGGTTGAGTTCGATTGGATGTGTGCATTGATGAGTTGAGATACATTTCCCTATTTTTTGCCTACTAAATCTAACGTAAATTTGAATTTGAATAGTCCAATGTGTAGCTTATGTCATCAGTTCTCTGACAAGTCCAAGTGCATGCCGATCTAAGCTCTACAAAGAAAAGACACGATCATTAGAAGATTTCAAAGTCGTCAATGCACAGAAAACACATGGCACAAGTAGGTTGGCTTAAATGATGGCCAAATATTCATTTGTTTTTTCTTTTCTGCCACGTGTCATGCACTGGTTGGTTGTCTAGATTCAGCGCCCTGTTGGCACGCTTTGACATGCTTGTGTGTAGCACATTCAAGTATGACAAGATTATATGGCATAGTGACTAGCACTAAGACAGAAGAAGGCGCAAGGCATGAGAGTGAGAAGAAAGCATGCGAAAGGGAAATAGAGGGGCGTGCATGATGCGCATTGGGAGACAAGGAAAACTAGTGAGCAGAGAACATATGGTTAAAGTGCAACACAAAGTAATGGGTGCGACATGCGAGGGACCAATGACTTAGTAGTAAGTATGAGGCGCACAAGATGGGAAGAAATGGAAGGAGATAAAAGAATGAAAAGGCTGTAGGAAAGCGCACAAGGGCGTGTAGAGGAACTGCAACTGTGCCAAGGTGTCAATGAGTGCGCGTAACCTAAAATGTGAAACACCAGAGTCAGGATGAAAATATAAGTTATCTAGATAACTAGGAGAGTTATTTTGATAACAGTTTTGGTGACTTTCAGGGGCCATCTACCTACTAGATGAAGAGATCAATAGCCTTATAATTCCATTGGGCATGGATTCCAGTGCTTAATCTCAAAGATCTGATCTCAGAACTTTGAAGAACATTCATGAAGTCACCAAAGCTCTGTCAACTCTAGACTAAACTACTATTCTCATATGAAGATATTCTGAATTGGATTGATGAGAGTGAAATCTATGCACTGACCATTGGAATTGCCTCTCTGCCAAAATTGTACTTGTTATCCTAGGAAGAACCAAAAGGGGTGCGTGGGAATGACATCAAAGGAAAGGCACCGAGAAAGAGTGCGCAAAAACAAGCACAACACTATGTACAAAAGTTGAAAATCATACATGTCCCAAATGGAACATGCAAAGTGTGCATGAGAACTTGTGTTATTGAAATAAAACCTAAACTAACCTAAACTAACCAGAGGCAAGGGGTGCTCAAGTAAAATCTGCAACAGGCAGAAGAAGTAGTTTCCCTTCCTTACAAATTGTTAGCATGTAATTGAGTTGGTGTCAAACATGGTTAGAAATTAGAGTGAAACACCTCCTTGTAGATGGAATTTCACCCTCCTCAAAGTATCAACAAACATATCATACACCTCCTGGAGTTTTTCTATACTTGGATCTGGGAGGTGCTACCGTCTGACCTTTGGCGTCTTTGAACTTCCGCCTCATGCTCAAATAAGCATGACCGGTGGCAACTTTGTTTTTGGATCTAGGATAGCTAGATATTTGATTGGGCACAATCTAATCCTTGTGGTTTTCCCATTACTTTGAAGCTCAATCCCATAGATGGGATTTTCTTGCAGACTTTCCTCCTAAAGGAGAGTGCTTTCAGTCAAAAGCGTAAATCGAGGCCCGCATGGTTCTACCTCTACAAGCAACTTGGTCTCCTCCAGAACTACACCCTTTAGAGCTAACTGATTTTCATCTGGAACAGGCACCCGTATGATTTCCTCTTCCTAGTCGAGTCGCATGATTCATGCCATTCTTCAACTATTCTGCAATCATTGAACATGATGACGTTGGTTGGGAGAGGCACATTAGTCAGGGACAGCTTCATTTTTGGTACATCTAGACAAAGGGGAATCGAAAGAAGATGGAAGGATGGGAACATAGGGGATAAAGGGAACACATGCTAAAGGGACAGAGGCAAGCGCAGGAAGGAGAATGGAAGAGAAATAAAGGTGAGATGAAAGTGAGGGAGAAGAGATGGAATTCTCGGTGGGGGCAGTGCATAATAAGCTAGGAACACATGTAGTGGGCTTAGATGGTGTAGTTTGGCACAGATTAGTGGGAGGACTATAAGATAGTAGTGCATGGCTACCCTATTAACAGGGTTGCCACGTGCTAGATTTTTGAGCCTCCATTTCTTCCACCCACTCTATAATCTGGGTAGCATCTCAGTGATGAAGTACAAATTCTTAAGGCAAGAAAACTAGTATGGTACAGTACGCTGACCCATGGACAAGGGACCTTGTAGCGAACTTCATCTACCTTTATAGATCACTTACCTATGAGCTGCATCATGTCCATCTCCATATTTTGCACCTACCTCTCAAAATCAGCTTTTCCAAGGAGTTTCCACCATCATCTGCATAAACATGTTCTAAACGTTTTGGTTAGAAAAAGTGGGTTGTATGCATTTTTGGGATAATGGGGCTTATAAAAATGATTTGGAGGAGGATTTTGAAACTGTGGGGATGGAGGGAAATAGTTCTACTACTACAAATGAGAATTCCATGGTGGGAAAGAAGTCATGATTGCACAACTTCAAAAGAGGAATGTGGAATGATGGAAAAAGGAGAAATGAATGGAGGAATGAGGGGAGACTGGTCTGCACATGAGATAATGGGTGCGTTGAATCAGTGGAGTCACCAGATGTGTTGAAAAATGCCTCTAAAGGTTGGATCTCAGCAATAACACATCGAACTTGCTGAGATAAAGATGTAAAGCTCTTCACTCTACTCCCACCGAGCATGCCAAAACTATTGGTTGCTCAAACGTGCACCCATGTCTTGGATCTCGGAAGGGCCAAGGTGTTTGAGACCACAATGGAATCATCCCCAAGTTGTGGGACTTTGTGAACTTGGGAAGGATGGTTCCTCTACCTACTTCTAATGCTACTGCTAATCCTAATGCTAAATGCAAATCCTAGACTAAACATGCTAAGGGACCAGGGATAGAAGGATGTGCAAAAATAGGAAATCCTAAGCTAAGGAAGGCGATTGTGTCGGAAGGAAAGGGTCAATCTCTCTCCATGAGCATTGAAGGAAACAAAGAGGTCATGAGAGAAGAAGGTGGATGGTGCACACCACATATTAACACATCGATCGTCCTTCCAAAGCATGTGCAACACATGAATGTGGGGAATGCAAGCACAAGAATACGCATATCATGCTAGGAAATGCAAATAGAGAGGTGAGATGCAATGAAAACAAGAGAGGCAAGACAAGAGTTCCAAAAACATGATTTTATTACTTAAGGGATGCATAATCATTTACATTCATGACAGGAGGTGAGAATACATTACAGAGACCACGCTAAGGTATGAGACCCATGGGAAGTTGGCCACCATTTTGGTATGGTACTGTTACAACAAGGAGAGATTTTTTTACAAAGTAGAACTCTATTATTTATAGAAGAAGGAGAGAAGAGAAGGAGAAAGGGAGGGAAACTCATATTCAAATCTTCAAACACCAACCAACGATAAATTCTTGAAAATCCACCTATAAGGCTCACAAATGCAATTCCCTACATCTATTTGGAATGTGGAATAAGGAAGAAGGTAAGATCTGATGAAATCTATTGGTTGAGGTCGATTAGATGTGTGCATTGATGAGTTGAGAGACGTTTCCCTATTTTCTACCTACTAAATCCCACCTAAATTTGAATTTGAATAGTCCAACATGTAGCTTGTGTCGCAGTTCTTTGAAAAGTCCAAGTGCACACCAATTTGAGATCTGCAGAAAAGATACAAATGTCATAAAATGTCGAGTCATCGGTGCATGGAAAACATGTGGCATGTGCGGGTTATCTGAAATGATGGCCAACTGTTCATTTATTTTGTCTTTTCTGCCACGTTTCATGCACTGGTTGGTTATCCAGATTCGGTGCCCTATTGGCGTGCTTTGATAGGTTACATGTAGCATACTCAAGTCTAACAGAAGATGATATGACACGGTGGACTCGCGAAGAAGGTGCAAGGTGTGTGAGCGAGAAGCAAGCACGTAAAAGAGAAACAAAGGGAATGTGTAGAGGGTGCATGTGATGTGTGTGGGGAGATGAGGCAAAGCGGTGAGTAGATAACATATGGGTAAGGCACAAATGTTAAAAAAGTAATGGGCATGGTGTGCGAAGGGCCAAGGACTTAGTAGTAAGTGCGAGGCGTATGAGATGGGAAGTAATGAAAGGAGATATAATAATGCAAAGGGTGCGGAAGGCACGTAAGGGTGCGCAAAGGAATCAGCAATGCAGCAAAGGTGTCAATGAGTGTGCACAACCTGAAATGTGAAACACCGAGTTAGTATGAAAATATAAGTTATCCGTGATAACTAGGAGAGTTATTTGATAACACATTGGGTGACATAGGAGGAAGAATACCAAAAATGAAATCACGAGATAGAACCTAGCTAACCTTGGACTCAAAGGGAACTAGAAATCCCTTTACTAAACATTCCAAATGAAGATCATTTCATGGAATGTAAGAGGTCTGAATAGTTGTAATAAAAAAATAATTCTAAAGGACTTAAAATCTACCAATAGACCTCAAATTTTGGCGATACAAGATACTAATATGTAAGGAAATCATGTTAGTAAGTTTAAGAACTTCTTATGGAAAAGTGTTGAGATAGATAAAATTTATTCCTCGGAATCTTCAGGAGGTTTAGATACTATTTGAGATAGCGATGAGTTAAGGCGAAACCGATCGTCAAGTTTACTAATCATTTGGATATTATTTTCACCTTTGTTAATGACAATAAGGAATCTTGGATTTTATCTAATACTATACCCCGAATAATCTAGTTGGTAGGAAAAGTTTTGGATGAATCTCATGGAATTTAGAAAAATTGCAGAAACTATAAATGGCTTATCATGGGAGACTTCAACACTCCTCTTAATCCTAGTGAGAAGAAAGGGGAAAACAAGTATTCACTCCAAGTATGGTAAAATTGTCGATTTGATTTTATATAATAATCAAATTGACATTGATCTTTGTGGAATAAAATTAACTTGGAGTAACAGAAGATCGGGAATTGAACTAATCCAAGTTCTTTTTAATAGGGATTTGGTTCCTATTGATTAGAACCTCACACAGAGTTTAATATTTCTAATCTTCATAGGTTTTGATCTGATCATAATCCAAATTTCCTCAACCTTCTTAGTAAAGAGGTTAAAAAAACCAAACCCTTCAAATTTGAGAAAATGTGGATGTCACATCCAAATTTATATTATATAATAAAAGACTAGTGGAACATCGACATAAGAGGATCTGCTATATTTGTCTTAGTTCAAAAATGAAAAATTTCAAGAGAAATGTGAGAAAATGGAACAATGATGTCCTTCGAAATATTTTCGAAAAAAATAAGATAAAATAGGATATTTTTCTCTTCAATTAAGGGTTTCAGATAAAGGAATGTACTTGGATGATTATTATCTTGAAAAATAACTCCTTTTAAGTCTTCGTATATTCAAATCTAGAGAAGAGTCTTACTAAAGCAAAACTTCAAGAGCTCTTTGGCTCAAAGAAGGTGATAAAAATACTAAGTTTTTCCACATGACATCTTTACACCACAGAATTAATAATAGAATTTCTGAAATTACTACAAAAGAGGAAAAATTAGCAAATATCGACACATCATCAAGAAAGAGGTTATTGTATATTACAAGGAATTGCTTATAGAAGATTCCACACAGGATTAAGCTCTCTATGACACCTTTATTTTTGACATACACTCCAATTTATTTGAGGAAATCACCTTCAAGAAAGTAAAAATATAACCACAATTTAAAAGCTTCACAAAATAGTTTTCTCGATGGAAGGAGACAAATCTCTGGGGCCGGATGGTTTTCAGGAAAGTTTCTTTCAAAGGTACTAGGAAATTTTTAAGGAATATTTTCTGTGAGCTACAAATGAATTTCTGCGTACTGGTAATCTTCATATAGAAATCAAAAACGCATTCATTTTTTTGATTCCCAAGAAGTGGGATAAATACTTCAAAGACTACAAACTTATAAGTCTTTCGATTTTCATCTACAAGATCTTCACAAAGACCATTGCTTCCAGGATTTAGCCTCTTCTTCCTCAACTTATATAAAAACTACAAGGGGATTCATGAAAGGAATAATTATCTAGGATGAGATTATATTGGTGCATGAAGTAATACATTTGATGGACAAGAAGAAAATAGGGTATGGTTGTTAAGTTAGACATGAACAAGGATTTTGACAGAGTCTCTTGGAATTTTAAAAAAAAATAATCAAAAATTTGGGTTTGATGGACACTTTAGAAATATTCTGAGGACCCACATATCTTCTCATATATTATCCATAATTATAAGTGGAACTCCCATAGGATTCTTTAGAAAAAAAAAAGTATTCGGCAAGGGGATCCTCGTTCTCCCACATTGTTTATTCTAATGCTTGAAAGTATTAAAGGGAAATTATTATTGTTAATTTTGAATATATAAAATATATAAAGCCATCTTCATATGAGATAAATGTATACAATCAACACTTTGTTGATGACACAACATTCATAATGTTATCCTCAGTGCGAAATCCATAAGACTTAAACACCTTCTCAAAAATTATGAGCGTCTTTCTTGATATCTAAGAGCTCTGTAATCTTCCTTAACACTCCTATCCATAGAAAAATCAATATTTCCAATATTTTTGGATGCATCATTAAAAAATTCCCTCGTCCTATCTTGGCATGCCCCTTTTCACTGGAAAAGTTCCCATGGAGGCATGGAACTCACTTATTGAGAGATTCCAAAGAAAACTTGTGGGATGGAAGGGTGTTGTTCTTTCTCATGCTGGTAAATGTATACTCATCAAGAGTACCATATAAAACCTCCCCATATATCTTATGTCTCTTTTCAGGATTCTTAGTATGGTTATTGAGAAAATAAAGTGAACGTAATTTTTTTATTTGGACGGGAGTGGAGAAGAACAATAATATCCCTCTTATTTCTTGGGAAAAAGTTTGTCTTCCAAAACAATGGGGGTCTAGGAATTAATAACTTAAGGTGGATGAAAAATTCCATGATAGCTAAGGTCAGATGGACGCTAATCAAAGAGGATCTTCCTTGGACTTCTATCATCAAAAAAAAAGTATCTCAGTGCTTCCAATGATCTCAATTGGCTCTCTAAAGATGACTTGCCATATGGTTAAGATTTCTGGAATGCTATTTTAAATTGCAAACATATTCTCCTCAAATGTAACAAGTGGAAGTTAGGGAATGGTAAATACATATTATTTTGGAAAGATAAATGGCTTTCCCATCTTCCTCTCTATGAATTATATGGTGGACAACGAATGTTTGATCATTAAAAATTTAATTTGGGGAAAACTTTTGTGACTACATAAAAAAAACTCTTAGGTCCATCTTCATAATGAGGATGCCCCACCAAAGTTATTTCATCATGTAACATGGATTCAAAATCTATTAATCATTCAACATCCTTGTCGGTGGAGAATCAGGATGATTTTGTTTGGGAAAATACATTTTATGGCATGTATTTGGTAAGGTCTAGTTATCTCATCCTTTCTGAAATGTAACTCCCTCAAATTAATTGGAACAACATATGGATAAAGGAATTAACACCCAAGATTAATAATTTATTTTGGATTGTGATGCATAATAAGATGATAACAATTGACAACTGGGTGAAGAGGGGCCAACACTTCCCTAGTAGACTAATTTTATGTAAAGAATCAAAAGAAAATGCTAACCATTTGTTCTTGCATTTCCCATTTGCTTCCTTGATTTGGCACTTATTTTTCAACTACATGGGCATCATATTTATCTTTGCTAATTATTTAATCTTTATCCTGGAATCAATGCTTTTATCCTTCCAAAATTTTGGTGATCAATTTTTTTGGAACATTTCCTTCCATCATATTATTTGTTTTATTTAAAATGCCCACAATTCTTCCAACTTTGAGGAAAAAAACCATCTCTACCTAGAATATTGAATGAGTTTGTTGATAATATAAGATATAATATCACTTCCTTCAAACCACCTACAAATATGTCTCAAATAAAAATGACTATAAAATTTTAGAAAAATGGAAACTAAACACTTTCTCAAATAACATTCAACAAGAGGATGTTTCTAGCAGAGAGCATGTGAAATGAAATCCCCTCCTACTATTTGGCATAAGATCAATTTATATGGTTCCTCTAAGGGAAATCTAGAAAGATCCAATAGTGGGGGGATGTATCAAAAATGAAAAGGGTCAAATAATTATGTTATATGTTGGACCCATGGGATTCAACTCAAATCACTATTCTGAGGCTCTTGCTGTACTTTGGGGTATTCGGATAGCAGGAACCATTAACATCAACAACCTAATCATTGAGTGACACTCTCTCAACATAAAAAATTTCCTCAATGGCACTAACCATGTCAATTGGAAAATTAAACACATTATTGAGGAATCCATTCAGATCATCAACACTTTTTCCAATAAAATAATCCAACATATGTTCTGTGAAGGAAATAAAGTGGTAGATTTGATGGAAAATATAGGTGTTAACCTTAATGATTACCAAATATGAGAAGTGGATGAAAAATTATGCCTAATATTGAGGCATGTGTAATAAATGAACAAGTCATTTAAATATTAAGTGATCTTGATTTCCTTCGTGTTAAGGATTCCACTTTAGGATTTTAACCTTCATCTTCACTTTTTGGTCTCGTCATTGTTAGAAGAAACCACAACATAAGTAAAAGTTTTTCTAAGTCTCTTAATATGGGGTGAAATATGTAAAGTCTTACATATTAGCTATGAAGAGTGGAATAAGGATGGTGTGATATAGAGTGTTATGGGAAAAAGGGGTTTTTCTACATTCATGGAGCATGTGAAGGGTCATGACCTTCACCTTTCGTTGGAATTCACCAAAAATTGGAAAGATAGGAGAGTAAAATATAAAGGAATTGATTTTGAGATCACAGAGGATGTCATTTCTTGGGTCACCGGCCTCCACCGAAAGGGTTTAAGGTTCTATAAGAATGATGTTGATACTACTATGGAAAAAAATAAATTTCTAGGTAAAGATGAGTTTATCAAGTGTGTTAAGGGTGGTTTATACATGGAATTTCTCCTCGGTGTTTCAACACTGTTGGATTTCTCATCATGAAGTACATTACCCTTGTGGAAATTTCCAGGTAATGCCATCTTACCATTTTCTTTTCCTCAATCATTTCAAGAGAAAATAACCTATCAATTTTCCTTTTTTCCTCTTGTATTCCCTCGAGAAATCCATTAATATGGGTATTGGGGGAAAATGGTGTATCGGATTCACCATATGGTGATAATTCTTCTTTATAGATGTTTTAACCTCTACATTCCCCAACCCCATCCTTATACTCTTCCTCCTTTTATATTCCCATACTTCTCACCCATTTAAGCCCCATGTTCCTATCCCCCGACTTCCTCCACTCATGTTTCTAACCCCCATCTCTATACCCCTCCTAATTCTTCCCCCTCCACCTCTAATTTCCCCCATAAGATAACTAGATCTTGGGAGAATCCCTTTATTGAAAATATTTTCTTCCATTCGGAGAAGGGTGAAGCTATTATTGGGATCTTATCTATTGAAAAAAACCCTCTCAATCGAACTACATGGAATATTTGGAAATGAAGTAAAATTAGATCAAGTATGAATTCATGGAACTCAAAGATATGTTAACTAACTTTAACAATGTCAAAGGGAATAAAAATTGGAATGACACTAACTAAGGACATTGGTTTGAGCATCTCCAAGATTAAAAAGGAACTTGAAACCATAAGAGAAAAGCATTGTGATGTTCGTCAATCCTTAAATGCATTATTGACTCTCTCTCACTCATCACCAAGCACATTGAAGATCACAAAGGGAAAGAGAAGTTCAAGAAGGATGTAGGACTCAATGAGATCAACAAGGGACTTGCCTACATCAAAAAGAATTTTTAGAAGCTAATGAAATAGAAACTTTCTAGTTGCTGAAATATTTTGTGTTTCTGTGGCATTTTGATGACTTTATGTTGTGCTTTTCTGACTTTGTGCTTACTTTGGGCTTACTTCGGGATTATTTTGTGATATATTTTTTTCTCATGTTGACTATTTAGTTGATAAAGTATTTTTTTTTACTTATGGGCTATGTAATACTTAATTTTCACTTTGGCATCTTTGTAATTGGGTATGGTCCCTAGCCAAAAATGTTTTCATCCTAAATAAATAAAAAATATATTATAATATAAAAATATATTATATTATTTCCTATAATTAGTGTCACAGAAAATGGGTGTTACATTTCTCAAATCTGAAACTCAATTGCTTCTTTTTATCATATTTTGTAGATTATTGTACATCGGAACATCTCAAAGTTTTGACCTGCTAATGCATGATATTTTCGACCTTGATTCTTGGTAATCGTTTGAGGTTTCTATGTGTCGGGTTTTCGAATCCTATTACATATAGGTATGACATGTTCCATGTGGTCAACATTTTTTTCCCGAGTCAACACATTTATTTCTAGGGTAGCATTTTTTCACCACACGTGTTGTGTTATATATAATTTATGATGGAGGGTTTATAAATATTAGGTTTTTCCATGTCAATCATACTTAGTATGAATTTGAATATGAAATTTTTGTTCCTTCTCTCAAATTCTAAAACTTGACTTCCAATTTCTTAGCACTTTTGATCAATTTTCTTCTTTTTCAAATTCTCGCCTCCTTTATTAGTAATTGCTTCTCATCTTGCTATTTTTCCTTTTATTTTTAGGTTTTTTGGGGTTTCTTCATCCTTTTTAAATAATACATTAATGTGGGAGGTATTCATATTTTTATTGATCTTTCTCTTCTCCCTTGCTTGTTTCCTCTCCTATTTTTGATGAAGAAAATTACCAACCTCATCTTCTTGATTTTTACAATGCCAAACATGTAAAAACCTAGCATTAACTTGGTGATATTTTCGACATGTTCATCATAGTGAAAATTTTGAATTAAGTAAAAATTCACATATAATTTAACTCATGTTTTGGAATTTTTGGTGTGAAACAGGTCCAAAGTTATGGTGGTTTGTCATATATTTGAATTTTTAAAGTAAGATTAAAGTCCCACTAGTTTTTTGGGGTTTCAGGTATGTAATACATGGTTGCAAAATCCGCATGTTTGTCGGGTTTCCTAAAGTTTTTATAGGTTTCAAATCCTAAGATAATTTCAGGAATCTAAGGGTATGAAGAAATACCGAGTTCCTAACAGATCACGACTTTCTAAGGTGTTTAGCAGGAGAAAAACTGATATAGGGGTTTTCAGGATTTCGAGGTATTGATCAAGGTAAAATTCCTATCTTTCATTCCTAGGCATCCAAGAGGTTCCTTAGGAAAAGTAATTCATTCTTTTCTCCATGTTTGATTTAGGGAAAGGGAAGGGCAAGGTAGAATCATCCAAGGATATGAAATACAAGTATCAAGGGGTCATTTCCTTTCCAACATTGACTCTAATGTTATTTCGGGATACCGAATTAGGGACATATATACAAGGATGATTTATGGAGCAGGTTTAAGTGAAATACAAAGACACCATTTCCACAATTTTCCCAATATTTTTTCAATAACAAAAAATCATCCTTACAAAGAGAAAAACATTATAACCTCGAATCCAAGGCTTTCAAGATTCAAGATGGGGAGGTAGTCATCTACTTGGACACTGATTATTTTGAGGATCTCCTCAAACTACCTGACCTCATCACCCATGTTGGCATTGATCTAAAAAGGACCAAAAATCTTGGGATGAAAATTCATCAAACCGCATCAAACATGTCAACAAAATATACCCGATAAAATCCAAATCGGTGATGATCGGTTCCGTAAGACCTTACCCCGGATTGATTTCATTCTTAAAATCAATGACATCATCACATTGCTAGGTATGGTTTTGGCCTTCTCAAAGTAAGGGTTTTCTAAGGATAGATGTATCAATTGATCACCATCCTTCAAAAGGATGAACAATTCTTCAAATGGGATGAATATATCAATGATACTATAGAAATTCAGCTACAAGAGATGTCAAATGATAAGGGTCATCAATCCTTGCTATTAATAATGTCAATATGGGTTGGTTTTTGAAGGCTGCATTTATTAAGAGAAGATCTTGGAAGGAAAATCCTTTAAACACAATCCAAACTTGCATAAAATAAATCACACATGCAGAAATTTAAAGGCACACTTGCAGAAATGTAAACACACTTGCAGGAATATAAAGGCACGCTTGCATAAAGGAAATCACACTTGCAAAAATGTAAACACACTTGCATAAATTAAAATTGCTGAATTGGAAATAAGAAAAATTAAATGAAACACCTGCAGGTTTACAACAGATTGAATGTTACAATACAAAGAGGAGAACAACACAACAAGATGATAATTACAAAAAAATAAATAAACACAAATTATTAAAAATAAAAATAAAAATATACATATCCATATTCCTTAGAATGAGTGGCCATCTCATTCCTCGGAAGATGATTTAAATCATGCTTCAAGATGTTAACTCAAAACTGCAAAATATTGGAAAGAAAAGAAAAGATTAATTTCTTGGTAAAAAAAATTACATATCTGAGTGTGGAAGGTTGCATTTATAATTTATGCATCCAACCAAATCCTTATTTTGGGGGATACAATCTGATCTTATCTTTATTCTAATCCTAACAACTAAGATCTCCATCTCCACAAAATATGGAGAGAGATATATTATTGAGTCAAAGTCTTATCTCACTTATTTTAGGAAGATTTGCTCCCAAATATTCTCCTTACTTTTTTGGTAACAAGAATCATAATGATTTTATTCTCCTACATTATTGGAAGGATATTTTTCCTCAAAATATGATTTTGACAAAATACCTTTCCTGGATTTTCCATTTGACTTTGTTGTTTTTGATTGTGGAACTTTTGACGCTTGTCTGATATGCTTTTTCCTCAGACTGTAGTTCACTAAAAGTTAGATTTTTATTCATTGATAAAACCTATAGAAAATATGAATGAGGTTTTTGTCAAACATATTACTATGAAAAAAACCTCTCTCTAATTTTCCATTTGAATTTTTCTATTTACATTTCACATGCAATTTTGATGCTCTTCGATACACTTTTCCTTGGACTGTAGCTCACTAAAAGTTAGATTTATCTTCATTGGTAAAACCTATAGAAAATTTGAATGAGGTTTATGTTAAACACATTTCTATGAAAAAAAATACTCTTAGATTTTCTATTTGAATTTTCTATTTCTATTTATGGAACTTTTAGTGCTCATCTAATACACTTTTTCCTCAGACTACAACTCACTAAAAGTTAGATTTATATTCATTGGTAAAACATGTAGCAAATATGAATGAGGTTTATGTTAAACACATTTCTATGAAAAAAACTTCTCTCATATTTTCCATTTGAATCTCTGATTATTCATAGTCCCCATTTGATGCGAGTTCCAGAACTAAACCTCGCTAGTTCTCGAACTAACTCTATGCGAGTTACGGAACTATCTTAAAACAACTATAACTTCTGCATACGATCTTGGATTGAGATGATTTGTTTTTAAACTTGCATAATTTTTTGATATGAATATGAATATGAAATTATATTTGATGTTAAATTTATTATTCATTATCAATTCCACTTTTCTTAATACTAGCATTATCTTTCCTTTATGGCCTGCATACACAAGACATTGCATCTTTTCCCAAATAATCAATATGATTAGTCAAAAATAGATAACAAAATATTTATAAATAATGAACAAGATATATATCCTATATTATATCTTAAGAAAACTATAAGTTCCTAGATTACATTTAAATCTACTTTCAAAGGTAACTTAGAAGGACAAAATAATGGTAATTTATGGCCAATTTATGGCCTCATCACCAACAATAGGGAAAATTTACATGACATCATATGTCACTTTCATGGCAACAACAATGAGAACCTATCATGGGTTGACCACTTAGGGATCTAAATCCTCTTACTATGTCTACAACTTTTATCCGTAATTATCTTTGAAACAAATCCAAAACCATTTCGAATGGTAAATTATGTCTTCTTCTACAATATCATTTGTAGGTTTGACAAAGATATTTTCAGGAAGGAGTCATCCGATGCAACTTGGAACTCAATTTCTCATTGGGGTTGTCACTTCCTACGATTCTCCACATCCACCTACCTCCATGTAGGAACATTTCAAGGGTCCTCATATCTATTACCGAAATGATTTAACAAATATTAAAATTGTGAAATCCTAATTGTAGAGAGTCACAATGCAATAATAAACAATAAAGTACATATCTGACCTAAGAAATAAGCTAGATAAAAATGAAACCCTAGGTGCAAGAGAGAGGATAGAGGACTTAGTTGATTTCACAATAAATCCCAAAGTTTGCTTGGTTGGAAAAATGTTGAACATGAGAAGGAATCTATTGTAACCACACTCATAAAATTACAAAGTTGTTTGTATAACTTGGACCAGTGTACGAGACTGGGTAATGGGTGCTTGGGTATTGAGACTGCTTATGGGCATCCGTGATTGTGAAAAAGCACATAAACAAATTTTTCTTATTTCGTCTTGATGTTTCTAGCTTTGAATGTTTGTTTCTTATATGTCACTAGATGATCGTAGAGTTCTCTTGTAACCTACAAAACCCAAAAATACATCAAATCCTAAAAGAAAAGGATGTAAATGAAGATTTAGACTGACCTCGGTGGTCACCCAACAAAGTGAAATTATAGCTGAGTGTTGCACTACATATCATACTCCATGTAGCTCTATGTGTGTAGAATAGTGCCTAGGAAGCTCTTATGTAAGATGTACTTGATAGAAAGAAATGGATAGATATATTAATGTAGATAAATGTGTGGATGTCAAAATGAACTTCCCATCCTATGAAGTGTATGTAAAAAATTGTAGTCCCTTTTTCCTTGAATGATTTTCGGATGGATGTTTGGATGTTATTAGAATGCCTTTGGATGTGACCTTAGGTGGTTATAGTATATGCTTATAGCTTGGTCCCTTATTATGGTCACATAAATTTCTATTTATATAGTTCCCTTGGTTGAATTTCATAATTAACAACTAAAATTATGACCCATAAGAAAAAAATATGCCTAAAAGATAAAAGAGGCCCAAAAGGTGAAAGTAAGATACAAAGAGGTCGGGGGTTCCCGGAGAGGAGATGAAGGTGCCTAGGCATTGGTGTTATGAGCCAAGAAATATAAATAGATGAAGGTCGATCAGGAAGTGTAGTGTGCAAGACCACGAGAGAAAGAAAGAAAGAAAGAAAAGAAGCCAAAGACATATTTCAATTACTAGTTTCCTCACATAGGAATCATATGAATAATGGTATGTGATTAGGACCTATAAATTTACCCAAGTGCCTAATTTAGTGTCTACATTTTCCTCAAATTTATGTTGTTAAGTGAATAATCGATAACATAAAGTAGATAAGAGATGTGTACCTAATAACCATGTAAATCTATGGTGAAATTGTGCCGAGGAGACAAGAAAAATTGTGAAGTGATAAAAATGAAGCGTTGAAGCTAACAAAGAAGAAGTGACCTTAGGGGTGAAGCGTATGTATTGTGTCATGTTGTACTTGTTATTGTTATCACTTGATGTGTTCGATGATGTGAATATTACTTCTCATAAGGATGGACCTATGAAAAGAAGAGAAAAAAAGTAGTCAAATATGTATATATGAAACATCTAATCAAAATATGTAAAAATTTTGTAAAAATGTGAGGAATTAGTAAAAGGAACATGTGCACAAAATCCGTGATGAGTGAAAAGGAAATAAAGTGTCTTGAAATGTTGTAGAAGAACAAGTTTTTTCAGCGATCTCATGCCAAGAGTGATTTTTTTGGGTGATATCACACCAAGTGCGAGTTTTTGGGTGATATGATACCAGGACAAAAGATGTGTTGGGAGAAATTTATATTATTATTCTCCATTTGATTAACTGAAATTAACTAAAACCAAAGTTAGTTAATGACTAGTTAATCTAATCTAGAGGACATATAACGCAGAGATAAATATACTAAAGAAACATGTAAATTAAATAATTGAAGTAAACTAATAAAATTAAACCCTAATATGCAAGAAGGAGGTAAGGAAATAACATAGCTAATAACCAGTGACTGTCGTAGAGTGTCTCAGGTCTGACTAGAAATTCCAGGAACATGGAGAAATGTTCGAAGTCTTGGAAAGACTGGATTTGGAGGATCGAGTGGACGGGGTGCTTGGAATAGGATTGGGGTGCCTATGGGTGCTCTAGTAAGGAATATGGGTGTCGTAATGTGCAAAAACTCATAACCCACTTTGTAACATCCAAGTCTATAACTACTATGTAGACATATGTGTAGAAATATCTATAAGGTCTTGGTTTTTTGGGCAATCCGACTCCACTAACCAAAGTAGTGTAGAGAGGCACACCCACTGTAACCTCCAAGCGTATAATTGTTCCGTAAAAATTCTAAGGACACCATATCCTATAAAATTAGTTGTTTATGGGGTTCGTAGACTGGTATGAACCCACTCGCTATATATAACCCACAATTCCAAGGGCGGAAAGTGCACTGAATTGAACCAATGTAAATACATTGTGTTAGTATATAAAAACCCCAAATGATTCCCCCCTCTTTGGGGTCACATGAAATGTCACTGATAGGAGACATGCGGCCACAAAATAGGGCCAACCGGATGTACGTTGAAAAGTGCTTGGTAGAAACCAAGGCACACACAAACAAGAAAGGCTAGTTAGAGACAAGTGTAAACATGCATGTAGAAAATAGTGTACAAGCTACGTAAAAAGCTACTAAGAAAAGTAATGTAAACATACAAGAAGGAAAATATTCTACACAAAGGGCATCATGAACATGGGACATCAATCATGATATAGCAAGAAATTAAGGCCATTATGGCTGCAAACAATGACAAGTGTTCACACCAACATAGGGCAAGGCCCGCATGAATAATAGAAAATAATAATAGACAAAGGCGAGAAAATGTAACAAACAAGTATGGAAATCAATATCCTGTATAAAAATGTTGCACATGAAACACCTCTTAGCATGTGATAAAGATATATATTAAGTAAAAAGCATTTATAATCAAGTAATGTAAATTGCTTAGTACAAAATGAAACAAAAGAACTGGAATATACGAATGTGTGGATGCCCCATTGAATAGTGTAGGAAGGTTATAAAGTGAATATCCATGCCACGTGTCGGTACCTATATCTATGATCATAACTAGAAGAAGGAATGAAAGTGCATGTTTGTATGCTATAGATAAATGACATACAAGTAATCAAACTAGCATGTGTAATAAAGTGATCATGAACAAACAAGAGTAAGAAAGAATAAATGCAACCATATATGTAGTATGTTGTGGATGGATGGAATGGAATGCAAAATTGAATGATAGGGTCCATGTGCCACCTGATTGGATGGAAATGTATGTAGTGAGGTTCATTTTGTTTTTCCCCTTAGCAATTAAGAATGAACCATAAACAAGAGTACGTTATTGGTAAATGGTTGAGTAGTGTGTGTATCATGTCTAGAACATTTTGATAAATATATTTATGTGTAGTGGTGATGATATGTGACATGTAGAAGAGACGTGCGTGGACCTTATAGCTTAAGCATATATCACAATGAGATGAAATGTGGAGTGATAATTTATCCCTAATCGTATATCACTGTAAGATGAATGGAGTTTGTGGTGATGTAATCTAAGGTGTACACCACCACAAGATGATAGAATAGGTGATGATTTATCCTAAAGTGTATGTCACTTCAAGATGAATAGTAGGGAGTGGTGATGTAACCTAAGGTGTATATATTATCCATTTTTACCCTTCCCACAGGTAAAAATGGATAGGTGAACAAAATCAAACTTGGGAAGTTAAGAGGACTTTATTGATGAATATGCTAATTTCAGGTATTCTCCATGTTTAGGACACTTACGCGTTAATTTGGGAGGATTTGGAACCACTTAAGTGTATTTCCTTTTTCTTTGGTTTCAACACTTAGCCAATTTTGAGAAAAAAGGATCAAATCTATGAATGTTTGCTTTGAAGACACTTTGTTCCATTTCCCTAACTCCCTAGCTCAAGAAAACCTAAAAATGTTGGCAAAAATGAGAGAAAAGTGTAAAAATGTCCTTTTGTAGTGTTTTGTAGGTTTTGCAACATGACTGCGAGCTAGATGACAACACCACTACAGCCCTACAACAACACAATAGTTCTTGGACAACAACATGTATGGATGTTCTTTGGTTAGTAACAAGTGTACAACTATTACTAACCGGTAACAAGGATTGTGTTACCGGTGACAACAAAAATGCAGCATAAATACAACATAAATATTATTGACCGACAATATGTACGGATGTTATTGGCCGGTAACAAAAATTGTTTTACTAGATGATAGTAGGAATGTGGCATGACAAAGATAGTACAAGTGCAACTAAATGACAACATGTTTGGTTGTTACAGATGGTAACATGAATAATGTTACCGATGACATCAAGAACATAGCTCGACTACAACTAGATGACAGTTGACCAACAACATGAATGGATGTCACCAACTGAAAATGAGGAAATATGTTACTGAACGACTACAGGGAATATTGACGATGGGCCAAGAATTAATGAATGAGGTACAAAGTAGCTCAATGGCCATTTTAATGAGGTATGGTGCCCATGTATTTTCCTACAAGAAAAGTACCCTTGGGAAGTAAATTTTTATGGCTACCCATACCTCTTTTCAGAGAAGCTAATGCAATTTTTTAGTTGGTGAGGTAAATTTAAGGTTCTTTCTCTATATAATGTGATAGACCATTCATTTTTAAACTGACATTCGATAGCTAGGAAAATCTTGCAAATTTTTTTCTTCAACTCCATTGAGTTGCGAGAGCCTTCTCTTGGGCCTAGAACTATTCTTATGCCTCATGTATCAAATGAAAATTGTATGTGCATGTTTTGGAGCAATAAAAACATGTTTTTGGTGTTTTTCAACCCTTTCTTGTTTTATTGTGTTTCCCTTGCCTCTTTATTTTTTGTTGCATTTTTTGTATGCTTTCTCACTTGCGGAGTGCGAGGATGTTGTGTTTCATGGAGATTTTATGATGAGTGGAGATTTGGGTCTACGTCACACTAATCGAACTCTCTTAACTCCATTTTCCTTCCATTCTCCCTCCGGAAGAGTATTTCACCCCTTTTCTTAGTCTTATCACCACCTCTTAGTATAGGATTTCCCTTTTGTACCTTTCTAACCCTCTGTCTCCTTGGTCCCTTGGAATGGTTAATTTAGGATTAGTCAGTTGTATTTTCCCTTCTAGGAGTATTTTTATTATTAGGATTAGGTATAGGAAGTTGGCCTTCTTCGGAGGTCCATCTCAAGTCGCACGTCCCACAACTTGAGAGATGGACGCATGTTATCATAATTACACCGATTTCACCACACATGTGGTAACTCGTCAAGGGGTGCTATAATTTTGTGATAACAATTTTGGAACGCTTGGTGGGATAGGTTTGAAGCACTTTACCACTTCATTTCATTAATTTTTTTGGTTCTCTTGGTGGAATATCATCTTTCAAAGGTACATGCAAAGCACATCTAGTTAACAACCCATTATTTCAGATGCATACTTTCCTTCCATTTATTTCCACCCATTATTCTCTCCAAATATTTCATTTTCTTACATTCATGAAGCTTTGCGATCATGGATTCATTCCCATCTTGAAATTCACACTTACAACAAGAGAAAGTATTGTTCATACTCACCTCCTAACTTGTAGATTTCATTTTCGAGGTAATATCAACCACCTCCGATTTGTACTACATTGAAGATCACCAATACACATACCCATACAAGAAAAATGTAGATTAGTTTGGCCATCCATCAAATTATTAGTTGTTGAAGGGAAAAGGTATGTAGATTATGGAGGATATCCAACACATGGACATAACAATTTTGCATGAAGATTCAAAAAAAGGAGGAAGACATGGTGCGATCAAGAGCTATGGATCAAATGAAATAATTTAGGATCAGCTTCATGGCACCATGTCCATGTGTTGGCCCAATGCCAAGACATTTTAGTCTGCAGATAGAAGTGGACTTCATGGTCAAGATTCTTCCAAAATTTCAGGATGGATTGAAGAGATAAAGGCCTACAAACTTGGTGCTAGGAAACCTTATCAATGGGTAATTCCTACACCATCACCTAGCATTTTCTCTCCATTCCCAAAGAAGCAAAATCTTAGTCATAGATTCTATTTCCAAGTTGTTGGGGATGGGTATATGCGGAAACATTTACAACTATAGAATATCAAATATAGCAAATACGGATCTAAAAATCCCCACAAAATCTACAGCAGTGGAAGTATAAACAAGAATAATCTAAATCACACAAAAGTACACACACATAACAAACCATGTATCATGGTTCACCCAATGTGGGATACATCCACCAAAGATAGAGATCTCATATATATAATATAACAAGAGATTACAAAACAACTCTTCTACACAAGATTACATGTATCTTTACAAGAGTATCTCTTCCTCCTAGATCTACAAATGGATCTTCCTGAGTACACTAAACTGTGCCTCCATACCACCACCTGTGTCTCCTCTAGATATCTATGCAAATATACCAGAGTTTACTATAACTTTTCCTCTGAAACACCACCAGATCTCACATACCTAAAGCTACCCTGCATATGCCACTATGAAACCAATATCTCACTGTACTTTGAATCTACAAAAAAAGCCTCTATAAGGGTCTACCAATGTGCAACCGTAACCATGCACCAAGAAGTAAGTCTCTCCTCCATCACTGCATCAACATGTGAAAACACGAAGACAACTTCCTCTACAATATTAGATTCCTATGGATCAACAATACATCATGATCTCATGGATCTATAATATAAGATCTCACAACATATGGATCTACAAGAATGAGCAATAAAAAGATCTCACAATAACATGTGGATCTAATAAGAAGAAACACTTAAGTGTTTTACATACTATACAAGTAATTACATGAGACTAAATAATACAAAGGAAATACAAGTAGAAGATAATACCATATTCTCACCAACAAAGTGTACATGTACTTTCCTTCCCCATTGACAGCTTCTTTCTATGAAATCTCATGTCTTCATGCAACTGCTTTCTTCTTCTTCTTCATCATCCTTTCAACCAAGGATATCTCAATTCTTCTATTTTCTTATTCCTTACGTTTTGACCCTAGTTTCCTAGCTTATATAAGCTTAGAAAACTTAGGGCACTTTAGCTATGCATTTACAACCTTTAAATCGTCTTTAAAACAAAAGCTAGATTAAATTACCGTGATTTAAATAAAACATTCCACACACAGTAACCGAAATGGTTAACCTAACTCGCAATGGTTACTCCGATTGGTGATGGTTACCCTAATGCTAACCGATGCTAGTTACCCTGACGGCGACGGTTATCCTAATGCTTGGATCGACACTCGGTTACCCTAACGGCACATAGGTTACCCTACGATCGATGTTGGTTACTTGTGTAAACCAACAAGGTGTAAATTTTGTTAGCGTAAAAGCAATTCAGCTACAAAATCCTAGCAAAATCCCACTTGGAAATAAATTATTGAGCATGTACTTGTACACTGCACATCACCATCATCTACATACCATGAAGACCATATATTATTTATATCAACAATTATCTCAAATGAAATTAGGAAGATCCCACCATATTCTAAAACCAAAAGGGTAACAAACACGTGAATCACCATATACCTACATGAAGCTACTCATCATCTATGATACACGAGCTATCCATACATCAAGCTCCCACTGAATCATAACTCCAAGCCTCTAATGCAATCAAGCCACCATGACTAACATACCTGAAATATCTCCCACTCAAACTAAAGTAATGAGCCTCTATCGCATCCATAGCCATACCTGTAAAACCAACCATGTCCTCCATCCTTCTATCTATGTCTCCATGCAACCACCAATGCAACTGACCAAGGCAAGTCAAATTGGAATATGCATAAGAAAATTGAGATCTTGGGTAAAGCCAAACCAAATGAGTTCTACCTACAACAGTGGGTGATCAATCCACGAATCAACATAACTCAAAGAATCTAAACACTACAATCAGTAAATCCAACCCTTCATAAACAACTAGCATGTCCAGGACAATCATCTCTAGATAACATCTCCCATGGAATAATATAGTAATCAAGAGGAAATACAAACATCCCCTACTCATTCTCAAGGAATCCATTTGAAAATCAAACATTTTCATCATCATAGACTCATAAAACTTAATCTATCCACATGTACAAACTCACCATGTACATCTATCCATATCACCAGGCTCTCCAAAAGCTCCAAGTCTGCCACCAACTAACTCTAAAGCCGAATATGAATCATGTTCTCATCAATGTTAATAACAAACAACCATGCTAAACCATACAACTAATACCAAGTGCAAATACCAGCATACATGTCATCAACATACTACACAAACCAACCAAGATGAAAGAAAAACAAGGGAACCATCTAAAAATGGTAAATAAACACTGTTGTCAAACCTATGACCAAACCGACCATGGTTTCCTAACTGACCCCGATCACTACCTAATGACCATGGTTACTAAATGACTGACCATGGTTAATCCTAACCGACACTGGTCTCTGTAACTAGCATATTTTCTCCTTTTTCACCCTTTAAACTCTAAAAATTGTTTATCATCTAAAACCAGCTAAATCAACCATCAACTACCTTCCCTAAGGAATATCCAGGCACCACAAAATAAACCAAAAGTGACATCACAAAGTAATAAACTCAAAATACCTATAAAGTCATGACTACCCTCCAAAACCAACTTGTGCCTCCTACCACTCTAAATAGTAGCAATCTCCTCTCACTCCACATGTGCATCATGTATCCAATCTTGCAATGCCAATAACCATGGCTTTTACCTATTGAACACAAAATCCCCTGCATTTCCTCTAACACAAAGCTCAAAAGCTAATATGTCAGTGAGAAATAAAACTAGATGAAAGAACTATAAAATTGATTCCTTTTCTTTTCGAGAATACTTCTACACCACATAATTTTGGAATTATTTTGAAGTAGGTGAATCACCTTCTTTCCATCCATGTGTACTCAACATATCTCATTACCTACAACTGTGTCTAATCATGACTTTTCATTGAGGATCTCATCCTTAGACTAGAAACCCTTGTCCTCAAGATTCCACACAATTGGGAAATAAAATTCAAACAACACCAAAAACCATGGTGTAAATTTGTGCACACTATCCAAACATAATATTAGTTTCTCCAAATGAAATAAATAAAACATGAATCATATAGAGATACTTGACTCAAAGTATCAATGGACTAACTAATCCAACTTCGTCCTCTTTTTGATCTGAACCATGAAGTTATCTACATCGTCTCTACCATGTACACTCTATGTGAGAAACTCGATCCTCAAAACTAGGACAAAAACCACCTACCCTACCTTGCTGTAAAAAACCATGTATAGATAAGTTGTCACAGAGACTGACCATGGCCATCCCCTAACCGACCATGGTTAGCTAACTGATACGTGTTCTTGTGATTGACCTCACTTATCATACTAATTTCGATGCTACTAGAATGAACCCAACACCACATAATTTGGCATAGAACACCACACCATGTGCCTACTTTGACCAAATATGATAGTTGAGCTGAGCTAGTCATTTCAAGAAGTATCCAAATCTCATACAAAAAATATACAGTAAATCCATGTAATAAATTACATCAAGATGAAATACATCACCTTATCAGCACCAAGATTATAGTGCCCACTTCCCTTTGACACTTTTAGATACTAATTTTGATACTATTGATCATATTATGGACACTATTATGTTTTGTTTTAGTATGATGGTTATATGTTAGGTCATGGATTATTATTGATCTGGATTCAATTAGTATGCATGATGGTTACTAGAGACATTTTGATATGTGGATGATGATATATTGTTTGACATGGACATATTATAGATGTTGATTTGGACTTGTGACATTTGATATTTTGAGTAGACCTAGTATGGAATAGTATAGATGATGATATAGTTGATTTATGAATTAAAAATGATAATGTTGAATTCTTGATATTTTTGTGATTCATGTGTTTAGATAATTTTGAAATGTTGTTTATATCATTTTGGATGTTCTGATATGGCCACGAGGCCGAAGGAGGTATTTGAATTTTTGTAGGTTAAAAATCACAACAATGTCGGGGGACTGGAGACTAACCATATTAGAATTTTGGGTGAAATCAACAAGGTCACCATGGCAACTATTTTGTGTGTGTGTGTTTGTTAGGGATTCCCATGGGGGAATTTCCATTATATGTGACCATGGGATATGTATTTTATTTATGTGTTCCTTTTTAATTATTGTTGTATGTATTTTATTAAGTAATGTGTTCCTTCTTGTAATTAATTTAAATGTGGTAGATTAATGTGAGAGATCATATAGTTAAACTTTAATTAAATTAAATTGGGGACATGGAATGTAATTAATGAAGTTGTTGATTTTAAATATTAATGATTGGAAGAGTGTGTAAGAAATGTGTAAGAGATGTGTAAGAGTCATGTAAGAAAGATTTTGGAAGGTTAAACACTTCATCTCCTTAAGAATTCGAATTTGTCCTTAGAGGCCAAATTTGGAGGCTTGTGGGACAAGTTAAACTTGTCCCACACCTCTTAAAATAATTCACCAACCATACCTATGGTTTGGAGGTTAAATTTAGGCATTTTTATTTCATTGTGAAGTGACAATTTGTAAGTTTTAATTGCACTTCTCTTACATATTTTTAATTCAGTCCTTTTTGAGTATGGGTCATTTTGGAGTGTGTAAGTTATTTTGTCATTCTTATTTATTGTGATTTGGTGAATGATGTTGATTTCCTCTTGGGGTTGAGGAAGAATGATGTGGCATCCCACATGGACCCACATCATCCTCTTCTCTTCCCTCTCCTATAAAAGTAAAACTCCTTGTTTGTTTATCTTTGTTGAAACTTTGTCCATTCCTCTTGGGGCACATTTTTCTTGTTGTTTTGGGAGCTTGTTGTGGAGGAAGTTGGGAGTCATTGCATGCTTGAACATTTCTGGTGTTGGAATGCACTTTGACCTTTTGGAAAGCTTGAGGATCTTGGAACAAAATCCATTATGGAGAGGTAGGATCTTGAGCTTGTTTTTAAATGTTTTCTTTCTCTTCCATGCATGTTTAAATGGTGAATGTGTTTTGTGTTTTTTTGGCTGGTTGGGTAGACTGCTTAGGATATGGTGTAGGAGAAGGCTATGGGGATTTCCAATGGGGGCATAAGGGATTTCCAATGGCACCAGTTTTATTATGGAGGGAGTTTTGGATTGGGATCCACCTTGGAAAAGAAATTGCTTGCATTTCTTACTCTTGGGGGGGCATAAGGGATAAAATTTGGGGGCATAAGGAGGGGTTGGGAGATATAAGGTTTATGGGATTTGATATGTTTATTGGTGGTATGATTAGGTGGATGCCTAATTCCAAATAGGGAGGCATAAGTAGTTCCCCATAGTTCCTTGCTCTTGTTGGCTTGCTTGATCAAGCCTATGTGTTGTGTGAATAATTTCAAATGTAGTTGTGAACTGTTGTTCTTGTTTGGAATGAGTATCTTATTGATTTGTGCATGTGAAAATGTTGCTTGTATGTTTTTGTGGAAGCCATTGTTGCCATGAGTTGATTCTCATTCTCTATTTCAATATGGTTGGGGCTCGGGGGCCAATGAGGAAGGATGGCTTCTCCTTTCTCATTAGATGTCTTGGTTGGGTGGAGAGCATTGCCTTTCCCCTTCCTTGTTGTGATCAAAGATGAAAATATGGAGAAACTAGCATGCTGCTGTTTGGAGCAAGAAGATATACAGTTTTGACAGTCCCAATCTTTTGAGAAAATTCATTGTAACCTTTCCCACCTTGAGTGGATGAGTTGTATAATGTTTGTAATGTGAAACCATTTGTATTGATGATGGAAGTTTTAATTTGAATTGAGAAATGTATTCCACTCTCTATTTGTAAAGAAATGAAAAGAATGTATATGTATGGTTTATTGTATTTCAAAGTTAAAAGAAAGAGATAAGTTGTAAAGATGTTCTTTGTTTGAATTCAATAAAGAAATTGCAAGCTCATTCTTATTCACATTGTTGTAATTGAAATGGGAATATCAAATGGTGATTGAGGTTGTGTTTTATTGCAATGGAAAGAAAATACATATGAGAAAGCTAAACTGTATTGTTCTCTTTTGAATTGTGCATTAGAATTGAAATCTAAACTGCAATTTAATTTAGAAATGAATGGTTGTTTTAATCAAGCAAATGTATTTGGCTAAGTTTAGGAAATATATACACATTCAAAGGACAAAATTGATAAACCAATTTAAAAGAAATAGTTCACTACCATAAACTTCATTCTGGCAATTCACATTTTAATAAAAATGAGCAGTTCAAACTTATACCAAACAATAAGACAAGAAACATTAAAATTCAGACTTAGTAAGTCCTAAGAAACTCAAATTTACCATAACAGTTAAGAAAGAACCTCCAAAACTTAATAAAAATCCAATTTGGAACTTGCATAGTCATTTTTCCTGTCTATTTCGGAAAAATACAAGTTGAAATAAATTGAACAAATTGACTTCCCTAAAACACTCTAAACCCTCCCTAGACTAATCCTCCATGTCTATTTGACATGTTGAGTGAAGGAGGAGTTCTAATTTAACCAAATTGAGAATTTGAAAACTGCCAGACTCACTAATTAAAAACCTGCAGATTTATTTCTCAAAATTTACCTCTCAAAATTCATCAATTTCCAAAATTTATGATCCTTGTGCAAATAGGGCATCGAGGGCTTTCCGAAAAGTCCTCGTTTTCCAAAACCGAGCTTTCTAGCTCAAGTTATGGCCATTTGAAGTTTTACTTCAATTTGGCATTCAAAAAAATAATAAGATTAAATCTAACTATAGAAAAATTTAAATTTTAACTTTGGAAAAATTTCCCAAAAAGGTCCATGGCCCCCACCATCCCACAACCAATCGGGGCCTGCCACGTGGCACCCTAGGAGGGCGGACCAATTTTAAACTTAACCCTTTCGAAAATTTTGCCTTGGAATTTTTTTCCCATTTTACCCTCGCCACCCGCCTTGTAGCCAATCACATGCTGCCACGTGGCACGGTGGAAGGGTAGATTTTTTTCAAACTTAAAACTTATTCTTTTGAAAAATTTTACTTGGGAAAAATTTTCCATTTTCCTCCGTCGGCTGCAGCTAATCGAGAGGCGACACGTGTCCTCTAGGGGGCCGAGGAGGAGGCGTGGTTCATTTTAATGTTTGTTCCTTTGTAAATTTTTCTAGGAAAAAAATCTCACTTTAGCCCCATCATCTTACATGACCAATGAGAAGGTGCCATGTGGCACTTTTGGGGTGATAGCGGGTAGGGCGGAACCCATTATTTCTTTAGTTTTCAGCCCTTGGAAAAAAATTAAAATTTCTCCCGTGGCCTCGCTTCTTCACCTTCCCCTTAGACCGTATTCTTACACGGTGCATGGACCCACACACCTTTTCTTCCTTTCCTCCTTCATTGGGTGCAAGGTACTAAATCCACCCACCGCTCCACCCTTCCCTTCTCCTTTCCCACTTGGCGCTAAGACTCGATATGTGTCCACCCGGGACCCGCGGGGGCACATAATGCTTTGTGAATTTGAGCCATGCGATGGGAAAATTTCCTATGCCGCCCCGCAACCCACCAAACCGCCCAAGGCGTATTCCCCCTCCTCTTACCATGTGTCCCCTAAGGGAAAATTTTCCCTAGAAACTCCGCCCACTCATATCTTGAGTTCTACAAGGAGTTAGGAGGACTTCTTTATATCACCGAAAGGTGAGAAAATTTCCTATCCATTGGGAATGGTTTAGGGAAATTTTGGAAGTGTTAAGTAAAAGAAAAACCCAGTTGAAACTTTGAGCCTGTTAGAGAGCAAGTATGGGAGTAAAATTACTCCCTGAACCTAACTAAAACATGTAACCCAAAAATCGGAACCTTGTGAACTTGTTATAAGTTAATAAAGGCTAACTTGTTATAAGTTAATAATGGAAAACTTTTTTTTTTTAGTAAATAGGATTTGTTTGAACTTGCTAGTGGAAAACTGATGTCTTGCAACCTGGTTGTAGATACTTCTAAAAAAATTATCCTATAATTTTCTAGCTAATGTTATGTTGTTTCTTAGGTCTCAAGTGGTTGTTTAAACGGGCACTACAAAGATAATCAACTGCATCTTCAACTAAATTGAAGTACATTCTTCTCGATAGAAGCCCTTTATTTTCTTTGTGCTATAACCTCTCTACCAAATCCTGTGCATCTAATTGCACCAAGCACGTATACTTTCTCCTTTTCTCTGTCTATATTTTCCATCCAAAACCATGCATGTGCAATTAAAATGCAAAGCACTACAAAACCAAGATAAAACCATACATTTGTAACCTATATCTATAATCTTTCCACCAAGCTTGTGCCGCTAAGAACCAAGGACACCTCAAAAACTAAGATACATTCCATGCATCTCTCAATTTCTTCAGATATGTGATTTTCTATTTAAAACCAGGCTTCCCAGTAACCAACCACGGTCATCTTGTAGCTAACCACGATCTCCATGTCGATGGTGGTTGCCACCTAACCAACGCCACTTACTATATTCTTAAATAACTTTTCTCTTCCAACTCCCACTTGAGATTGAATCTCTTCCCGTGATCTTATCATCGGAAAAACAAACCTTTCTCTCATACATGTTAGTCAAACCACTGAAAAAACCATGAAGCAAACCCTTTCTCTCAAATAACCAAGCTAAACAAGCTCTGATACTAGTTTTTAGGGATGGTTCTATGACAAAACATTTACAACTATAGAATATAAATCCAAAACATACAAATATGGATCTAAAAATCCCCACAAAATCTATAATAGTGGAAGTATAAACAAGAATAATCCAAATCACACAAAAGTACACACACATAACACAACATGTAACGTGGTTCACCCAATGTGGGCTACGTAAAAAAAAGATAGAGATCTCATATATATATAATATAACAAGAGATTACAAACCAACTCTTATGCGCAATATTGAATGTATCTCTACAAGAGCATATCTTCTTCCCACATCTCCAACTAGATCTACTTGATTTCACTAAACCGTGCCTCCATACCACCACCGTGTCTCCTCCAGGATATCTAAGTAGATCTACCTGAGTGCACTACAACCATGCCTTTTAAAACACTACCGGATCTCACATACCTAAAACTACCCTACATCTTCCACTATGCAACCAATTTCTCACTGTACTGTGAATCTACAAACAAGACCTCTAGAAGGGTATACCAATGTGCAACCATAACCATGCACCAAGAAGTAAGTCTCTCCTCCATCACTGCATCAACCTATGCAAACATGAAGATAAATTCCTCTACAATACTAGATTCCTATGGATCAACAATACATCATGATCTCATGGATATATAATACAAGATCTCACAACATGTGGATTTACAAGAATGAGCAATAACAAGATCTCACAACTTTTGGATCTAATAAGAAGAAACACTAAGTGCTTTTCATACTATGTAATCCATTACGTGAGACTAAATAATACAAAGGAAATATAATAGAAGATAATACCATCTTCTCACCAACAAAGTGTACTAGCACTTTCCTTATGTTCATCTTCTCTCTATGAAAGCTCTTGTCTTCATGTGATCTACCTTTTCTTCTTCTTCTTCTTCTTCTTCTTCATCATCCTTTCAACCAAGGATAGCTCAATTCTTATCTTTTCTTATTCCTTTTCTCTAACCCTATTTTTATAGCTTATATAATCTTAGAAAAATTTAGGGCACCTTAGCTATGCATTTACAACCTTTAAATCATCTTTAAAACAAAATCTATATTAAATTCCTTTGAGTTAAATAAAACATTCCACACACAGGTAATCAGCGATGGTTAACCTAATCGCGCAACGATTTCCTTGA
This sequence comes from Taxus wallichiana var. yunnanensis, assembly GCA_018340775.1. Lineage (NCBI taxonomy): Eukaryota > Viridiplantae > Streptophyta > Pinopsida > Cupressales > Taxaceae > Taxus > Taxus wallichiana. Next base: position 503,693,990 of record CM031240.1, on the reverse strand, counting down.
CCGGTGACAAGCTTACTACGATGCTAAACAACACCGATTACCTTGACCGCACTTGGTTACCATATGAGCAATGCCGATTATTGTGTAAACCAGAAAGGTGTAAATCATGCTAATTGTGAAGCAATTCAGCTCCATAATCCTAACACTAGCTTCCCATATGTTGCCCCTATTATGGAATCCATTTCTCTATCTCCTAGTATTCCATCCCATCTTAGTTTCTCTACCCTTTTTCCTTCCAAGTCTAAATCCCTCTACAACATCCAAAATCAATACCTTCCCCTCCACCACAAACAAAGAAACAACTAGTGGAGACCCAACCCACCACTCGTTCCACCTTCCTGGACCCATGTTGGGAAGAAAATCATAATACCATCCAAGGGGAGCAGTAAGAAGAAGAGCCAAGAAAATAAGAAATGATGAAAATATTGGTGATCCTAACCCTAAGATTTTGGATTGATCAAATCCCCTTAATTTTTAAACCTTCAGAAGAGGATGAGGTCTAGCCACTTATGGTGCAATATGATTTGGCTGAAATGGAAGAAGAACAAGAGAAAGAAGGAGATGATCAACAGATTGATATATTCGAGAATAGTGTCTATGAGGGCAGCATTTTTCTAGAGGTTGTTGACTCATCACCAGCTACAAAGACCAATGAGGAAGAAACAACCGCTCTAAACCCAAAAGAAGAGGAGAACCTTTTGGCCGTGGAGGAGAACTATTTAGTTTCGAGGCCTCAAGCACAAAACGGGCCACCAAATAACCTTCAGTTCTTCCTCCCACTTCATCCCCTTTGATCTCTAATTTCAAAGAGGAGTTTGAGCTTTCAAAATTCAGGTTTAAGGAAAAGGGGAACCATGGTGAGCAAGTTACAAATCAAGATAACCCCATGGAGGAGGTTGAATCGGTGCAGAGGGAAAACGAGGAGGAAAGTTATCTATTTGTCATGGAAGATTGATTTAATGGAGAGGATTCCATAGAGATCATAACATTTTCTCCTCCATCATCCACTTTCCAAGCACATGAGTCTATTACCATAGAGGAGAGCATTCAAGAGTAGCAACTCACTTCACAAAAACCCTATGAAAATAGGATTAGAGGAATTAAATATTCCAACCCCCCACTCTGGAAAAAGAGGAATAAGAAGACAAAGATGATATACAATGTATATCATTTATCATGGAAGAATTTTATTTGTGTGTAGGTGAGCAACAAAAGGAGAATAAACTCATGAGAAAACATTTCCTTCCATGAAGGCTTACATGATGACCCTATTCATGGATTCATCATTTAGAGTAATGGACACACCCATCGACTAGGCCATAACCCATTAGGTATTTGACTTCATCGGAGTCAAGGAGAAGCCAAAACTGGTCATGTCCATTTCAGGGGCATGAATGTGAGCACCAAAATACCAAGGATCAGCCACATCACCTCGAGGAGCTCCATGTGGATTATTTAGAGGAAGTATTCATCTTGCTCTAGCTAATACTTTAATGATTTGGGTAGAGGATTGGCCTCTTGTTGGTTTTTCACTCATAATACCAGCCATGTTCAGTGCAAAATCATATGCATTGCTACCTATTTTGAGGAAAGGGAGCTACTTTTCAATACCAACAAGCTTTATTTGAGTTCCCTTTACCTCAAGTTGGCGTAGAGTAGGTGGGTTTGTTTTCAGCAAAAGAATTGTGTGTGAAAATTATGTATGCTACACTTGAGTATGTATGATTTTATTCTTTGTAAATAGTTTTTGGCTTTATTTTTTCTCTTGCACAAAGGCATTTTAGAAGAGGCATTGTCCATGGGAGAAATCAACAAGTTGTTCTCAGCTCTGCGGTGCTTAATTGTTTTTCAAGAAATCAGTTCAGTTCATATCTTTATGCTTAGAAACAAGTTAGATATTTGTACAGGTTAAGAGGTTCATCCTTCACCCCATCAGATCAAATTATAGAGAAAAGAGAATTCCAGGAATTAAAACAATTTTCCACTCATGGAAACTTTAATATTTTCTTATAAAAGTTAGACATTTTGAGAAAAAGGATCAAATTCATGTTGAACAGTGTTTAAGTGGCTTGGGGTGAAGTACTCAAGGTAAATATCAGTTTCATATTTTTAGGTTGAATCTATGCCCAATGGATACTTTAAGGCCACTAATCAATCCATTTAAAAAGAACATGCCCCAAGAAGTCACCAAATTGTTATCCATTTTTACCCCGAGAAAATATGGACAATTTGAATAATCATACTTGGGTAGTTAATAGGACTTCATTGATGAATCTGCTAATTTCAGGTATTCTCCATGTTTAGAACACTTGCAGTTAATTTGGGAGTATTTTGAACCACTTTAGTGTATTTCCCTTTGCTTTGGTTTCAACACTTAGCCAATTTTAAGCAAAAATGGATGAAATTTGTGAAATTTTTATTTGAATACATTCTGATCCATTTACCTAACTCCTGGCTCAAGAAAATTCTAAAAATGTTGGATAAAGTAGAGAAAAGTGTAAAAATGGCCTTCTACAAGTGTTTTGCATGTTTTGTAGCATGACTACACCTAGATGACAACACCACTACAGGCCCATAATAGCAAAGTCATTACAGGCGACAACATATATGAATGCTACCGGTTGGTAATAAGTGTATGGATATTATAGTCTGGTAACAAGGATTGTGTTACCGGCCAATAGTAAAATCGTAGTACAAATACAAAATGATGACAATAGAAATGTTGTCAGCAAAGCATGTATAATCATTACCAAATTTGATATGAAAGGAATTTTTATCGACCAAGAATAACAATTGTGTTACCGGATGAGAGCAAGAATGTGGCCCGATAGAAGCCAACATGTGTAGTTGAATGGCAAAATTTTTGGTAGTTACATTTGGTAATAGGAATAGTGTTATCAACTAAAAGCAAGAACACAACTTGACTATAACCGGATGACATCTAGCCAAAAACATGAATGGATGTTACCTACCGTAGATGAGGAAAGACGTTACTCACCAACTACATGAATATTGATGATGGGCCAAGCATTAATGAATGCGGTACAGAGTAGCTCAATAACCATTTTAATGAGTTGTGGTGCCCATGTCTTTTCTTGTAAGAACACTACCCTCGGGAAGTGAATTTTTATGGCTGCCCATACCTCTTTTCAGAGAAGTTAATGCAAGCCATGTCATTTAGGAAGGTAAACTAATTTTTCTTTTCAATATAATTTGATAGACCCTTCATTTTTAAAAGACATTTTAGAAGCTAGGGAAACTCTTCCAAGTTTTTAACTCAACTCCATTGAGTTGCAAACCTTCTCTTGGGCTTAGAAGTGTTCTTATGCCTCTCGTGCATCAAGTGTAAATGGTCGTTGTATGTTTTGGAGCAATAAAAATTGTGTTTTTTTGGTGTTTCTTCAACCCTTTCTTATTTTATTGTGTTTCCTTTGCCTCTTTATTTGGTTTTTGCATTCTCGCATATACTTTCTCACTTACAGTGCACAAGACATTTTGTTTAATGGATATTTGATGACAAGTGGAGATTTGGGTCTCTATCACACTTGTCCGACCTCTCTCAACTCCATTTCCCTTCCATTCTCTCTCAAGCGAGTATCTCACCCCTTTTCTTGGTGCTATCACCACCTCTTAGTGTAGGATTTCCCTTTTTACACCTTCCTAACCCTCTCTCTCTTTAGTCCCTTGGAATGGTTAATTTAGGATTACTTAGCTGTATTTTTCATTCTAGGAGTAGTTTTAGCATTAGGATTAGGTAGAGGAATCTAGACTTCTCTAGAGGTCCATCTCAAGTCGTAAGTCCCACAACTTGAGAGATGGATCCATGTTAGCATAATTACACTTATTTTCCCACACACGTGAAAATAAATTAGGGGGTGTTGTAATCTTGAGATAACAGATACCACTACAACATGATGGAATAGGTGACGATTTAGCATAAACCGTATGTCACTAAACCTAATGATGTCACATGATGAAAGTAATAATAGTAAAGGTGTGGTGAATGTAGGTTCCATTTTATTTGTAAACCCTCAACAATCGAGTATGGACCAAGGAACTAAAGTGCGTCATCGGGTAGTGAGTGTAACGCGTAGAGAATATTGTAGTGTTGTAGAAATCGACCGTATGATGAGTTGAATATGTAAAGGCATTATGTTGTTAGAAGGTAATGCAACATTTTTAGGATGCATAAAGTGTAATGTGATATAATTTATGGTGAATAGAATGTGTGACTATCCATGATGTATAATAATGAAATGTATGGCATATCATGCAATAGACATAGTGTGGCTAAGAGTGTATAAAGTGTTGTGCTAAACATGTAGAATGTGTAGGGTGTAATGCATAGAGTGTTATGTAAGGTATTTAGATAAAATGTAAATGTAATGCTAGACTCCTATAAGATGATGACTAGTAAAATATGTGTGAAAATACGTGGTATAGTATGTATGGTATATAGATGCATGAAAATATCATGATGAATGAGATGTTAAGATGCAAATGACCAAATTTTGTAAAATGTATAGCGTGTAATGTGTGATGAAGTTTAATGTTTAATGCCTATAGTGCAATGTGTGGGGTTCAAATTATAAGTAATACCTCAACGGTTAAGTGTAAACCGAAGCACAAGAGTGTGTCATCGAGTAATAACTCTAGAATATATGATGAATATGCCAAATGCAAGGATACAAGTGTATAAAAATATGATGATTGCGACTATGATAAGATGAAGTATTCCTAAATGTTGTGAGTGTGATGTAGAACTATGTAGTTATGCTAGAATGAGGGTGGGGGAATTGAGTGTTATGCCCCTTAAGTATATGTGAATAAGTGGACTATCTAATGATGGTGAAGGATGAAGGTCCTTAATTTTCCGTGGAGGAGAAAATCATATGATCATGCTCCAATAAGGGAGGTATAGTAGAAAAATGGTGTAATGTGAATGAAACATATGTGCATGTGAGTGATTAATGTGTGAAGTAGATCATGGCAGCGCAAAATGTGTTGGTGATATGGTTTTCAACACATTAAGAAGAAATGGTGAGCTAATATTGGTAAACGATTTACTTGGTGATGTCATAAATGGCTGAATAGAAGCATATGGTGAATTAATTGTGAGAGGTCATGGATTACGAGGTGGTTGAGTAACACTAACTCGATACTTAGGAGATATATGAATCGATGGGTTACATCATGAATATTAGGATGGTGTGCAACAAAAAAATAAGGCCTAGATTCTCAAAGTGTTTGATCATTTGGGAAAAAGCACGACAAGAATTATCATGATGCCCATTAATTTGGTGATAATGGCAATATGGATGACCTTATTATTTTTATAGTCAATGAGGATGGTAATAATGAGAAGGTAGTAGGTGACCAAGCGATGGATAAGGAGCCAAATAAGGATGTCATGTGGTGTGGTATTATGTTCAAATATGAGAGGTTTAGGAAATGGCATGCCTTGAGGTTCATTAGATGACTGTAGTGGACATAGATTGCATATGAGATGTAGAATGAGCAAAAACATGTGATGGAGAAGCATCCTTAAGTTTTTGAATTTCATATCGAAGAGAGGTAATAGTGGATTCCATAGCCTGAAACTTATCTTGAGCTAAAGTATGCAGGGTATGGATTGAATCCAATAGAGATGTGTTAGATAGATGATTAGGAGAGTCAGATTTGTTAGCTAAAGATTTGAATATATGACTTATTTTTATTAAATTTGGATCAGATTTACACAAAGAAACAATCAGATTTCTTATGTAGTAGACCAATATAATTCATTCTAGATTTACAAATATATAGGAATCACATATCCTATAAACATGGAAGCCTATTAAGGCTCCTATAACCACTCAACCCCTATTTAGTTTTGATTGTTACTCACGTAACAATACACAACTCAAATCATACGAGTTGTTAAAACAACTCCAACCAATATATTATTGTTTATATAACAATAATATAACTACTAACATTTATATTTATTGAATACACAAGTATAATGTAAACATTAATTTCCTAAAAAAATTGTGCGGTAGCATATTTTCATCAATATAAGGAAGCAATTGACAAGTAAAATATTCTAAAAGATCAACATTATCATTGTCAAAATCATATTGAACAACATGGGAAACTTAATAAATAATGGTTTCTGTTGGTCATTTAGATAACCTCGAACCTACAAGGGATACATTACCATGGTGGATTTTTCACAAGAAAGGGAGGCAATGAACACCCATGAGTATACCAAATAGTAAAATTAGGTGAGTAACAAATAAAGGAGTTATTGAAAATGCGCAAACTATCAAATAGCAAGGGGAAAGCTATATCAAAATGATCAAAGGGTCAAGCATGCCTTTGATATAATATAACCAAGATTGGCCAAGAGTAAGCATGGAGGAGGTACTATAATTTGCAAGGTGAAAAAAAGATGAAAAATGTGCGGTTCATATGTTGCGGTGAGAATAACAGATCCATTATATAAAAGGGAATCATATAAAGGAGAATGGAAGTCTTTGAAGGTGAAACAAAAAAGAAGGAGACCATCATGTGAACATATAGTGGATTTGCAAGAATTATCAAGTGGTATATGGTCTCAATAAGATCCATTCATCAAAAGGGTACAAGTGAATGGTGGGGGTAGAGATGGTGCTTTGGGGTGAAGATATGGGTGATAAAGTGATGTTTGTGGACTAGAAAGGCCCCTAATATAGAACAATAGTAGTAGTAGTCACTTTGGTGATGTAGAGGGAATTGCATCTATCATAAAATTAGCACTCTCAAATGGCAATAAGTGGAATGGTGAGGGGTAGGTAAAGTCAAGGAATATTCTGGAGTAGACCCTGTATAAGGTAGCATAACGTTTGTGAGATGGGGAGATGGTGTTGGAACAGTAGGAACTATATTAACCATATGAATAGTGGCATCATAGTCATGTGGAACATCGAGAGGTTGTAGTCCAAGGACAGAAGATGGAGAGGTAGGAACAAACATTGTAGTAGGAGAGTCTAGCGATGTGAATGGTAGGATAAAAATGACTAACGTCCGGTGAATCAACAATGGAAGGAGTTTGTGTTATGTGGTCAACTAAAGGAGTGTGTGTTATGTGGCCGGATAAAGGAATTTTTGCTATGTGGTAAGATGAAGGAGCTTGTGATATGTGGTTAGATGACCTGATATTGCGCTATACGCTTAGATGAAAGAGCTTGTGATATGTGGTCAGATGAAGGAGCTTGTGCTATGTGGTCGATGAAATATCTAGTGCTATGTTTTCATATGAAGGATATTTTTTCTTTCAATAATATACACTAGCATATTATGTTCGATGGTACACAAATAAGTGAAAATAGTGTCATCTATAGCATTATGGTCAATATTAGAAGATGAGATATAAATAAACGAAGGGTAAGGCTTATAGCCGATGAGCTAGTAGGAGTATCAACAAAGGCATGGCCAAAGCTATCAAATTGCAAAATGACTGGAGATTCAAAAGGATTATTTTTATCCATGATAAGAGTCGGGTTCACCAAAATGATTAACTAAAATTAACTAAATCTAGGTTAGCTAATGACTAGTTAATCTAATCTAGGAGGACATATAACACAATAGATAAATATACTAAAGAATCATGTAAATTAAATAACTAAAGTAAACTAATAAAATTAAACCCTAATATGCAAGAAGGAGGTAAGGAAAGAACTCATTTGATAACCGGTGACTATTGCAGAGTGTCATAGGTCTAACTAGAAATTCAAGGAACAAGAAAAAATGTACAAAAGTTCTAAAAATACTAGATCTTGAGGATCCGAGTAGACCAAGGCATATGGAATAGGATTGGGGCACCTACGGGTTCTCCGGTAAGGAATCTGGGTGCCCTAGTCTGTGAAAAATCTAAGAAGTTAGTCTTCGCAAGGTTGGAAGGTGATCTGAACCTATGCCTACCTACTTGTCACGTTAATTATTTCAGACTACACCAAATGCTCTGATTATTTCAATAGAAATTAATGACCTATAATGAGACACGAGGAAGTATTAAAACCTAAAAAAATATGCAAAATGAATGGTTTAGACTAACCTCATCTTCCATAATAGTGGGATTACTAAACTGAGTGTTGCACTACATTTTGGACCCAAATGTAGTTTTGGTGTGTGTGTGTGCATGTCGTGCCCTTAGTGCTCTTGTGTCACCACACTTTGTGAAATAACGAGAAATATTTAAATTTATAAAATGTAATAGTATGTGTGATTCACACGATTCTTAGACGTTTCTTTGAAATATTGATAAAACAAATAGGGTAATTAGCAGTTGTAGGAGGAATACTGTTCAAATTTTGGTTGATGGGTTGTTGCGTGCATATGACTTCTAAATCCACAACTGATCATGAGATATTCCTTTTGGCTAGGAGGAACTACCTATAATGGAAAACAAGACCATCAAAAAGAGTTGAACAATATGTGAAGTGAACTGTTTAGCATGTGCTAGATCCGGGAAGTGTGATACTCCCTAGACGGTTGTCAGTCCACTGTTTAAAAAAATTAATGTGAGTAGAAAAATAAATCCTATTGTAATTTGAAATGATTTAGGTATCTCACTTAAAACACAATAATAAAGATCTAATCTAACAAGCTAGGTTAAAATAAGATCTGAAGGTCAAGTAAATGGTTCTCGGTCTTTGTAGGTCCGAAAGAGATCTCGGAAGATCACAGGTGAATAAGGGTGATGTGGAATCGGTGGATAGGTCACCGTTCCTGGTTGTATGGGAAAATATAGAGACCGATCTTTGGTTAAGGGTGACTGACGGTGGTTGGGTGTAACCGGGTGCTGGTTATTCTTGTGGAATTTTGTGAATGTGACAGAGTTTTGGGTCTCCTTTGTGATTGCACAAATGACTTTGGTTGGTCAGAATGAGGTATTAGGTGGTTTGGGAGGGATTTGGCAAGGTTTTAATGGGTATATGAAGGGATGAGTATCAACAGAGGTATGTGGGTGGCTAAGGAAACAAATGATGACAATATAATGATGAAACCAATGAACCAAAGGAGTACATCATTCTACTTACTTGGAATTTGGTCATGGGTTCCTATGAGTGATAATTGAATGTGCTTTAGTAAGGGTTTAAATGTTGTTGAGGATCACCAAACATTAGAAAGCTCCTGCATGGGCTATATGTACTCTCCTTCTTTCCTGATTGGATCAACTCCTTATTGGGGTGATTGCTGGATGGCTAGGTAGGAGAAAATGCTTGATCTCCTTCCTTGCATGCATGTTCTCACTGAAATTCATTCTTAGAAGATGTGATATCTCTTAGGAATGTGCCAATGGTTTCTAACCTCTAAAATAAGGTAGTTTTGGGATTAAAATGTGATCGACGCGTCGATTCGCTTAACCGCGATGGTTAGGGGTAGGCTGATGTCAGTCAAGGTGGGATTTCCTAGGTTTACTAAACTAGGGAGATCCTCTTGATTTTCTCGGGATCTCGTGTCATTAACTTGCAGATTAGATTGGAAGTGTCTTGTATGCATGTGGGAATGTGGTTATAGAGAATGTAGGCATTGATTTTTAGGGATTGGGTAAGTCTTAGTTAGTTATGACAACCTACTAAGAATAGGTATTAGGGTGAGTTGGCTTGATGAGGTGTCCAGGTGAGGTGCATATGTGGATATTATCTAAATTAAGATATTTAAATAATAAATATGGTGATTATAATGAATTAATTTAATTAGATTAATTAAATTAATATTAGTGGGGTGAAGGGGGCCATGGTTAGGTGAATGTGTTCAATGGTGTTTATTTGATGAGGGACCAAAGGGGAGTGTGACCTAATTTTAGTGTCTACATTTTGCCCCTTTTTTTTAAGTAGCTTTTACTAGTAAGCAACACTAACAAAAAAAGATCTGGTTACCCTGGTGTGGGTGAAGGTGATCCCCCTCAAACCAATAACTCAAGAGGCCAAAGGTAGAATCGGTGATGGTTTGATGAAAGGTAAGTGTGAGAAAGGGGAAGGTGGGGAATGGTGCAAAAGAGGGTTAACGGTCTATGCAAGCAATCTAGGTAATGATTCAGGGTCAAAGGTAGCAACAATCAAATGCATGCACACGTATAAACTGCAGCATGCTACCAGGTTGAAGAGCAGGCAAACACTACATCATCTAAGTTTGATAGGTTTATCCAAACAAGGTTAAAGTGATTATGATATCCAAGGTATAGGATATGGTTAGGAAACATGATGTAGGTTAGGTGCAGGAATGTTTAGGTATGTTTCGTACACCAAAGGTAGGGTCAGGATAAACGGTCACAATAATAGGCTAGGTAAGGTCATTAGAGCAACAACACAGTAATAGTGCCATAAGGTATAGCAAACACATGAGGTTAAAGGTCACTAGCGATGGTCTAGGTCCAAATATCTAGGTCACGGCGTGGTAAGGCCAAGGTATGGGTAAAATAAGGAGTCCCCAAAGGAGGAAAAGGGTATGCGGTCAATGATGAGGTCTGGAGGGTGAGGTAAATGGTTTGGGTAGAGGTTGGGTGGTGAAAATTATCGGGTAAGGGTTAGGTGTGGAAAAAAGAGAGTTATGGGCGGGGGTAATAGTGTAAAATGTTGGATTAGGGAAAGAGAGGGTGACTAATGCCGGTTAAGGGTAGGCTGATGTTGGTATAGGAAACCAACCATGGTAAGGTAGGGAACACGATCGATGTCGGTATGAATGAAAATTGGCACCGCTTAGGTCAGGTTTGTTATAAAAATAGAAAAATCTATGCTTTTTGTTATTCATTTATCATTTAGCTAATTGAGAAAATGACAAAAGAGAGAGAAAAGAGAGAAAAGTGTCCAAACGAGAAGGGAGCATTGAGTTAGTGGTGTGAATGGAGGGTGATTGGATGGAGATGCGGGTCCACAAAGATCGGTGCGAGTGATTTGATTTGGTTGCGGGTGGCAATTTTGTGATGGTAGAGGCCGGAGATGGATCGGGTTGGCCACCAATGCAAAGAACCAGATATGCCACTAAGATGACGGTAACATGATGAGGTAAGCATCTAATTCTATTTGTATTTCATTAAATAGCTTAGGTGATTTACAAATTGTTGTCGTAGTTTTGGTTTTTGGTTTTTGGGTTGGGGAAAAGAATAAAATTTGGGAATGGGGGGAAAATTGGGTAAAATAGGAATGGGGAGAGTAATAAATGGGAGAGGGGGGATGGGTTGAGGTGCAAGGGTAGTGTAGGTAATTTTTAGGTGGGTAAAAGGGGTAAGGGGGAGGTTTTTTGAGAAAGGGGGTTTTGGGGATCACGGGTTTTACCGTGATAGTGACCAAAGATGTTGGTCAAGTGTGGTTGGCGTTGATAAGTTTGGACGGTATTAGTCACCAAACAGTGACCAATGCCGGTAAAGGGTGATCGGGTTGGTTCAAGGAACCGAAAATGGTTGGGTTTTGGGGAACAAGGGTCCAAAAGTGATGTGGGCTAGGTGGTCGAGATGGGTAGGGTGAAAATAGGGTGCAATAAAATGATAATAGGTGAGTATGGGTATGATAAATGGAGATTAATTATTTCTTTATATTGGATGTAGGGGAGAGATAAAATATGCATGTGGGATAGGGTTCCATACCTACTCGTGATAATGTGTGGCACAAAGTGACCCTGGAGGAGCTTCGGCATGTGGAGGCGGTGTGCCTAAGTGAGTCCAGTGATACTGGAATGTATTTCAATAAGCTTAGCTTGATGGTTACGCTCATCGATAGATGGGATTCTGTGACCAACACGTTCCACCTGCCGATGGGTGAGATCACTGTCACCCTGGAGGACATGTTCAGGATTCTATGACTACCCATATTGGGTACACATGTCTACTCTATCTCATCCAAGGCCTCGAGAGGAGATGATGCTGACGGTGTTTGGTGAGGGGATGGCTGAGCTGACATTCCATAGTGCTAACATTTGATATGGAGAGATGTACCTATCCCATCTGGAGGAGACGAGGCTAGTGGTTCTTTTGATGGAGGCAACATGTTGCTTTACACTGCCATATGCAAAGGGTGAACGTTTTCCCCAATTATTGATGGGGGTAATCCACGACATGCTTTGGTAGATGAGACCCACTTTGCTTGGGTACCAAAGCATTCCTAGTGTAACTATACAGAGTTGTGGGCATATGAGCAGCTATGCAAGTTCAGCCTATGTTGTACCTTCTTACTACACTGTTGGGCTTATGAGCACATAGCTTGTGTGTAGCCAGTAGGGATGCCTTGAATTGATGCATTCCCGCCGAGATTTGTGTGGGTGGGGTACAGGTGATGGGTGCCATCTATTGGAGAGTAGAGATCGTGAGCCCACACATGATGTGGCCTATTTTCGGTAGTTATTGGGGGTTTTTTAGAGTGGACATTATATGGAGGCTGTATGTGGGATTCCCTTCATATAGGCATATGCATGCGGAGATAGCTAAGCTCCAAATTTTGAGATGGATATAGGGTCATCGTGCTAGAGACCACGAGATGATATCGGTAGATAGAGTCATGTGGCGATTCAAGCTATTATAGGACCTACCTCTGCCCTTCCCACAAAGACTAAAGAGACAACGTGGAGAGTCCCTTACCTCTACAACAACCTACAGTGCCCACATGGGAGGAGGAGCAGGTAGTTGACCGGTGGATAGATGATGTCGGTTGCACAAACAGGTATAGATAGTGATGGGTGGCTCATTTATGACCCATACCACCCAGACCAGGGCAGCCGAGATCTAACCACCATCACGGTGCAGAGAGACACCCTACAGGGGTAGGTGGCTACTCTGATTACCCAGTTGGGTATAGTGCAGACACAGCTAGAGAGTGCAGAGGTAGAGGTAGCTGAGCTACATGTACAGGTGGCCAGTCTACAGGCCCAGATGGTTGGTGGAGGGGATGGAGATGGAGAGGAGGGTGATGGTCAGGTGGCAGCCTTATAGGCATAGGTGGCAGGTTTATAGGGCCAGTTGGCCACAACCCAGGCATAGATTGGGGTCTTATAGGCCTAGATACATGAATAGGGTTAGGGGCCACTACCATAGGCATCGGGACCAGTCCCAATTCACAAGCGGGAGCAAGATAGGGTCTGTAGGATAGGTACGGGGCCGAGACCTATGGGACCACCATAGACTATGCCTATATCCAGGTTACAGGATGCCCTAGGTGAGGTCGATACTACCAGGACTAGCTGATGGTGGTCGGGATAGACTTTCTATCCTATGGGTAGTACCGAGAACAAAGAGGAGTCGAGTGAGAGGACAAGATCCGTCACTCACATTGTGGAGAGCACACGGGGCCAGCAAGCTCTAAGGATAGAGAAAGGAGAGGCTACCATCATACGAGACCAGCTCCGGGTGATGTGCCAATAGTTACCTAGGAGGAAAAGGGTATAGGTGATATAGAGATGGAGGACATCTGCCGAGATGTCTGATATGGTTTTTTATGTATGATAGTCATTTTTGTGATATATACCGGCCTACGTGCTGAGAGATAGTTGTATTTTTTATCACATACCGGCCTGTGTGCCAAAGATAGTGAGGATGTATGAGATATTTTGTATATTTTGAGCATATACTAGCTTGCATGCCGAAGATATTTTATATTGGTTTATTATTTTATTATATATGAGACCGGCTTGCATGCGATGACATTTTGTATTGAGTATCAGCCTGCGTGCTAATGATTTTGAGATGATGGACATGATGGGACATCCATGTATGTTGTATTGAGATACACACTTATTTATATGATGAGATACATGAGATTCTTGATTTGTTGATGTTTTGATGAGACTTTCAATTTTATTTTTTTCATATGGACAAAAATTGGGTGAGTTAGGCATGATGGAGTTAGGTTGGTTTAGGCATGGATTGAGTCAGGTCTAGTTGAGGCATGGATCGAGTCAGGTCTTAGGCATGGATTGAGTTAGGTTTTAGGCATGGATCGAGTCATGTTTTAGGCATGGTTCGAGTCAGGTCTTAGGCATGATTGTGTTCAAAGTAGGTGAAGTTGTGAGTTATTATTTTTTGCAATGAATGATTATATGGGTCATATGTGAGATGTGATATAATCTAGGTATAATTATGAGAGAGAAATGGTAGGCGTAATAAATGTATGTTGTAATGAGGATTAAAATATGAATCAATTTGTTATGTATGTGGTCTAATTTCCAATTTTTGGTATAAAAGAGAAACTAAGTGGGGTATGATGTAATGTTAGTGTTATCCAAAATTCACCCCCAGGGTAATTTTGATAACATGCATTAAATTCTCAAGTCCCAGGCAAATAGATTGATTCAGGGCAAAAATCATGTTTCTAGGGTCCCCTCGATTTTTAATAACTCCCCTATACAAGAAGAAAAGAGCAAGTTATGAGAAAAGGTGAAAAAATTGCAGAAAACAAGCTTGGGACAGGAAAAATCATGAAAAATGGCTAAGTCCTAGTCCTCGCAACAGTCGGGACATGATGGACATCTAGGCACGAATCAGCCGAAAAGCTGCCAGCATCGATCTGAGCAAAAAGGGACATCCGGCCCGTGAGAATGCGCGTGATGTGGAAAGCTGAACCGGCCAAGGTCGAGAGAAAATTGACTAAGCTGCTAAGCATAACATGCAGGACATCTGGGCTGTGAGGATGCGAAGGACACGAACCTCCCGAATTGGCTGGTGTAGAGAACTTCAGTTCGGGACATCTGGGACAGAGGGACGCGGAAGATGTGGATAGCCAAAGGAGCTGAGAGCCAATCAAATTACGCTATTTTTCTTCTACAGAAAAGGGAAAAGGAATCCCATTTTAGGCGGATCGGAGGAATTTGTCCCAAGCAGTTTGGGACAGCCGAGTCGTGAGGATGCGAGGGATGTGAAAAGCACGTGTCAACCGGAGACCAATCAAATCACGACATGTGTCTAATGGAACAGGGAAGCGCAGAGCTCAGGGAGGAGTTAGAGAATTTGGCAAAAGTTTCGGCTAAAAAGCTAAAAGCAAAGGAAGACCCCGCACCCCTGTCCTCCAATCAATGCATGCCACGTGTCCCAAGTGGCGGGGCGCGGGGAAAAGTGAAAAATGTTCCAAAATCATCAAAAGTCAAAATTTTCAAGGAAAACCCACGGGTGAGTAGAGGAGAGAGAATTACACATCCAATCAGCACTTGCCACGTGTCATCCAGGTGGCAGAGCATGGGAAAAATTTCAAAACACATTTTCGCCTGTTTTGTGTCCTAAATCTTCAGATCTCCATATCTTTTGATCCAGAGCTCGGATTTGCACGTTCTTTATATCAACAGAAAGCTTATGAAATTATATACATGATTCTAGGGTTAATCTTGAATTTCAATGAATTCTGGAGAGAGAAATTTAAGAAACAGCTCTGACGTGTGTTCATGGCCAAAAGTGACATTTCAGCGACCAAATTTAACGCAGAATGGGTCGTATTCTCCTGCAATTCGTCAAAATTGACAGGGTATGGGTTTGTAAGGTATCCCATGCCATTTTAATGCATCTGCAGTCAAGGAGGAATGGGCTCTCATGTTTTTATGTACGTTTACATCTCTGGGCTTGACCCATGCAATGTAAAAGTCGATTTGGTTCATTTCTAAATGGGGAACATTTTTTGGACATAACAACTTCTTTCACCTCCAGCAAGTGATTGTTTGAAGAATCAGACCTCTCCAAAGACTGTAATAGTTTTTTACGTCTCTGAGGTTGTAATGCAGTGATTTTGACACTGGAAATGATAATGCAAGCTTTGTGAATGAGTTTCAGTCCTTTGTTTGTATTGTTTGCTTCATTTTAGATCCTAAATTATATCTTATTAGCCTATGTATGTTTTATGCTGAAATATCTGGTTTGTGTCTATTAGCATGATAGAAATTTTCACCACTCCTTTTGGTGCATCACCATCTTTAGTTAGTTTCAATTTTTACATTTCTATCCCTACCTCGTTGCAATTTAGAGTAGGATTAGGATCCGAATCTCTGTAGTTTTGCAAAAATATAGATCTAAATCAGAGGAATTTGAGGAACCAGCCTCTAATCTGGAGATTCCTCTCTTATTTTAATAAGTCCCACACTTGGAGAGGTTTCCATGTTGTGTAATCACACTGGATGCTAAAGTGATCAACCTAGAAGCCTGATCTGCATCCAGGGGTGCTCTGAGCCAACTACAACAGTTTTGGCACGGGGTGGGACACTAGAGGTCTCATTTTTATTGCAGCAAGGTTGATGTGCATCTGCTACAATTTTCTTGCTTAAAAAGAGCTATTATTTGCATATCTGGCGACTCCAAGGGGAAGAATCAACTGGTTTCAAGTGCAGGCCTGAAAACTCATGAGAAGAATCACCACAAGGTCAAGAGTTGGAGAAGAAGAAGTGTTGTTTGAATACCTATAGTTATCTCCAAGAAGAAGGCAAAGAGGAAGAAGGATTCAAAGGTCTCCATCTCCACCAAACAAAACTCTCTCAACTCCTCCACCTGGTAGGCCTTTCATTCAGTCAACAAGGGTTTTAAGACCAATTAGAATGGCTCAAAACAATCCCTACGTCAACTTCACAAGCAGCAGCCCACTTGCCCTCAATGCGCAACATCCAATTCCTATTGCAGCCTTGAAGAACATTCCCTACTTCACTAGAGAAAATCAAACTACTCCAGGTGATCATGTTAAAGATATTGCTAACCTTTGTGTAATTCATGAAATCAATGAGATGCAAGTGGCTATCAAGTTACTGGCGTCTTCATTCAAGGGTAAAGCATTGCAATGGTTTAGGAGCCTTGGAGCTGGTTCTATCAAAAATTGGAATCAGCTGTGTATAGCACTTCACAAGCAATTTGGAGAGAAGGGAGACAACTTGTCTCTTTTGGAGCAGCTGACAACCATCAACAGAGCTCCCAATGAGCAGCTGACCGATTTCAACTTCAGATTTCAAAAGACTTGGGAGAGAATTCCAGTGGCAGTCAGGAAAACAGCAGAAGGTGCTTTTCTCTACTATCTCAAAGCTTTAAATTCTGATATTTCTATGTTAATTCAGTCCATGGGAGGCATAACTATCCCTATGGCTTATAGCATTGCCATTAGGGCTGAAAATTGTTTGATCCAAGCTGGAAAACTTGCCCCTAGACCTCCCATGCCACTGTTTCCAAGTTTAGAGAATCCAAACACCAGTCAAGCACCTAATTTGGCTCCTTCTCCCACTCCTAGAAATCAGAGTTCAAACGAAGCATCCACTTCATCTCCAGGTGCCCCAAATGAGCTTCAAGAAGTCATGAAGCAATTGAAAAATCTAGGCAATGAGTTGGTTACTCTCAAGAGGCAAAGCCCCAAGGTTTCGAGACCTTCTTATCAACCCCAAGCTCAGCCTAATAGGTAGCCTTACCAACCACAAAGACCCCCTAATCCAGCTGCAAATATGAATCAAACAAGGCCTCCTGCCAATAGACCATTTCAGCCATATAATCCAAATGCCATATCTGCCTCTAAGGCATTGGTGCCAACACAAAACAACATTGCTCAGGAGTATGATTGGTGTTTTCCATGCAATGAGCCTCATAACCAATCCATGTGCTTCAATGGTGCTTTGAATCAAGCACTAATGGTGACAACTACTGGTGTGGAGGGTGAGGGAAGTCAAGAGAAACAATCAAACAACAAGAAACATTCCAACAACAATCAACCTCAAATGACACCACATTGGTGAACTGGCAAGCAGAAGATTTCTGTGGCATGAATCAAGCAGTTTCTCAAGGTGTTGCAGCCAACACAAGGTCAAAAAGAAGGAATTTGGGTGAAGAACAACCATTAGCCCCAACCAATCCACAACCTTCCACGGCTCCACAAATGGTTGGCAAGCAAAATCTGGTTGTAAATGCACAAGGGCAGCCAAGAACAGCCCCTAGGCCAACTCAAATACCAGCTGTTGCTGCCCACATGCAAGGGGTGAATGTGCAAACCAAGGGACAGCAAAGAGATCCTTCATCACCATTCAGTATCATTGATCAGATGAAGAAGACAAATGTCAATATATCAATGT
Source organism: Taxus wallichiana var. yunnanensis (assembly GCA_018340775.1). Classification (NCBI taxonomy): domain Eukaryota; kingdom Viridiplantae; phylum Streptophyta; class Pinopsida; order Cupressales; family Taxaceae; genus Taxus; species Taxus wallichiana. Next base: position 503,675,963 of record CM031240.1, on the reverse strand, counting down.
GGGAATCCCTATCTATCCCAGGCCAAAGAGATTTGCTGCAAGCTGCCATGAAGGACTGGCCAACTTCGAATCAGCAAGTTCAGATGCAAGACAAAGTGCTTACAAATGCTGCCCAGCCTGAGGGAAATCATGGAGGACAACAAGGTAAGATGTTGAAGCCCCCTCCTTTCTATGTTTCATTGATCATTGGAAATCAGCTAGTGCACAATTGCATGATTGATTCTGGAGCAAGTAGTTCTGTCATGCCCAAACAAATAGCTGATCAGCTAGGGCTCCAGTATGAAACAATATCCAAAGGGGTAGTGCAGCTAGATGGGACAGCAGTAGCAACAGTTGGAGTGATTAGAAACTTGAGTCTTACCTTGCATGCATGTCCAAATGTTGTTGTTTTACAAGATGTATCAGTCATAGACCTTCCACCACTCTTTGCCCTTTGCTTGTCAAGGGACTTCACAGCCAAGATTGGAGGCTATCTTTCTGCTGATTGGTCTCACATGCTGTTCAGAACAAGGTATGGAACTAAGGCTACAATCAGGTCAGAACCTATTGCAAACTTCCATATTGAGCCTTACACTCCAAGTCAAATTAATGCCAATTGCTCGGCATTTGACCAAGAAGATCACCCAAGCACCGATGAGGCTGACACCAAGGTTGGAAGCATCCTGAATCTAACTCTTGATGAATGGGCAAACAAGGTACATGCTTTTGATCCTTATCAAGAAGTAGAGGAATCTGAGCTAGGAGTCTATTGCATACATACATGAAGAGAATCAACCTCTCCCTAGCATCACCAAGCCAGATCATAAGGACAAGAATGAAGTATGGCAATTGTTCTTTGATGGGTTAAGGAGTAGACAAGGTGCAGGAGGAGGGGCTATGCTCATTTCACCACAAGGTATAAAGCATTACTCAGCCTTCCGTTTTCAGTTTTCTTGCTCAAATAATACAACTGAGTATGAAGCCTTAATTCATGGAGTGCATTTGGGCAAAGAAGAAAGGCATCAAAAATTTACAAGTATTTGGTGATAGTGAGCTGATTGTAAACCAAGTCAAGGAAAAAATGCTGCAAAATGATCTTGAAGAACTACAAAAATCGGGTATGGGATCTTATTGAAGATTTTGAAGCTTTTAGCATCAATTCCATCCCGTGAAAAAGAATGAATCCACTAACAGGCTACCAGCAATTGGGGCTGTGTTTGATGTTGTAGAAAGTATCAAAAGTGAGAAATATCAGCCTCATATCAAATTGGTTGTGAGACCAGCTATTCCGGATAACAATACAAGTTGGCAAGTCTTCGAGAATGATCAGCAAATTGTTGATTTCCTCCAAGAAGAAGTGAGTTCTCCACCGAATCAAGACAAGCTGCAACAAAGCAGTATGGTGACCAAGTGGTGCAGCTGAGAACTAACAAATTAACAAAAGGACTCATAACCTTGGAGTCAATCTTCAACCCGAATGATCAGTTCCAGAAGGAGAAAGCGAACATTCAAGTGAAGGGTGAAGATTCAGAGCCTATTTTAGTGGAAGAAGGTGAAACATTGCAGATTGGAAAAGTAAGTACCTCACAATAGAAATCTGATTTTGTTAAGCTTTGTCAAGAGTTCCTAGATTTCTTTGCTTGGACTTACAAAGATTTAAGAGGTTTCAACCCAAAGTTGGCACAACATACTATTGAGCTGGATTTGGAATCCAAGCACAGAAAAAAAGAAAAGGCCATCAATCCCCATATTGAACCTCTCATGAGGAAAGAGTTAAGTGAGCTTATTGATTCAAGGATTATATTCCCAATCAAGCATTCTAGTTGGGTTGCCAACTTAGTTCCAGTCAGAAAGAAGAGTGGAGAGATCAGACTGTGTGTTGACTTCAGAGACTTAAATAGAGCCTCTCTCAAGGACCATTACCCACTCCCTTCCATGGAGCAAATATTGCAGGTTGTTGTAGCTGGTTCGAAAGGTTCTCATTGCTTGATGGCTACTCAGGCTAAAAACAGATTATGGTGAAGGAGGAGGACCAGTTCAAGACGACCTTCACAACCAAATGGGGAACTTTTACATACAGGAAAATGCCATTTGGGCTTTCCAACGCTGGTGCTACCTTTCAAAGGGCTATGGACATGGCATTCAAAGGTTTGATTAACAATGTGGTGCTGATCTACCTTGATGATATCACTGTTTTTTCCAAAAATGTAGCAGACCACCTCTCTCATTTGAGACAAGTCTTCACAAGGTGTAGGAGATTTGGAGTGTCTTTGAATCCTAAGAAGTGCATCTTTCTTGCACATGAAGGAAAGCTCCTTGGCCATATTTTCTCTAAGGAAGGATTAGCAATTGATCCAAAGAGGGTTGAAGCCATAAGAGCACTACCATTGCTAAGCCACAAGAAAGCCCTTCAGAGTTTCTTAGGAAGGATAAACTTTGTTCGGAGGTTTGTCCCAAATTTTGCAGCCCTTGTCAAGCCCATCACCAAAATGCTAAAGAAGAGCATGGCTTTCAAGTGGAGAACAGAAGGCAAGGAGAGTTTTGAAGAAATCAAAGAAGCCATCTCTCAAGCACCAACTCTCATCAACCCAGACTTCTCCAAGGATTTCATCCTTTATGCATTTGGAGGTAATGACACTATTTCTGCCATTTTGGTATAGCAGAAAAAGGATAATGATGAGCAGCCAATTGCCTTCTTCACCAGAGAGCCTAGATGACTATGAGGTGAGGTACTCTTTTATTGAGAAGCATGTACTTGCAGTAATTAGAAGCTTGAAGAAATTCAAGCATTTAGTCTCAAACAACAAGGTCCAGTTGTTGGTCTCACATGTTGGGGTTAAGGACTTCCTCCTCAACAAGGATTTGAATGAGAAAAGGGCGAGTTGGATCACCCGTGTCATGGAGTATGACATTGAGATCAAGATCACCAAGCTAGTAAGAGGGAAGGGATTGTGTGAGCAGATGGTTTTGGGGAAGCAAAAGAAGTATGCATTGAAGAAGAGGTTGTTTTAACAGTCCAAGACAGCCATGAGCCAAGTGGCAAGCAAGAAGAAGACAATGCTGCCCCCACTCCTTGCTGGACCCAAGGTATTATGCACTTCCTAGGCACGGCCTATGATCTCTAGAGATGAACAAGACCCAAAGGAGACACTTGATTGCGAGCTGTTCCATATGCCATTGTTGATGGAGTTTTGTTCAAGAAAGATGTGAATGGAGTCTTCTTTGAGATGCATTAGCACAAATCAGATTCAAAGGGTGTTGGAGGAGTTCCATGGTGGACCAGCTGGTGGCCATTTTGCACCAAGAGTGATAGCTCTAAAAATCATGAAGGCTGGTCATTATTGGCCTAAGATCTTCAGTTATTGCTATGCATGGATCAAGAGGTGTAAGAATTGTGCATTCTTCACAGGAAAACAGAGACTTGCTACCCTTCCATTACATCCAATCTTAGTTGACCATCCATTCATGCAATGGGGTTTGGACTTCATTGGAGTCATTAATCCCAATTCAAGCCAAGGGCATAAATGGATTTTGACAGCCAAAAACTACTTCACAAAATGGACAGAAGCAGTAGCACTCAAAGAGGCAAATGAGTCTAACATCTTAGACTTTTATGAGGGGATAACAACCAAATTTGGTGTACCTGCTACAATAATCTCTGATAATGCATTGGCATTCATTGGATCTAAGGTGACTGAATGGGCTGTCAAGAACGGTATTTACCTAAGCACTTCATCAAACTATTACCCCCAAGGTAATGGCCAGGGCGAGTCTACAAACAAGAACTTGTTGAGGATCATTAGGAGGACTCTTGACGAGAATCAGAGGTCTTGGCATACCAAACTAAAATCAGCCTTATGGGCTGATAGGATAACTCCCAAAAGATCCACAGGTAACTCTCCATTCAGGCTTGTCTATGGAAGAGAGGCAATCTTTCCCATGTCACTAGAGTTGCCAACATTGGAACTCATGAAGTAGCTGGAGTTGCTTGAGTTTGAGCCCATGGAGGTGAGGTATGCAGAGTTGATGGAGCTGTAAGAGATCAGAAATCAGGCATCCCAAGCAATGGAAAAGGATCAAGCTTTGATCAAGAAGACCTTTGATAGAAAGGCCAAGGATAGATCTTTTCAAGTTGGAGATCTAGTGTTGAAATGGGATGTGGATAGAGAAAACCAGGAAGGCATTCAAAATTTGATGCCATTTGGAGTGGCCCATACATGGTCACGAAGTGTAAGAACAATGCTTTTCAATTGGCCTCATTGGATGGTGAAGAACTGCAGATTCCAGTCAATGGAATCTATCTCAAGCATTGCTTCTAGAGGGAAGTTCACTACTTTGTAAATATTAGATTAGATTTTCATTCCTCCAAGTGCTTGTGCACATTGTTTTGTTGTAGGTTAGTTTTGTTTTCCCTAAGTGCTTTGGCATAGCTTGCTGTCCATGGAGATGTTTTGCAGTCCTTGCTTTCATCAGGTGATATTCCATCTTCCTCCTTACACATTCTGAGTCAGTTGGGGTTCTAAACTGAATATTTGATGACTCCATGCCCAATGGACTACTTCAGGAAACTGGTATCTTCTACCTAGTAGGCAGGTAACCCCACTGAGTCACCAAATTGTTATCCAAAATTCACCCCCAGGGTAATTTTGATAACATGCATTAAATTCTCAAGTCCCAAGCAAATAGATTGATTCAGGGCAAAAATCATGTTTCTAGGGTCCCCTCAGATTTTTTCTAACTCCCCTATCCAAGAAGAAAAGAGAAAGTTCTAAGAAAAGGTGAAAAAGTTACAAAAAACAAGCTTGGGCCAGGAAAAATCATGAAAAATGGCTAAGTCCTAGTCCTCGCAATAGTCGGGACATGAGGGACATCTGGGCGCGAATCGGCCGAAAGGCCACTAGGCAGTCTGTAGAGCAAAGGGACATCCGGCCGTGAGGATGCGCGGGATGCGGAAAGGTGAACCGGCCAAGGTCGAGAGGAAAATTGACTAACTGCTAAGCGTAACAGTCTGGGACATCTAGGTCGTGAGGACGTGAAGGACGTAAACCGCCGGATCGGCCGGCGCAGAACTTCATTCGGGACATGACATCCGGGACAGAGGGATGTGGAAGACATGGATAGTTGAAGGAGCTAAGATCCAATCACATTATGCCATGTGTCATCGGTAGAAAAGGGACAAGGAAGCCCATTTCGGGTGGATCAGAGGAATTTGTCCCAAGCAGTTTAGGACAGCCGAGGCCTTGAGGACGCGAGGGACGCAAAAGCCACAGTGTCACAGACAAGGCGAGACCAATCAAATCACGACACATGTCCAATGTAACAGTGAATCACGGAGCTCGGGAGGAGTTAGAGAATTTGGTAAAAGTTTCGGCCAAAAAGCTAAAAGTAAAGGAAGACCCCGTGCCCTTGTCCTCCAATCAATGCATGCCACGTGTCCTCAGTGGCGGGTGCATGGGGAAAAGTGAAAAATGTTCCAAAATCATCAAAAGTCAAAATTTTCAAGGAAAACCCATGGGTGAGCAGAGGAGAGAGAATTACACATCCAATCAGTGCTTGCCACACGTGTCATCCAGTGGTAGAGCGGGGAAAAATTTCAACACATTTTCACCTGTTTTGTGCCCTAAATCTTCAGATCTCCATATCTTTTGATCCAGAGCTCAGATTTGCACGTTCTTTATATCAACAGAAAGCTTATGAAATTCTCTACATGATTCTAGGGTTAATCTTGAATTTTGGTGCAGTCTAGAGAGAGAAAGTTAAGAAACAGCTCTGACGTGTGTTCATGGCCAGAAGTGACATTTCAGCGACCAAATTTAACGTAGAATGGGTCGCATTCTCCTGGCAATCGGTCAAAATTGATAGGGTATGGGTTTGTAAGGTATCCCATGCCATTTTAATGCATCTGTAGTCGAGGAGGAATGGGCTCTCACGTTTTTTATGTTTCTATCTCCTGGGCTCGACCCATGCAATGTAAAAGCTAGATTTGGCTCATTTCTAAAGGGGGAACATTTTTTGGACATAGCAACTTCTTCTTTCACCTCCAGCAAGTGATTGTTTGAAGAATCAGACCTCTCCAAAGACTGTAATAGTTTTTACCTCTCTGAGGTTGTAATGCAGTGATTTTGACACTGGAAATGATAATGCAAGCTTTGTGAATGAGTTTCAGTCCTTTGTTTGTATTGTTTGCTTCATTTCAGATCCTAAATTATATCTTATCAGCCTGTGTATGTTTTATGCTGCAATCTCTAGTTTGTGTCTATTTGCATGATAGAAATGTTTCACCACTCCTTTTGGTGCATCACCATCTTTAGTTAGTTTCAATTTTTGCATTTCTATCCCTGTCTCCTTGCAATTTAGAGTAGGATTAGGATCTAAACCTCTGTAGTTTTGCAAAATATAGATCTAAATCAGAGGAGTTTGAGGAACTAGCCTCTAATATGGAGATTCCTCTCTCAGTTTAACAAGTCCCACACTTGGAGAGAGGTTTCCATGTTGTGCAATCACACTAGATGCTAAAGTGATCAACCTAGAAGCCTGATCTACATCCAGGGGTGCTGTGAGCCCGCTACAACAAAGCTAGGAATATAAAAGATAAATTGTTTAGGTAGAGAGTGGCCAAGCTAACCTCCAAGGGCCCCATGCCCTCAGAGTTTTGCCTACATGGTCCCGGTGAAAAGGGACCTCATGCCAATGTAGTTCTCCCATGAGCTAGGGAAGAATAGGATGAGGTATAAAAAAATTTAGTAGGTTTTATGTATGTTGTGGTTTTAGGTCTGCTAGGCATGGGTGGGTTATAAGAAAATTGGTATAGGTGATGTCGATTGTGGTGAAAGAAGAAGAGGACCCTAGAGGTAAGCGTCAAGGACCAAGTCCTATGTAAGGTAATCAAAACATAATAAAGATGGTTAAAAGATAAGAGGGGGCAATAAAAGCCACTTGATTGGTTAGTATCATACCGATTAGATCATACCTTGGAGGAGCTGATAAATGTAAGACCCTAAATACACTACATGATTGATTGTTCTATGGTGAAAAGTAGTCACATGATCACCAAATGTCTTGGTTTCCAAGAGGTCCCTTGAGGCGGTAGGAAATGGGAGTGGGAATGGTGAGAAGGGTGAAAGGTGGTTGATTTTTATATGGTATGAGGTAGCATGCTCTTTGGGTAAGAGATCCGAGGTCACAATAGGCAAGTCCATGACTAAAAATTTTGTTGTTTTGACTTGTATTTGAGATAGACTGATTGATACAAGAATTCTATATGGGATGAAGAAAATTTAACTCCTTGAGGTCTTTGTGAAGTTGATCGATGCAGAAGCATCAAATTCTCTTTCTTTTTTGAAGGACTTTACATAGCTATCCTTCGAGGGAGCAATCTATTTATAACAATGATTGTTGAGAGGAATATGTACTTTTAAGGAGTCATCATTTATATTAGAAGTTTGACTCAAAGAGTTGGGTCCCATGTGAGCGATTTGAAGTCATGGATAAGACCAAGGTAAAGAATAATATTCTTTTTTGAAAAATAGGTGAAACAGCCATGAGATATCATCTAAAGGTAGATGAAAAGTATCCATGAGAATCAAGCTATGTGCAAAGTGCCATGGTACACTTATTCAAGATAAGATAACAAGTGATGTGTACTCACATGATTCTTGTTTAATCATTGGTAAGGTGTATGAAGTGGATAACACTCAAGGGACGAGCATAAAAAGAGACAAAAGGTGAGGTAGGACTAAAATTCAACAATAGAATGGTCGAAGATACAAGGTCTTAAGGGGCTCAGGTTCAGGTTTACCATCGAGTGAAATAAACGATAAGAACTTTATCCATAAGTATGAGTCATGATGTATGGTCCAAGCCAATTAGGAGAAAATTTTCCCATTTACTTTTTTCTGCTTTGGTTACCTGTCCATTTTATTTTAGGACGAGGTCACCAACTTGGAAGGTTCATTCCTGGACATTCTTTTCATAGGTACGTTTGATACATTTTTGGTAAACTTGAAGGTGATCTAGAACGTTAAGACAACATTCGTCTAATAACTCAAGTTGTGCTAAACGGTCCCGATGAAATTCGTCACAATTTAGCATGTCATGGAGAGAAATGCGGAGTGAAGGAATCTAGACTTCGAGAGGTAGAACAGCCTCTATACCGTATACCAGAGAAAATGGTGTTGTGGAAATGGAAGTGTGAATAATAGTGCGGTATGCCCATAGGGAAAAAGGAGTGGGGTATGCCAATCTTTCCCAAAGATATCGTTAACCACTTTCATAAGAATTTTGTTGAGGGTTTTGTTAGTGGATTTTACTTGGCCGTTGGTTTTGGGTAATAAGGTGATGAGAAACGAGTTGAATGTCGAAGGCATCGTAAAATTTTTGCAATGTTTTGTTTTTGAATTGTTTTCCATTATCAGTGATGAGGCGATGAGGAACACCAAAATGAAAAATGATGTGATGATTGATGAACTCACATATTTTCTTGGATTTTGTGGAGATGAGTGGTATGGATTCAACCCATTTTGTATAGTATTTGGTAGCAGTGATGATCCATTGATGTCATTGGGAAGAATGGGGGTTAATCTCTCCAACAAGATCCAAACCCCATTAAGAGAAGGGCCAAAGGTCACGGGTGACCTATAAGGCGTGATTGGGTGTATGATGAAGGTTGGCATGGTGTTGGCATTTTACAAAATGTTTGACATTGTTACAACAATCATGGTTAAAGTTCAGCCGAGTAATAGCCTAGGTGAAGAATACGCTTAGTAGTAGTAAGTCCGCCGAAAGTGACCTCCACATATGCCATCATGAACCTCCTTAATGGTATAAGGAATTTCAGAACTTGTGAGGCATCGTAAGAGAATACCATCAAATCCATGCTTATAGAGGAGGCCCCCATGATGACATAATGAGAGACTTTTTTAAGGAAGGCACGTTGTCCATTATGGGTGAGATCAGGAGGTAAGATGGAGAGAGAAAGATAGTCGAGTATTGTTTGTACCAAAGGTCACTCGGGTCAAGGGCGATGGTTCCGATGGAGTAAAAATCGTGAGGTAGATAAGAAGGTGATTGGAGTCATTGTATGGTGACAAATATTTTAGAATCGATAGGTGAAGCAGGTATTTGGGAAGCCAAGCAGGCCATGGTATCTGTAAATTTGTTGGTTAAACATGGGACGGTTTGAAGGGTGTAATGGTCAAAGGTGGTCAAAAGTATGTCTACATGATGTTTATACTTTTGAAGTATCTCATTACGACATTGGTATATACCATTGACTTAGTTTACGACCAATTCAGAATCACTAAAGATGTTAATTGATTTGACATCTAGGGCATAGGTGGCTTGGAGACCTAATACAAGTGCTTCGTATTCAATGATATTGTTTGTGCATTCAAAATCAAGTTTGAAAGACAAAAGCATGGGCTCACCATTAAGCGGAATGAGGATAAAAATAGCCCCATCCCCACGTTGACATTTGAACCATCGAAGAAGAGTTCCATTTAGTAAGGTGGTTTGTCCAAGGAAAGGGTAGCCATTGACTCGTCTAGAAAGTCAAAATTAGAGGGCTAATCCTGAAATTGGTGCATCAACCGATTGGTCGGCAATAGCTTGATCCTTGATGGAAATATTATGAATGGATTAGAGGTCGAGGTCCAAGAAAAATCATAATCCATCGAAAGCGTAACACTGATTTTGATAAGGTTTGGCATACATGAAGTGTAAGGGGTTGGTGTTGGTCATAACATAGGTTTTGTGGTTGAGTAGGTAATGGCATTGTTTAGGGGCAACGAAAACTACGGCAATAAAATTTTTCGGGATGGGTGTATTAGGTTTCATAGTCCAAAAGAGTACGGATTATGTAATAAACCACCTACTCCTTGTGTTTCTCATCACAATGAGTGAGCATGGCTCCTAAGGAGTGATTGGTAACGATATGTAAAGGTAAAAAGGTTGATCATCTTTAGGTGGAATAAGTATGGGTGGTTGGCAAATCATCATCCCATTTAAAGGAGACATCCTTCTTGAGAAAATTATGAAATGGTTGGCATCGATTAGATAATTGTGAAATGAAATGGTGAATAGATCAACTTACCTTGCAGGATACGGAATTTTTAAGGTTAGTGGGCGGAGGCATGTCCGTAATGGCCTTGAATTTAGCAGGTCAACTTCTATACCATGTAGGAAATGATAAATCACAGGAGCTTTCTGAGAGGATTGTGAAGATGCACTTCTTAGGCTAAAGGTGAATATAATAATTAATGAGATGGTCAAAAATGGTTTTGAGGAGGCAAGGTGTTCGAGTGGTGTTTAGATTTGGCCAAGAGATTTTCCATGTAATATTCCAATATGCGATGCATGATATCATGGAAGATGTAAATCATAGCCCGCTGATATGTGGTACCAGTGTTTTTAAGGCCAAAAGGCATATCTCAATAGTAGAAGATTCCCCAAGGGGTGATGAAAAAGGTCTTGTGTTGATCTTCTGGGGCAAGAAAGATTTGGTTATAACTCGAGAAGCCATCCATGAGTGATAGCATCTCATGACCAACGGTAAGGTCAACCAATTGATCAATATCGGGTAAGGGAAAATCATCTTTTAGGTAGGCTAGGTTGAGGTCATGGAAATCCATGAAAATGTGGAGTCCCCCTGTTGCTTTAGTGACAGGGACAATGTTAGAAATCCAACGAGAATAATCAATGGGTAAGATGAAGGAAACAGAAAAAAGGTGCTGAAGTTCTTCTTTGACGAGAAGGGCAATGCGAGGGTGCATTTTCCTCAGCTTTTGTTTGATTGATTTGGCATCGGGAATAATGACGATATTGTGGACCACTATGGTGGGGTCAATACCGAGCATGTCTACATAAGACCAAGTGAAAGCGTGGTTATGATCTTTGAGAAAAGAAGTGATGGCTTCCTGTTCGGTAGCATCCAAACATTGGCCGATCTTGAGGATGTGCGGGTCATCCTGAGTATGAATGTTGATCTTGATAGTCAATTAATTCAACATGGTTTGTGTCTCAGAGGGTAACGAATGATGAATATATGAATCTTCTGCACCAAGGTAGGTGAGTATAGATTTATCATCCCGAAATTGAACGATGTTAATTGAAGGTGTATCATCATCAAGCATTTCAGGATACAGGAAGGGAAGAGAGGAAGGGGCCTCGCCCTCGCATTGATAAGTCAAAGGCCCTAAGGAAACGGTGTTTATGAATTTTTTAGGAGGGATAGATTCATGATCCATCGAATCTGTTGACGAAGGTGGTGATGAAGGCAGGGCAAGTGAAGAAGGCAGAGAAGAGCTGATTTCCTTAATGGGTTCAATGCGAGCTTGTTTGGTAGGTGGTTTAGGAAATCCGATACCACTACATTTGTTATGTTTACGGGTGGTACATGGGATAAAAATATGGTGGCCTTTCTCATAAAATCCAAAACTGAAACCCTTCCATGCACATTGGTGTGGGAAGGTGTGGGCAAAACAACGATTGGTGAGAGACTAGAAGTTAGCTGAAAACGGGTGGGTTTTTTACGGTAGTTCAGGTGTGTAAGTGTTAGTATCATGTCCCCCATAGGTGAGACTAGTACGAAGGTGAAAAGGACCATAAAGGATGTGTTCTCCTATGTGGTGATCATAACGAGGGTGTTGGTGAAGACTTCACGTAGTCTTGTGGAGTAAGAAATGTGTTGACACTATATAGGCGGTACTCCCAGTGAGGCGTTGAAAAATGCCTTCCAAGGATCGGTGATTGGTATGTGGGTATTGGGAATAGATGATGTGTCGAGGTCAATGTAGAGGTGGAGTTAATGGATTGGGAGACTAATGGGTCAGCCGTGAATGTTGTGGAAGTGGTAGGAATGGAGGAGGTATGATTAGTTGAGGTAACAACCGTCTTGTAAGCGGTGTAGAAAAAGTGGTGGTGGTCGTAGAGGTAGATGATTTAATGGGTGTGAGCATGTACTTGGGTTGGTAAAGCATGTTTCATGTTTTAAAAGGTGATGGATTAGCTGGGATAGTATAGGTGTGCCCTTCGTGCTCAAACTTTACACAACGATGAAAAGTGGAAGGAATGCAACCCATGACATGAATCCAGGGTCTACCAAGCAATAAGTTATATTGAAACTCCCCCTCCAAGACATAGAATAATTCTAGGATAGTGCGGGGCCCATGCGAATGTGGAGGATGACAGTGCCTAATGTGGAGGTGATAGCATCATTGAATAAATGCAACATGATATGATGTTTATGCATGTAATTGTCAAGTATGCGCATTTGATCGAATGCATGGGATGAAATGATATTAATGCTAGTACCCCCATCAATCATCACACATTGTACTGTATGTCATCGATGTGGATAGAGATGAAGAGGGATGGGTCAGGTCATCATTTTGGTGTGGCACGATCTCTTCCTCTAAAAATCTAAGGGAGGCTACTTGGTGAATAGGGTGGGGTGAAGATGAAGGTGGTAATTTGGTGAGAGAGGCTACATGATGGGGTGTGATGATGGAGGCTACGGGTGTAGGGTCATTGGGAAAACCTCAATAGATTGAAGAACCTCCATGAGAGCTTGATGATGGGATTTTGAGGTTTGAAAGAGATCATATAAGGACAACAGAGGAGACTAGTGTAATTGTTTGAGCATGGTGTGATGTGTGACTCTATTAGAAATGGGGTATGTGGGGTCATGAATAGTGATTTTAGGTATGGGTGCAAATGGTATGTTGGGTATAGTATTGGTTGGTGGGTCACCCTTTTATTTACCTTTATCCTTCTGAGCACGAGTAGTGACGTGTATCATGTTGATCTGAGGGGAGTTGGGAAATGAAGAAGGTGTAGGGTGAGTGGTATAATGGCATGATGGGAAAAAACCTACCGGAGGAGAAAAACCTTGTGAGGTGAGCTGGGCGCAATGACATTTGGGTGGTGGCGTGGCAAGTTCTCTGATGCGAACCATGTTAATTTCAAATATTGGAGGTGGTTTGAGGAGTTTTGGGGGTGGAGGTTGTGGTTGTTGAGTGGACAGGTTTGGGAATGGGTGTTGGTGAGGCAGGGGTCCTCTTGAAGGTTGGCATTGTCAAAGTTGGCTTCGGAGTACATAACTAGATAAGGATGGTTTTCAAGGCCTTGCATTTCTCCACATCATGCCCCGACACATGATGGTAGGAAAAAAATTTAGTGTCATAAAACCCTTTTAGCTTAGGTCCGAGGGGGTCATAAGGTCAGTGGTGGTAATGTGATAAATGAAGTCTCAAGGAGGTTGGGTAATATTTTGGCATAAGACCCCGTTAGTTAGTCACAATGAGAGGTGAAAGTGGGTTTGGGTGTAGGTATGATTCATTGTTGATGAACAGTCCTCGCAGGAGGGGGCAACATGGGTCTTGGTCGTGTTTTTTGGTTAGGGGTATGGTAGACAAATGGGTAGGAAGGTGTATGGTTGTTTTGACTATCTTATTGGAGGGTAACAAATTTTTTTGTGGGTTACACCTTCTTGGGTAAAGGTGATATGGGTGTAAAATTTCTAGAAGGAAAATCGATGGGGAAGGGGACGAGTTACCCAAGGGGATAACAATAAAGGTGTTGTGAAGGTAGATGATTCAGTCAAGCGAGGGGTGTCGAGATAAAGACCAAGTGTAGTGGGTAGTGAAGAAGTTGCAAAGAGTATTAGGGGTATGGGTAGTAATTATGCTGCGAGATGTAGGTGTAAGTCATGTCGGTGCTTGGGTAGATTAGAGGTCTGCGAGGAAGGAGTGGGCTGTTGTGTTGTTGGTTTATTGACGGGTAGAGGTTTCTTAACGTGTTGGGGGACCGAGGTCCTAAGATGGACGTGATAGGTGTAGGTGTGATTGGCACAACCAGGGTATGAGTTCTATGGGTTTGGTTCTTTGGTTTAGGTGCCGAGTAGGAGGGTCATGTTGACTTTGGATGATGTAGCAAAATCTAGTTTGATAGGTGGATGAGTAAGGTTGGTGGTTGGGGTGACCCCTAAGGTGGTAATAGGTTTAGTCAAGGTAGATGTTGTAGGTGTGGGTTTGGGTTTAGATGTAGTTTGGGTTATGGGTAAGGGTGTATGTTGAGTTATGATGGGTGTCGTGGAAGGAATGGTGATAGAGGTGGTTGTATTCATTTCAATTGGTTGAAATATTTTTGGGTAGATAGTGGAGGTATTAGCAAGTGACATCTACATCTGCGTTGAGACAGAAGCAAAAGGCACCCCCATAGTAAGGCCCTATCCACATAATCTAAGCAATCAACCAAATGTGAGAATGGTACATCTGTAGGTGGAATTGATGAGGACCTAATGGACATTCTTGTAAAATGTGTCTTAGATATGGGGAATTGGCTATCTTCAACTTCCATGGGTAAGAGAGCTAAAAGTAGGTCTGTAGGGTCTTGGGTAGCTGATGGAGAATGCTCAAGAAGAGGTAAGGGTATCTCAAATATGTTTGTGATAGGATTTGGAGATGATGGGAGCTCCTCTGTGGGTGGAGGAGGTAAATAAGTATCCTTCATGGACTGAAGAAGTATTGTGGGTATCGGTTCTTGAGGTGGAGAAGACAAAGGTGAAATGGTCTTGACGTTAGCGGAAGACTCCTCCATAGGTGAGGAAACAGGTGAAAGGTGTTCCTCTATGGGTGAAGGAATAGGAGAGGTTGGTTCGATGTGGAAGGAGTATTGCGGGCTAGAAGCTCCTGTATGGATGGATTATGGGGTAATTGGGAAACAAAAGGTGTGTCACTAAAAATAGTGTGGACCTCGAGGATATGAGTATCATGAGTCATGGTCTCAACGGTTTAATCGATCAAGGGGCATGATTGGGAAATGGTTTCTTGAAGATGTGTAGGTTTTTTTGGTAGGTGCATTAGGATTATCCACAATTAACTCACCTTTCTTGAGCATCTCTTGAAAATATTTTTAAAGTGACACAATTTCATCACTATGACCCTTTACTCGATGATAGTTATAGAAGTCATGTTCTTTATACCATGCGGGCATGGGGTGAGCAGGATCAAAACCAGTGTGTGGTTTTATAGGTGGAAGGGTGATGGCTCCAGCTTTGATAAGATTTTCTAAGATAGAAGAGTAAGGTTCCCCAATTGGGGTGTATTTCCATTGTTCTCGTCTGAATTGAAAATTCTAGATGGGTGAGAGATTAGATGAGGGGGTAGCCTGATTTGATGGATGAGCTAGGCCGGCCTTGAGTACCACTACGTTAGCGGTGCCCTTAGATTTTGAATAATTGCTTTGGGGTTTGGAAGAAGAAGAGGTATCATTCGACTTGAATGCTAAATTCTTATTGCACAGAATCGGATTTTCTCTTCTTCGATGGCCCGAATATCTAACTTTCATGCCATAGTGAATGCTTCATCAAATGTTCGAAGGTTCAGACTACGGGGTTTATGAGATATGTCGAGCACAAGCCCACATGAATGGGTCAATGATTTCTATTTGTGGTAGTTGGAAGGTGAGATAATTAATCGTGCTATGCCAATGAGTGAAAAAAATATGCGATAGATTCATCTTCATCTTGGCGCGCGGAGTATAGGTCGGTCACATGGTAACCTTCTTGACAATGTTGATGGAGAAATGATCCAAGAAGGCTTGGGATACCTGATTGAATGAGAATATAGAGTGTTTAGGTAACCCACTATATCAATCTAATGCAGGTCCAATCGAGACAAGGGAAAGGTTCTTAGGAAAGCAAAGCATCATCGTGAGAAATCAAAGCACCCATGTTTGAACGACCACAAATGATGTTGTGGGTCTTCATTTCTTTTGAAACAGCTTGAATTTAGGCATCTCCTAATACACGGAGTATGGACGAATAGGAATAGATGGGTGGATGGGTTCATTAAAAATCTTGTCATAGGTGAGATTTTTACGGGGCTGAAACTGATGCCTCCAATGTCTACATCTTGTCCATCATCAATTTGATTAGGTCATTGGTAGGTTGCGATGGTTGGGTGCCTCCTGTTACGTGAGAGGGTTGGTTTTGGGCATATAATGGGGGTGGTACTCTAGTATATGGTGTTTTAGTATAGGTTGATTGAGAAGGAGGTAGTGAAACATGGGGTACGTATCCAGAGTGAATAATAAATGAAAAGGAGGCTTCGATAAATACGTATATAGGGGTGGAAGGGTCATAGTAACCCTAGTGAAAATGGGGGCTAACAATTGTGGAATGGAAAGGACCACGTTCTGAAAAGGGGTAGGGGTCACCGACACCGGAGGTGGTAGTGTAGCTACGGGTATGTGCGAGACATTAGGGGCGAGATGAGGTTATGTTTTGGGTAGTTGTTAAAGGTATGGTAGATGTGACGGGTGTAATGGAGGTAAAAATGTGGTAGTCATAGCGGGTATAGGACCTAGCTACAAAAAAATTGGGGGTAAGGTAGATGTGGGTAGCATGGAGCCAGATGGGGCTGACGTAGGAGTGGGAGCAAGAGTCAAGGGGATAGATACGGGCATGCTATATATCAACTAACCCGAGGCATCTCGAGTGGATGAGTGGGAAAGGTAAAACTACAAGGTGACAAGGTTTTGGTCAAGGAGTCATGTGAAATCCTCATCTTTGGTGGCGATAGTGATAGGTTGGATGGGATCCATGGCTAGTGATAAAATGGAAGGTGGTGAAGGACTAGGTGGGAGTGGTTGACAACTGATGTGGAATACAAGCGTGCTTGCTTGTCTTCAGGTCAGCACCATGTGGACCAAGATTAATCAAAGTTGGGTTGCTTCTCTGTAAATGACATAGAAAAATATCGGGATAGGTGAAATAGATGGTAAAAATTGGATTAGGTACCAAATATTGGCTGGAAAGTGACACATGCTAACCGATACCGGTTATGGTAAAGTGACACCGGTTAGGGGTAACCACTACTGGTCACTATAGAAAATGGACAGTGAGTCAAAAATAAGAGTATAAGGTCAAATTTGTGGTATGCCAAATCTAATGAGTTTTATAACGTCAATGGGAATGATAGTAGTGACAAGAAAAATGGAAGAAGATGAATAAAATGTCCTTTTGGGTAGGTTAACAAAAGGACCTAGAACCGACGCCGGTTGGGTATAACTGAAAATGGTCGAGGGTAATCGATGACGATCATCAAACCGACACGGTCACCGTGTGAAAATTGAAATAGTGATGAAATAAAGGTGGTTGTGAATTAAAATCGATGAGGAATCAAACGCAAAATACTAAGAATGATGAGAATATGATCCGAGACACACTCAGTGAAGCTGAAATACACCAACTATGATGAGGAGCGTGCAAGGATGAGAAAGAAAAATGAAGAATGTGACCTCACACCTTAAAATGCAAGCCAAGAAAAAACACTAAAAATGCGACCCTAAGAGTGCCTTTTCTATTATGTTTTTTTAGCTTATGTTATTTAAGGATTGACTCATGAACTGTAGAGTAGAATTTTTTTGGTGAGGATGGCTTCCTACAAATAAGGAGCTCTAAAAGGTGAGGTTTCGGTATGTTATGGCGGGGAAGGCTTCGCTCAAGTATGACTCAACAAAGCAATAAGTCGGGAGTGCCTACTAATCCTCATATCAAGTGTGATCATTGACAGCATTCCCAGGAAAGATGTTGTAGAAGAATATGTATTTGTTTTTAATTTGTGAAATGTGGTAAGACTCGAGAGAGAGAGAGAGAGAGATGTTATTTCTAATATTTGTTTGTCAACCATCACCGGAATGACTTCAAGCGTATAGGTTACCCACAATTAATGTGAGCTAATGCGATAAATCATAATGCAATGCACTTATTTTAAGCCCAAATCGAAATGTGAAGTTGGATGACACAAATAAATGAAGAGGAAGAGGGATGTTATTTCACTAAAATGCAGAAAAACATGAAGAAATGGTTCTTTTTAAGTACACCAAAAGAAAGATTTCTTTTAGAGCAAATAGAAAGAAAAGGTAGGTTACCAAGGAAGAAAATTAATGTGTATATTTTTCAGAAGGGAAACAAACACACAACTTTTCCTAAGAATGAATAAAATTCAAGGAACCCCGAATGGGTCCCACCGAGCACGCCAAAATGTTTCTTAGAAATATTGATGAAATCGATAGGTAACGGGAGTAGGAGGAATACTTGTTCAAATGTTGGTTGATGGGTTGTTACACACGTATGACTTATGAATCCATAGTTGATCATGAGAAATTCCTGGCTAGGAGGAACTACTTGTAATGGAAAGCAAGACCACAAAAAATAGTTAACAATATGTGCAAAGTGAACTACCTAGCGTGTGCCGAGATCCAGGAAGTGTGATACTCCTAGGCAATTTCATTCCAGTGTTTAAAATGATTTAATGCGAGTAGTAAAATAAATCCTATTGTAATTTTAAATGATTTAGGTATCTCACTTAAAACACAATAAGAAAGATCTAATCTAATAGGCTAGGTTAAAATAAGATCCGAAGGTCAAGTAATTGGTTCTGGGTCTCTGTAGGTCTGACAAAGGTCTCAGGAAGATCACAGGTGAATAAGGGTGATGTGGAATTAGGTGGATAGGTCACTATTTTGGGTTGTATGGGAAAATATAGAGACCGATGCTGATTAAGGGTGATTGACAAATGGGTTGGTCAGTAATCAAAGGCTTTACTTTGGAATTCTAGGAATGCCACAGAAGGAGTTTTGGGTCTCCTTTGTGATTCCACAAAGGACTTTGGTTTGTTGGAATGAGGTATTAGGTTGTTTGGGAGGGATTTGGCAAGGTTTTAATGGGTATATGGAGGTATGAGTATCAACAGAGGTCCGTGGGTGGCTAAGGAAATAAAAGATGACAATATAATGATGAAACCAATGAACCAAAGGAGTACAACATTCTACTTACTTATAATATGGTCCTGGGTGTGTATGAGTGATAATTGAAGGTGCTGGTAAGGGTTTAAATGTTGTTGAGGATCACCAAACATTGGAAAGCTCCTACATGGGCTGCATGTGCTCTCCTTCTTACCTGACTAGATCAACTCCTCACGGGGTGCTTACTAGATGGAGAGGAAGAAGAAAATGCTTGATCTCCTTCCTTGCATGCGTGATCTCACTGAAATTCATTCTCAGAAGATGTGATATCTCTCAGGAATGTGCTAATGTTTTCCAACCTCCAAAATAAGGTTGGTTTGGGGATTAAAAGGTTACCGATGGTGGTTTTGGCTTAACCGACGACGGTTAGGGGTAACCAATGTTGGTCAAGGGAGACTTCCTAGGTTTACTAAACTAGGGAGATCCTCTTAATTTTTTTGGGATCTCATGTGATTATTCCATGGATTAGACTAGAAGTGTCTTTTATGCATACGGGAATGTGGTTAGAGAGAATGTAGGCATTGATTTTTAGGGTTTAGGTAAGTCTTAGTTACTTATGGAAACCTACTAAGAATAGGTCTTAGGGTGAGTTAGCTTGATGAGGTGTCCAGGTAAGGTGCATGTGTGGATATTATCTAAATTAAGATATTTAAATAATAAATATGGTGAGGATAATGAATTAATTTAATTAAATTAATTAAATTAATATTAGTGGGGTGTAGGGGGCCATGGTTAGGTGAATGTGTTCAATGGTGTTTATTTGACGAGGGACCAAAGGGGAGTGTGACCTAATTTTAGTGTCTACAAGGTGTGTATGGAATAGAATAGAATCCCTCCCCCTATGAAGTGTGATTCATATTTCCTATCTTATGCCTTGATGATGGAGCTATGTGGATTCCAATGTAATAGATGGATACAACACTAGATGGATTGATAGTAGTGTATGATGCTAGGTCCCTTATTGTGGTCTCATAACTTTATATTTAGAGGGTTATCTTTATTTAATTTCATAATTAACCCTGAAAAGGATGACCAAAATAAAGATAAGGATAAAAAATGGATACAAGAGACCCAAAAAGTGGCAGGAAAGTGCTAGAAGGATCGGGGTGCCCCAGGTGGGACCAGGGTGCCCATGGGCACCCCAGTACTAAATTTGAGTGCTCTAGTTACAACTAAAATTATGTGGTATGTTTGAAAATGGATGGGAATATGGGTGTAATAGGATGCAAATTATGAAATAAAATAAATAAGATGGCCAAAGGGACATGGGTTAATTAACACTTTCTTTTCTCAAGAACATTCTAAATAGTAGTATGAGACCAAGATAAATAATTGTCTAAAGTGCATGATTTTTTGACTACATCATCCCTGACTTCTTCCTAAAATTTACACACCACTACAGATGGTGTGATCCTACTTTTTTCCAGTTTGATCAAGTTAAATCCAAGTAGAAAAATACGAAAAATAGAAATAGAATGCATTATGATTGTTCAATGATTGTGCCTATACTATGAAAAATTCTTTTTAGATCTGCATGAACCATGTTGATCTAAGAAAAATTTTGTAATAGCCCCTAGTCATAGGAAACGAGGAGGGGTTAGGATCACCCATGCACTCATGTGTGTATCCGGGGCTCTAGTGTTTGTCTTTATGATGAGGAACCAAGTCGAGAATATGGGTCGGTCTATGATAGTATGACTACTCTATTCTTGTACTTTTCATGTTTGTACTATAAATGTGTACTTCCGAGTGGGGTGACTGATGCACCTAATGTATGCCCACTTATTTGGTGTGCATGTGACGTATCTAGGAGGATGCAACCCAAAGGAAAGGACTGAACGCTAATCTAAAATTGATATCTTGCAGGGGAATGTGCTTAGTAAAAACAAAGTTACATGTAAATAGTCTAGTTAGAAACATGTGTTAGTGTAATAAAGACAAATATGTATATATAAGACAATGTGTAATCTAGCAAGAAAGAAAATAATTTTGATCATGAAAAGTTGATTTCAAACATGGGAAATGACTCACATGTTATGATGAGGGAATTAAATTTATATTGAACGTATTTAATAAATATAAATGTGCACATATAAATAATCGAACGCAAAGTAAATAAAAAAAAAAACAATAACATAGGATTTAACATGGAAAACCCCAATGGGGTAAAAAAGTACAGATATTATAATTTCCATTAAGTGAGAAACTTTTACACCCAATCTAGTAACTCCCTCCTCACTTCTACTCCATGTTTTTAGCTAAATTACAATGATTCTAAATATGGCCTATAGTCATATTTAAATAACCCAAAGGGTTATGACCTTCTTAAGTGACAGGGCACATCCCTATTTAATATTAGTTAATAAATAACTAACAACCTAATATTAAATATTTAAATAATAATAATATAAGTTATTCTAAATTATTTAAATATAAACTAAATATTATTATCACTTAATATTATAGTTCTAACACTCCTCTTTAATATTAAGTGGGGATTCAAATGCCTACATTACCTTTGGACAACAAGATTTGCAAATCCATAAACCCCAAAGGTTTAGGATAGCATATGTATTTTGAAGGAATTATAACACCTTCATCATGCTCAACTTACCTTTTAGTACAAAATAATTTAGAATCCATAAATCGAAGTATGATTTAGGCTAAGCATGATTTTGAGACTAAATCCAACCATTTCTCATGGATAAAATTCTTAAACCACATCTCTAGGAGCCTTTTATAACATAGATGTAGTGCCCACTTTCCTTTGGCACCTTTTATTACTGATCATGATATTGTAGACTATGATAGATATTTTAATAGTTTGATTTAGTATGGTGTTATATGTTAGATCTTGGATTATTGTTGAATCTGATTATATATAATGCATGGTGATTATTAGAGACACTCATGTGTGGATGATGATATAGTATTGGCATGGATTTTTAATGAAAGTTATTCGGACATGTGATTTTAGAGATTATGAATAAACCTAGAAAAGGAAAAAAATATTTGATGATGACATAGTTGTCGATATAAATTGTAATTAATTTGTTTGATTTCCTTGATGACTATTGTGATTCATATGCATAGATGATTTCGTGTTTATATTATATACTCATTTTGGATGTTCGAGATATGGACAAGAGGCGAGAAGAAGGTATTTGTGTTTTATAGATTTAAAAATATCACAACAAAACATCGGGGATCGAGGCTAACCATATTGGAATTCCGAGTGAATTCAACAAGGTCACCATGGCAACTGTGTTATGTGTTTGTGTGTTGAGTTATGTTAGGATTTCCCATGGGGATTTCCATTATATGTGACCATGGGATATGTGTTTTAATTATGTGTTCTTTTAATTATTGTTGTATGTATTTTTCTTAGTAATGTGTTCCTTCTTTTAGTTAATTTAAATGTGATAGATTTAATGTGAGAGTCATATAGTTAAACTTTATTTAAATTAAATTGGGATATGGAATGTAATTAATAAAGTTGTTGATTTTAAATATTAATGTTGGAAGAGTGTGTAAGTTAATGTGTAAGAAATTTGTAAGAGTATGTAAGAAAGATTTTGGAAGGGTTAACACTTCATCTCTTTAGGAATTTGAATTTTTCCTTGCGCAGCCAAATTTGGAGGCTTGTCGGACAAGTTAAACTTGTCCCACACCTCTTAAATGATCCACCAACCATGCCTATGGTTTTGAGGTTAAATTTAGGAATTTATAATACATTTTGAAGTGACAATATGTAAGTTTTAATTGCACTTCCCTTACATATTTTTAATTCACTTTTTTGGAGTATGGGTCATTTTGGAGTGTGTAAGTGATATCCTCATTTTATTTATTGTGATATGGTTAAGGATGTTGAATTTCCTCTTGGAATTGAGGAAGAATGTTGTGGCATCCCACATGGACCCACATCATCCTCTTATCTTCCCTCTCCTATAAAAGTGAAACTCCTTGCTTGTTTATGGGGGTTGTTGAAACTTTGTTATTTTCCTCTTGGGGTGTTTTTTTGTTGTTTTGGAGCTTGTTATGGAGGAATCTTGGAGTCTTTTTGCATGTTAATAATTTTCTAGTTTTGGACTAAACTTTGACATTGTGGAAAGCTTGTGAGCTTGGAACAAACTCCATTATGGAGAGGTAGGCAGCTTGTGTTGTGTTTTAAATGTTTTCCTTCTCTTGCATGCATGTTTAAATGGTGTTTGTGTTTTTATTCTTGGATGGTTGGGTAGATTTCTTAGGGTATGGTGTAGGATAAGACTATGGGGATTTCATATGGGGGCATAAGAGATTTCCAATGACACTGCTTTTTCATGTGGAGGGAGTTTTGGTTTGGGATCCACCTTGGAAAATAAACTGCTTGTATTTCTTACTTTTGGGGAATAAGGGATAAAATTTGGGGGCATAAGGAGGGGTTGAGAGATATAAAGTTTATGGGTTTTGATGTGGTTAATGGTGGTATGAATTTTTGTGGATGTGTAATTCTAAATTGGGAGGCATAAGGAGCTCCCCATAGTTCTTGCTCTTGTTGGCTTGCTTGATCAAGCCTATGTATTGTGTGTATGTTGTGTAAATGCAGTTGGGAACTCTTATCTTGTTTGGACTATGTATTTTATTGTTTGTATGAAATGTGAAGTATGCTTGTTTGTTGTGGAAGAAGCCTTGTTTCCATTTGTTGATGTTCATACTTTATTTCAATATGGTTGGGGCTCGAGGGCCAATGAGGAAAGGATGGCTTATCCTTTCTCATTGGATGTCTTGGTTAGGTGGAGAGCGTTTCCTTTCCCTATTCCTTGTTGTGATCAAGATGAAAATATGGAAGAACAAGCATGCTATTGTTGGAGCAAGAAGAAAAAAATTTGACAATCATTTTCCTTTGAGTAATTCATCGTAACCTTTCCCACCTTACGTGGATGAGATGTATAGTAATTGTAATGTGAATTTATTACATTGAAAATGGAAGTTGAATTTGAATTGAGAAATGTAAAAGAAGAATTATACTTTCTCTATTTTGGTTTTGGAAAGAATATGTAAATGATATTCCATACTTTGTATTTTGTAATTTGAAATCAAATCAAATGGGAAAAGTGATAAGTTGTAAAGTTGTTCTGGATTATCAATAAAGAATTGAAGTAGTGTTCTAAATTGTATTGTATACAGGATTTGAATTGCTGTAAAAAAATGATAACTCTATTTTGGAAAAGAATAAGAAACAGTGTTGTATATTTCATGTATTGTATTTGAAATCAAATAGAAAGGAAAGTTGTAAATTCTATTGAGGATCAATGAAAGAATGCATTCCTCTCTCAAAAGTGTATTGCACATTTGATTTGAATTATTGTTGAAAATTGATTGCTGTTTGAAAAGAAAAGAAAGAAGGAATGCGTGGAATTGGAAGATAATGTTATATTCTTGCAAAATGTATATTAAAAATTGAAGTCAGAAATGCATTGTAACTTGAAATGAATGGTTGTTCCAAATCTTGTAAATGGATTGGACTAGTTTAGTAACCATATGCATCTTCAAAGACAAATTGCTAAATTAATTTAAAAGAAATAGTTCACTGTTTTAAAACTTAAATCTGGCAATGCACATTTTAATTAAAATGAGTAGTTCAAACTTATACTCAACAATAAGTTATGAAACCTTGAAATTCATACTTAGGAAGACTTAAGGAACTCAAATTTACAAAAAAAGTCAAGAATGAACCTCTAAGACTTAATAAAAGTAAATTCGGAGCTTTCACAACAGCTTTCTCCCATTTATTGCCGTAAAAATGTAAACTTGAACAATTTGGACAAATTGACTTCACTAAAACACTCTAAACTCTCCCTAGACTGATCCTCCATGTCTGTTTGACATGTTGAGTGAAGGAGGAGTTCTAAATTGATCGAATTGAAAAGTTGAAATCTACTGTTCACAAATTAAAAGCCTACAGATCCTTTTTGCTAAATTGACCCTTAAGAACTTAACAAAAAGTAAAATTTACACTTCCTATGCAAATAGGGCATCAAGAGATTTCTAAAAAGTCCTCATTTTCCAAAACTGAGCTTTCTAGCTCAAGTTATGGCACTTTGAAATTTTTGAGCTTGGGCGGGAAAATTTGGGAAAATTTTCCCTAGTGGGCCCGCAAGCCAAAAATTTCCCGTCGTTTGGCCTTAGGAAATTTTTTGGAAATTTTGAACCTTGGGAAAACTTTGACTTTTCCCTCTGCCAACCCGCATCCAATCAGAAGGTGTCACGTGTCCTCCAGGGTCTGAGGGGGAGGCGCGGATTCTTTTTAACCCTTTATCCTTATGAAAATTTTTGGAGAATTTTCACTTATCCTTCCACCAACCCACGCCATTCGTAGGGCGCCATCTGTCACCTCATAGCTTCGAAAGAGGTGCGGTTTCATTTTGAACTTAACCTCTTTTAAAATATTTTAAGGAAATTTTTATGTTTTGGCCTCACCGGCCCGTAACCAATGGGAGCATGCCACATGGCACTTTGGGGGTGGAAGCGGGAGGGCGGACCTTCCTTCTCCCTTATGTATTGTGTTTTGGGCTTTAGAAAATTTCTAATTTTCCTTCCACCACCCACAACTCTACTGCCCCTTTTTCTTTGTTCTCCCATGGGTGAGTGGACCCACGCAACCCTTTTCTCCCTTTGTTCCCCTTCATTTGGTGCAAAGTGCCAAATCAACCCGCCACTCCGTTTTCCCTTCCCCTTCTCTCGTTTAGCGTTAGAATCGACACGTGTCCACCTGTGGACCCGCGGGGCACGAAGCACTTTTTTCCTTTGAGCCTACGTTTGGAAAAGTTCACAATTCCGCTCTATGACCCACCAATCCATCCCAAGGGCTTTTCCTCCTCTCTTGCCACGTGTCCCTCTAGGGAAATTTTACCCTAGGAACTCCGCCCACTCATAACTTGAGTTCTATAAGGAGTTAGAAGGACTTATTTATATCACCGGAAAGGTGAGAAAATTTCCTATCCATTGAGAATGGTTTAGGTAAATTTTGGAAGCATTAGGTATGAGAAAAATCTAGTTGAAGTTCTGAGCCTGTTAGAGAGCAGGCATGGGGGTAAATTACTCCTTGAACCTAACTTAAACATGTAACCCTAAAATTGGAACCTTGTGAACTTGATATAAGTAAATAAAGGAAATTTGTGTTTTGGTAAATAGGTTTTGTTCCGGAACCTGCCAATGGCAGACTGATGTCTTGCAACCTGGTTGTAGATACTTCTAATAAAAAAATTATCCCATAATTTTTCTAGCTAACCCTAGGTTGTTTCTTTGGTCTCAAGTGGTTGTTTAAATGGGCACTACAGTTTGGTATCAAAGAAATGGTTCAAAATCTTGGACCATTGGGCACACTAGAAAACTTGAGACATGAACTATAAACCTAGTACACTTTTGAATCTAAGAAAACAAGCTTGTTGAAAATTGAAGAAGAAATAAGTATGAAGAAATATTACATTACTCTGTTCATTTGAACTGCTAGAATTAAAATGATAATAAAATAATAATAAGTTGTTTGAGTTGATGTGCTTGCTTAGTGACATTTTTCTAAACCCAGGGTAACCAAGTATGTCAGATTAAATAGAAATTGTGAACTTCTAGTATAATGGAAACTTGGTTCCCTTTTGAAAATGTGTTGTTTTACAAGCCCTAAAACTTGATGTAATTATATGATGTATTAATCCCTTTGTTGAGACCCTTCCCTATTGGAGTGGTTGGAATGATGAGTTGTAAGATGTGACCCTTGTGGTTAGACAATAGTGGTTGTGTTTTGGGTCGGGAAGAGTTAATTAGAAGTTGTTTAGAACTTCCTTCCTTGAGTGGTTAAGAAAGAGGGTCCGTTGTAAGTTTACCATGTTGTTACCCATTTACGAGGGTGGAAAATAAGTCTAGGTGTCATTTAGGAACCAATCCTATGTATGTGTTCTTAGAACTAACCTCGAGGCAGAGTACCCCTATTGGCGGCCATGAAAGGTTGCGAGTGAATGTGGTGTTAAATTTTGTGTTTTACATTCGTAATCTTGTGTATTTTATCAAGGACCAACATCTTATTTTATGTTTGGATTGAAGAAGCTTTGAGGATATTTTATTTATTTATAATTCTTGCAAGAATTTTCAACGTTGCAATGTGGCTACTTAGCCACTTTTATTGATTGCCGATATTTCTCTGACTTTATTTGATTGATGACTCGGAGCTCATGATGTTGTTGGCTACTTGGCTAAACATTACATGGTTTCCTTCTTCCATGTTGTTGAGCTGGTTCTATGCTTCATGTATGGTGACAATTTTCGTATGGGGGTACACCTTGGGTGTCTTGAAGGTCATTTTAGGTGCATAAAGTCTTGCCTTGGTTATGGATGCACGGAACCTTAAGTGTGTCTAAGATCTTAGAGTGACCCTTTTTGTTGCTTGACCTTGCTAGAAAGAAAGTTTGTCATGTAGTGTGGTCTAGAGGGCAGTCTGACAGTGGTAGTGGTGATTCTATTTCAATCTGGTAAGAGCTTAACCCTCATCGGAGTAGAAGTTTTTATTTATGCGATTTTAAATTTTGTTAGGATTGGATTGCCTTTGGTTGACTGTAAATGTTATTGGAAAAGTGTTTGTTTTGATTGTGGATTTTCATCGATGGCATGTTAGATTTTATCTTGGGTTCCTGGTTGCATTATAGAAATTTTTGATTCATGGAATGTATGCATCTTGGTAATTATGGATAGATTTAAGCCTTTCAGGAAGTATGTTTATTTAAGTGTACTGGATTTTACTCTCTTGACTTATAAATAAGTTTACCCTTACCTTAAATTTCCCTTACTATGAATAACTTTCTATGACCTATTAATCTTTGGGTTATTTGGAAACACTTATGGATGCCTTGTGTCTTTTGGACCTTTCTCTTAGAGATGTTAGTTTGGTAGATCTTAATAGTTAATTTCGATGGCGCTTATAATATACTTCCTCTTTTAAAAAAAAAAAAACTATGACTCTTGGTTGTTAAGTTCATTATTTGGTAAATTATTTGGCTGCCCATTGCATTGGATGCCTTTTTGTGTGGATGTGGTTCCTTGGAGTATAGTTTCATTGTCATCTAGTTTCTTGGCTGGTGATATCTTGTGAGGACATGAGAATTGATTGTTAAACCCAAATAGATTTGTAAAAGTAAGATTTTACCTCTTTAATGAGCTTTCCTTGAAAATTTATTTGTGAGACTTGCAGAGACCCACTAAGAATGTTTAATGATGCTTGAAATTATTCAGTGAAATTTTGAAATCTTGGTGTGATTCATGTTGGTTCATTGTTTCCTAGTCCTTACAAAAAATTAATAGTGTGTTTTCTATGTTGAATGTCTCTTGTTCCTTTAGAATCAAAATGTGATGTGTTGATTTGTATCTCATTCCCATAAAAGTAATGTTGTGATGTGTTTGAACCTTCCTTCTCATCAAAAGTTGATTGATAAGACGACTCAACCAAAACACCATAAAACTATAATTAAGGAGGTTTGACCTTGGAACTTAACAAATAAACTGGAGCATAGAAAAGGGAAGTGATCCTTGTTATACCCTTGGTAGATTAATAGAAGAAATAAAAAAAAAACCATGTAGGAGAATAGAAAGGAAACCTTTTTCCACCCACCTTCCTTGCAAGTAAACTAAATGCTCTCTACCTATATAGAATGGTGAGACATCATGCCCACCTTAGTGGTGCTCTTTATAACGTAAACTGATGATGTCATAAAGGAAAGAAATTTGTAACTAAGGGAGCATGAAAGGAATGTTCTTATCAAGCAAAGCTATAACTTTTGACTTAATAAGTTGATTTACAAAATGGGTAAAATTTATGTGTTTGAGTGTAATATATAGTCAAACTCATAGTTTTGTCGCCTACCTAAAATTGTGAAACACCCGGTGGATAGTAATGTGTTTTGGTTGCTTATTACTTCTTGTCCATGGATGTATGTGCCTTCTTGTGGGAGTTTTGGGTCATCACACCCTTATCATCCCGTAGCTTGATGGATGTGAGTTGTGGTCCTTTTTGGATTGAGACTTATCTGTTGTTTGAGAAGCAACCTCCTTGTGTGTTATCTTGTCGTCGAAACCTAAGTTGTTACAATTTTAATGCAACATATGTTAAGGAAATAAAATAATTTTGGGAAGTGTTCTTTTCTTCATATTTTCTTGGGTCACCTTGTTATTGAAGCCCTTCCTCCCATTAGGATGGAAAGTGAAAGATGATGTTATTCACCTTTGGATTGATTGGACCCCTTGTTACTTGCTCTTCTCCCTAGCAACATTGAATGGTCCTTAGTGTTCCTTGTGCTCTCTTTATGAGTTATTCCGAGCTTGAGTAGGAAACAAGATAAATAATCCTCATTGTGATATATATGGTATGGAACTTGTATTGATATGTTAGTTGCTAGGGGAGATATATATATTTCTTTTGAAATATAGTTGACTTCTTTAGATTTGGTTGTTTGGTGTGCTCGATTCTTAAAACAAAAGTGTAAAAAAATTAGACTATAGGAAAACCTTGTGGTCTTGACTTTTCTTGCATTACCATGAAGAGTTAATTGTGCCCTCTCGAGTTATAGAAATTATTTCCTTGATTAGTTCCTTGATTGTAAATGTTTTCTGATTTAGGTGTCCTTGTTGATTAACCTCATCTTGTGTGATCTCAATTTGTGGGACCTTGTGTAGACTTGTTTCTCATGAAAAATTGGTCATAGTTGATTTTGCTAGCCTTGTATGGACAACGAACCTTGAAATCATGGCTTAAACGTGTAGAAACCTTAACTTTTATTAGTGTGGTATGTGTATCAGTGGGAAACTATGTGGTCATCTCAAGTTTATGGAAATTTTCCCTGTAATTCCCTTCCTTGGTGGTTACTCTTGATGATCTTTTGAGAACTCTTCTTGTTATATTGTTATGTGTGGTATCTTGTTGATAGCATAAAGTTACTCCTTAGATTCTTATGTTCGTAGCCTTGCATGCTGAAAGTTTAGAACTCATCCCTTGCAATCTCCCTTCTTCTAGCTGAATTATATTGGACCAAACTTGAGTTTTGTAGACCCACACTCGTTGAAGCAAAGAAATTCCAAAAAGGGCATGATCCTTTCTCTATTGCATTGTTTCCCACATCGGTTCTTGTGACTTCCAGGAGGAAGTCGAGTCTAAGGGGAGGGGGATGTAGTGCCCACTTTCCTTTGACACCTTTTATTACTAATCATGATACTATAGACTATGACAAATATTTTAATAGTTTGATTTAGTATGGTGTTAGATGTCAGATCCTCGATTATTATCAATCTGATTATATATAGTGCATGGTGATTATTAGAGACACTCATGTGTGGATGATGATATACTATTGGCATGGATGTTTAATGGAAGTTATTCGGACGTGTGATTTTGGAGATTATGAATAAACCTAGAAAAGGAAAAAAATTATTTGATGATGACATAGTTGTCGATATAAATTGTAATTAATTTGTTTGATTGCCTTGATGACTATTGTGATTCATATGTATAGATGATTTCATGATTATATTATATATTCATTTTGGATGTTCTGATATGGCCATGAGGCCAAAGGAGGTATTTGTGTTTTGCAGGTTTAAAAATATCACAACAAAAATCGGGGGATTGAGACTAACCATATTGAAATTCTGGGTGAATTCAACAAGGTCACCATGGCAACTGTGTTGTGTGTTGTGTGTTGAGTTATGTTAGGATTTCCCATGGGGAATTTCCATTATATGTGACCATGGGATATGTGTTTTAATTATGTGTTCTTTTTAATTATTGTTGTATGTATTTTTCTTAGTAATGTGTTCCTTCTTTTAGTTAATTTAAATGTGATAGTTTTAATGTGAGAGTCATATAGTTAAAATTTATTTAAATTAAATTGGGATATGGAATGTAATTAATAAAGTTGTTGATTTTATATATATATTGATTTTGGAAGAGTGTGTAAGTTAATGTGTAAGAAATTTGTAAGAGTATGTAAGAAAGATTTTGGAAGGTTTAACACTTCATCTCCTTAGGAATTCGAATTTTTCCTTGGAGGCCAAATTTGGAGGCTTGTGGGACAAGTTAAACTTGTCCCACACCTCTTAAAATGATCCACCAACCATGCCTATGGTTTGGAGGTTAAATTTAGGCATTTATAATGCATTTTGAAGTGACAATATGTAAGTTTTAATTGCACTTCCCTTACATATTTTTAATTCAGTCCTTTTGGAGTATGGGTCATTTTGGAGTGTGTAAGTGATATTGTCATTTTATTTATTGTGATTTGGTGAAGGATGTTGACTTTCCTCTTGGGGTTGAGGAAGAATGATGTGGCATTCCACATGGACCCACATCATCCTCTTCTCTTCCCTCTCCTATAAAATTGAAACTCATTACTTGTTTATAGGGGTTGTTGAAACTTTGTTATTTTCCTCTTGGGGTACATTTTTGTTGTTTTGGAGCTTGTTACGGAGGAAGCTTGGAGTATTTTTGCATCATTATACTTTGCTAGTTTTGAACTGCACTTTGACATTGTGGAAAGCTTGTGAGCTTGGAACAAACTCCATTATGGAGAGGTAGGCATCTTGAGTCATGTTTTAAATATTTTATTTCTCTTGCATGCATGTTTAAATGTTGTTTGTGTTTGTATTATTTGCTAGTTGGGTAGATTGCTTAGGTCATGGTGTAGGAGAAGGCTATGGGGATTTCATATGGGGTGCATAAGGGATTGCCAATGGCACTATTTTATTGTGGAGGGAGTTTTGGTTTGGGATCCACCTTGGAAAATAAATTGTTTGCATTTCTTACTTTTGGGGCGCATAAGGGATAAAATTTGGGGGCATATGGAGGGGTTGGGAGATATAAGGTTTATGGGTTTTGATGTGGTTGGTGGTGGTATGCATTTTGGTGGATGCCCAATTCCAAATTGGGAGGCATAAGGAGCTCCCCATAGTTCTTGATCTTGTTGGCTTGCTTGATCAAGCCTCTGTATTGTGTGTATGTTTTGCAAATGCAGTTGGGAACTATTATCTTGTTTGGACTATGTATTTTATTGTTTGTATGCAATGTGAAGTATGCTTGTTTGTTGTGGAAGAAGCCTTATTTCCATGTGTTGATGTTCATACTTTATTTCAATATGGTTGGGGCTTGGGGGCCAATGAGGAAAGGATGGCTTCTCCTTTCTCATTAGATGTCTTGGTTGGGTGGAGAGCGTTGCCTTTCCCCCTTCCTTGTTGTGATCAAGATGAAAAGATGGAAGAACAAGCATGCTGTTGTTGGAGCAAGAAGAAAATAGTTTGACAGTCATTTTCCTTTGAGTAATTCATTGTAACCTTTCCCACCTTGCGTGGATGAGATGTATAGTAATTGTAATGTGAAGTTATTGCATAGTAAATGGAAGTTGAATTTGAATTGAGAAATGTAAAAGAAGAATTATACTTTCTCTATTTTGGTTTTGGAAAGAATATGTAAATGATATTCCATACTTTGTATTTTGTAATTTGAAATCAAATCAAATGGGAAAAGTGATAATTTTTAAAGTTGTTCTAGATTATCAATAAAGAATTGAAGTAGTGTCTAAATTGTATTGTATATAGGATTTGAATTGCTGTAAAAAAATGATATCTTTGTTTTGGAAAAGAATAAGAAACAGTGTTGTATATTTCATGTATTGTATTTGAAATCAAATAGAAAGGAAAGTTGTAAAATTGTATTGAGGATCAATGAAATAATGCATTCCTCTCTCAAAAGTGTATTGCACATTTGATTTGATTGTTATTTGAAAATAAAAGAAAGAAGGAATGCATGGAATTGGAAGATAATGTTATATTCTTGCAAAATATATGTTAAAAATTGAAGTAAAAATGCATTATAACTTGAAATGAATGGTTGTTCCAAATCTTGTAAATGGATTAGACTAGTTTAGTAACCCTATGCATTTTCAAAGATAAATTGCTAAATTAATTTAAAAGAAACAGCTTCACTGTTTTAAAACTTAAATCTAGCAATGCATGTTGATTAGAGAAAACACTTAGCTGAAATTAAACTCAGAGTCCGCGGAAGAATGGCACAGTGCAAAAGCATGAAGTAATAAGAAGGCGTCACACGTGGATATGTAGGGTAAGAATCTTAAGGACTTAGCCAATTTTTGAGATCAGGTCTATTCTTAGAGACTGGTGTGCGGAGTACACAAAGCGATGCCGAGATTTACGCACCACTCTTCATGGGGATTTTGGAAGGACATGTCAACTCACTCTTACATGGACATAAGTTAAGCATAAATCCATCACTTCAGTTAACTATCAACAATCTATAGATAGCATACTTGCATGTATGGATATAATTGTAAAAAGGCATGTGGTTTTTATTAGCATGCGACCTACTTATAGTAGAGTTAAGTGGTGAAGGTGTAGACACCAAATTTGTGTCTTACGACCCCCTGTGCCCCGCATCTCATTTCGCAACCTAACCTCATCACCTAAACCTTACACAATTATTTATTAATTACCTTATAATTAATAAATCCACATCGCCATACCTGCCACCTCATTTCGCCACCTCATCATGACCTAGTCTTAACCCTAAACTAACCTAATTAAGACCTATAACTTGGTCCACATCCACACCCATGACTAATTACTCCTCACCCACACCTAAAACTAACCTCATAATGACTTGACCAAGCCCGCGACTAATCCCTCGGGAGAAAAGGAGGGAAAGCTGGCTATTTTACCAAAAATAGCCCGCTTTGACCTGACCGATACCGGTTCCTACTCGACCACCGTCGGTTGCGTAACCGCCATCGGTTCCCTGTAAATGACCACTCCCAACCAAAAACAAAGGGTTGGATTTTCGTGGATCCGAATCAGAAATCATTGGAAGGATCCAGAATTTACTTGGCTAAACAGAGACAAGTGAAAGAAACAAGAAGAGTTTGCAGAGAAGGACATCAAGCCCAAAAACTGCAACTGAGTAACCAGAGCCTTGTGACACTCATCTGTTCGTCGGGAGAGAAGATAGCTCATCCCCTAATTGTCAGGTCATCCTACCTAAGTTTTGCCGTCATCATCACAGTTCTTGGACCTGCATCCTCATCAATAATCAGTAAGTAATATCTTGTATGTCCTTTTAATAACATTTCTTGAACTTCTGAATCACAGCCATCATAAGTCTATTCCTAGATCTACTACCCAGCAACACACTATATCTAACTGTCATTCCTCCACCCTTACATTACCCCAAGAACACCCCCGTATTCTCTGAGTCCTTCTCATCACCCCATTACCTAACTCCCCCCCATTTATCAGCCTTATAAAACAACACAACCACCTTACAACCAACCTTCACCAAAAGCCCCTAAAACATTGCCCCTACCGATATCGGTTACCAACAACCGGTACCGGTTACAGTGACCGGCATCGGTCACCGTGATTCTAAACCAAGACCAGCCCTTTCTCTATTGTTCTAACAAGGTAAACAAATTGTAATTGGACAATAGCTTATTTGTTAGAATTTGTGTTAATTCATATTAGCAGGGAACCACCACCTTCGAAAGGAAGTTTTAGATTTCCGGGCCCAAGGTAGTTCCCTCATTTATTGTCTAATTAAAATCTGGTGGTCTTGTATTCTTACTTGCAGTAGTCCTTCCTGCATAAAAAGGAGTTCTTCACAGCTTGATCTCGATCTTTCTCTACGGTACGCGCACACCCTCTCAACATTCAATAGGTATTCCTCCTAGCCCTAACCCTTATCTGTTTCTCAAAGGAATGAAAGGATAGAAGCAACTCTATTCCCAAAAGTTGAAACATTCCGTGCGAAACATTTTGGCACGCCCGGTGGGACCCATTTCGGGTTTCTTTCTTTCTTGCTTGCTTTCACATAGGGAGCATACTTGCTGTTTTCTTCTTTTAAAAATTTCACACGGTATTTTGTTATATTTAGTAAAATAATTTGTCTTGCTTTCCCAGTTTTGCATTAGTGAAAGTCATCTTCTTTGCTTCATCGAATATCATTTTCGATTTGGGTTTAAAACACGTGCATTACATTCTTGCTTGTTGTTTTCAATTCTAGTGAACGTAGACTAAGTAATGTGTCGTACACGTGGGGTGATTTCCACAAAGATTGACAAGAAATTAATCTTACTTTCTCTGCACAACACATACCAAATCACTTCATAATTAACACAACAGCTCAAAACATCCCCCTTTCCGCAAAGTATTCCTCCACCCGATTGAGGTAACCTTATAAGACAAAACAAACTTGACATTTCCCCTAAGTCTTTTGTTTAGGATTCGGTCATCATTTTGCGTCTAAGGGCATAAGCTCAAATTGATAAACGCTAATCCTAGGGTTAGTCTGTTAATTTGTTTGTGTATCTTGTTTGTTTTCAGTTCTAT
Source organism: Taxus wallichiana var. yunnanensis (assembly GCA_018340775.1). Lineage (NCBI taxonomy): Eukaryota > Viridiplantae > Streptophyta > Pinopsida > Cupressales > Taxaceae > Taxus > Taxus wallichiana. The sequence goes on along the minus strand of CM031240.1, from coordinate 503,640,770 downwards.
TTCTCTGTCATACACTGTTTCAGTTATCACTTCAGAACAATTTGATAGATGTACTAAGCATTGTTAAAAACTCAAATCAGCAGCTTCTTATATTTTCTTATACCAGTCTTATTATACCGACATCGGTTAACTGACCGACGTCAGCTATAGTCTAACCGACATCGGTTAGCAGACCGATATTGGTTACTGTCTTTTACAGTTCCTGACAAACCAGCAACCTACCAATTTCACCATTCTGAGTCTGTTTCGGTTCTTGATAGATTGAACCCTACTGTGTGCTCTTTTCTATGGTTGTTATCACTCGAAAGAAAGTTGCCGCCATGGTTTCACATGCTTGCTCTCGTGCCTTTGCCCGAATCACCCTTCACATTCTATGGGGAACCCTACGGACACCAAGGGTTCCTAAAATTCCTGTAGGAGATAAGGAATTTGCCAAATTTCTAGATGCTAATCCTAGCGCTGTACAATACTATTTGTCTCATGCCCCTGACCGTACACCCGACGGTCAACTCCTTGTTGGCATGCCTATTAGTATAGCTGCTCATTTAGCTCCTTCTCCGCCTGATAACTCCGCTTTGCCTGCTGCATCCTTAGCCCCGTCTCCCAATCCAGCGGCTTCAGAGGTTCATACGACACAGATTGGCTTTCCTTTGGTTAATCTTGGGCCCCACATGTCATTACCGCCGACTGCTCCTACCTCATCTCTCTTGCAGACTGTTCCATTCATGACTTGCTCTCTGCCACCTATCCACATGAGCTTTCCTTCTCAAGCTCCGCCCACATTTTCATTCCCACACACGTATCCCGTGACCTCAACGTCTTATATAGGACATCCCTATTCGGTCACCTCAACACATTCGTCCTCCATACCTTATCAACATTTAACGCCACCATTGTCTAGTGGAGGCCCTTGGCCCAATTTGCCTCCATTTTCCGCAACCACACCATCAGCTCATCCAACCACGGATTTCATCAAACAAATGATGGACAAAATGCAAAATCTAGAGGCTTCTGTTTCAGGAAGTCGTAGTGCCTTGACATACGAGCAAGTTTGTCGAGAGCCTATCCACCCTTCTGTCCCCCTTCATTCATATCCTCCTCAATGGGAATTACCAAAATTTACTCATTTTAATAGTAAGGAGGATCCTCAACAACACTTGCACTCATTTAGACATGCCTGCTATCTAATTTCTCACGACGATGCCTTACTACTCCGCACCTTTCCCATGTCCTTATCAGGACCCGCCTTGGAGTGGTACAGTGCTTTAACCCAGCACTCAATCTTCTCTTTTAACCAACTAGCCCAATCTTTCTTGGATCATTTCTCCATTAACATTGCCAAGAAAGTATCTATCACCGACCTCTATGCCATCCGACAATTTGAAGATGAATCTATCGCAGATTTCGTTGGACGATGGCGGGGCCTTATCAACCAACTTACGTATGCCTTGCCTCAAGCCGAACTTATCAAAATTTTTACGCGGGCCTGCGCTAAACACATCTCCCCTACCCTCCAAATTCAAACTTTCCGCACATTTGACGAAGCCTTTACTATGGCTCGAAAACTAGAGATTCGAGCCTTAGAGGAAGAGAAATTGCGGTTGACGCAACAAAAACCCCAATTTCTGAACCCAAGATTCCACCAACAAACCTAACACCACCAATCCTCACCCATCGACTACTTCGAAATCAAAAGGAGCTGTGCACGTGGTGATGGTCAAATCCCAACCACCGTCTAATACCCCGCCAAAAACCACCTATAAGTATAGAGCTAAGCCCATCAATTACACCCCCTTGGGAGAAACTTATGGTGTGATATTGGAAAAATTGCTTAAAGCAGGAGCCATTACCTTACCTCCTATTAAACCTCACTCCGGGTTTGATTCCACTCATGCCATACCTTCTTGGTACAAAGAAAATGACTTCAGAACTTTCACCGCATAAAGGGACACAAATCACGAAAACTGCAAGATGTTGAAAAACATAGTGCAGAGATGGTTGATATAGGGGATATAACCTCGATAATCCTAATGCCCCTTCTAATAGAAATTTTAAAATCTTCAACAAACCATTCCCGAATCACTCTTCTAATAAGTAACATAAACCAAGATATCTTAGCCGAGGAGATTGTTCATGAGATCCATGCAGCCTTCGACTCCCAATTTTAAAACCTCTATCAAACAAATTCTGAATCAAGCCTCTTCACTAACGCAGAACCCGAACCCCTTCATCACCATCAAGACAAGATGAAATCCTTGCCGCCCTTTACCCATCAAGGAATTAACCGCCTGAGTTCTCTTCTCCCAATGAGCCTTCTTACACCACATCCTCGTAAGACCGTGATCGGATGTTATCTAATTTATCTATTTCCCAAACGTCTCCTTCTACCATTCTTTGCTATGTACAAGAGGAAGGCTCGCCACTTCTCTTGTCATCCTTAGACTAGAAACCTATTACACCGACATCACCACATTCTTTAAACATGACGGATCCTCTCAAACACGCCCTCCTACCTATTAGTTCTTCATCGCCTAAATCTTTTCAAAGAACCGGTTAACCTCTTAACGCCCATTGATACAAAGGCCTCATCTTCCCCTCAGTATCACACCCATAGTGGACCGGAATCACAACCCACATTTCTTCCATACAAAAGTTCCTATTCACACGTGAGGATTGTTATTCCCGTAAGATAGAAAGGTCCTACGGTAACGCTTTGAGTACGCCATATTCTACTCAAATGCAGATGACCGACCTGATGCCTCTACCATATACCCGAAGTGTTTACGTGTTTAAAATGCCTATGTCCTCATCTCTACCAAATACCTCATCCACCTCTATTAACCTAACCCAATCTTCCCCTACGCTTGGGACCTCACCAATACCCAGTCTAACACACCCACCTAAGCGGCTTGATTTATCTAAAAATAAAGTCGTCCATCCACTTAGGAGACAGACTCAATCTCCTCAACCTATGCCTCTATCACAACTAAAACCATCGTCGTCACACCTACCTTCCATATTGGGACCCCATCCCTCCACCTTGCATCAATATATCATACCTCCTGTGTTTTCTTTAAAATGACCTACGCCTTCTGCACCCATACAGAGATCCAAGGGTACATCAACACCGTCACCCCGCGTATCCTGTCCACCTACTAACCCTAAACAAATTCCATCATCAAAAGATTTGTTTGTTGTCACTCCTATTTCTCCGTGGTTGTTTTCTGATACCACATCATCTGTGGCCTCATCATCTAACCAGCTAAACATAGCTTCTGCGCCAAAGAAGCCACGTTTAGTTAAAACCCATTATCAAAACTCCTTGGCTAAACCACCACCCATACAAACCAACCATACCCCATCATTACTAGAATCTACCTAGTCAATAGCCTCATCTTCCTCTGACTTTGACCCACTCAAAGGGTCTTACGCCAAAATCCTTGCTATGTTGGTGGAGAATGCGACCATTTCCCTACCCCCACTTAGACTTTATGATCCATCTAAACCTCGACCTATAGGTTATGATGAGTCTAAAATCTGCGCTTACCACTGCACACCAGGACATGACGTAGAGGGATGCAAAGCATTGAAAGCCATACTTCGTCACCACCTCTCTCGTATAGAAAAGTTAAGAAAGACAACTTACGAAGGGAGAGATATTTAGCTTCAATTCCCTCTCCGTAGTACCTCCCCCCACCTCACCAAGATCTATCATTATTACAGCCCCACCTCTCGAAGACCATGACTTATCCCTACCGTCTTCCACCTCTCGTATTCACGAGATAAATATGATTAGTGTTGCTACTCGAGGGTAGAAAAACAATGGGAAAGTGAAAGAAAACACACTGCGACATCTCTTTCTCTGTCCACCATCCCAATCATACCACCACCTAAAGTGGTTATTCGTGGACCTCGCCTACCCCATCTCTAATGGAGTTGCCCACCAAACCATGTCAAACAAATTTTCACCAATCACCTGTAAAAATGACACTGTATGATCTCATTCAGAATTTTGAATCTCATCGACAAGCTCTCATTGAAATCCTTTAAGGGATAGAGGTCTTACCTAATGAAACCTTTCCTGTTACCTCCATTCTCACACCTAATCACATTGCTTCGCTCACCAAACAACCCATCTCCCCAACCACTTCGTCTCTCAGCAACAACAAGCTCGCAGCTTTCTCCAAAGATGAAATTATCGACTTTGGTGCTGAAGATCCTGACCCTGCTCTTTTCATCTCAGCTTACGTCCGGACATTCGGTACGTCGTGTTATGATTGATGGGGGTGCTAGCCTAAACATCATCTCTTCAAAAGCCTTCCAACAAATGAATATCCCTTCTAGTTGCATGTGTGCAACCCCATCATGTTGCATGTCATTCAATGATGCTATTACTTCTACCTTAGGCACCGTGATCCTTAACATTCATGTAGGGCCACACACTTTACCCAAAATCTTCTATGTCCTTGAGGGAGAGTTCCAATACAATATGTTGTTAGGCCGCCCTTGGATCCGGGCTATGGGATGTGTTCCCTCCACCTTACATAGATGCATAAAATTTGAGTATGAAGGGAAGTCCTACACCGTAAAAGCTGATCCTCCCCCCTTCAAAACCTGCAATATGTTATATTGCCCTAATGATGTGCTTGTACCAGTCAAGACACCCATTCATCTAACCCAACCATCCACTCCAACCAAACCTCTATCATCCACTTAAACCGCACCTACACCTTCAACCAATGAAACCGCCATCGCAAATACCACTTCCTTTCCTACAGCTAACATCCCAACCTCAGACCCCTTAGTAGATGTTTTTAAACACATTACGCTGGGGGAGTATCACCTATATAACGTTAGTTCTTTCCATACCCCACAGGAGTATGGACATTTACATACACATCCTACCTATGACCGTCGTGTGGGGGAAGTAATCCCCTACGGACCACCTCATTGACGCACCAACCTAACATATGGGGGTGTCGACGCATCCTCCATTACCCCTAAACCTCCTCTTGGTGTGGTTCCTTTACAATCCGATTTTCAATACCTGAACAAATCTTCGTTTCGCCCTCACCTTCTTGACTTGCCGTGCTTAGAAGGCTTTGGTTTTGGTCTTTATGAACAAGGCCAACATACAATCATTCTCGTAACTACACGTAAGCACAATGATCATAGTGGTCTCGATTTCTGGAACACTTACACCAAGTAACCTCGTGTCATTTGTCTCTGGAAGATGACAACGTCACCCCTACCGAACCATCATCACCCATTTTTCCATCATCACCCATAGAGTCGATAGATCCTGAATCTATCCCTCCTAACTTTTTTTTTTCATAAATGCTATCTTCCTAGGTCCTCTCACTTATCAACGCGATAATGAGGACCCGTCTTCTCTTCCCTTTCTGTATCCAGACATGATCGAAGAGGATTCACCTTCAATTAATGTTGTTGAGTGCCAAGATGACGACTCCATCCTCACTTACCTTGGTGCGGACGACTCCTATATTCAACGTGCATTACCATCTGAAACTCAAACCATGTTGAATGAGTCTACTATAGAAATTAACATCCACACAGAGGAGGATCCTCACATTGTGAAGATCGACAATCCCTTAACGCATCAGAACAAGTCACCTTTACTACCTTTCTCCGTACCCGCAACCAAGCTTTCGCTTGGTCCTACGCTGACATGCCAGGAATTGATCCTGACATTGCTGTCCATAACATCACCCTAAAACCCGATTCCAAACCAAATCAAAAGCGGAAACCGAGAAAATACATCCACGCATTTCCCTCTTGGTCAAAGAAGAGCTTCAACGACTTCTTTCTGTTTCCTTCATCTTGCCTATTGACTATCCTCAATGAATTTCTAACATCATACCCGCTACTAAAGCGACGGGGACTTTGATATGCACGATTTCCAAGACCTTAACCTCACTTGCCCCAAGGATGACTTCCCCCTCCTAAGTATTGATCAACTTGTTGATCTCACTGCGGCCATGAGATGCTTTCTCTCATGGATGGCTTTTCGGGATACAATCAAATTTTGGTAGCCCCGGCCGATCAACATAAAACTGCCTTCATAACTCCTTGGGGAACCTTTTGTTATCGTGTCATGCCATTTGGCCTTAAGAATGCTGGTGTGACCTATCAGCGGGCTATGACTTACATTTTTCATGACATTATGCACACTATCCTTGAGGATTATGTCGATGATCTTCTTGGCAAATCTAAACATCGCAGTGAACATCTCGATGTTTTAACCATTATTTTCGATCACCTGTTACAATATTCGGTCCGGCTTCAACCAAAGAAATGTGTCTTTGGTGTTCTTTCGGAAAACTTCTTGGCTTTATCGTCTCTTTGCGTGGCATTGAGGTCGATCCATCTAAATTCAAAGCTATCCTAGAAATGCCCCCACCCAAAAACCTCAAACAATTACGTAGTTTGCAAGGTAAACTTCAATCCATCCGGCATTTCATCTCCCAACTCTTGGATCAATGTCAACCTTTCCATCACCTTCTTAAAAAGGACATTGCCTTTCAATGGAGCGAAGAGTGTCACCAAGCCTTTGAAGCTCTCAAAGCCTATCTCTTGCAGCCACCCGTGCTTATCCCACCTCAGGATGATCACCCTTTCTACCTTTACCTTTCTACCACTGACCATGCTATAGGAGCCATGCTCGCACATCGGGACTCAGCACGTCGAGAACAAGCTGTTTATTATATAAGTCGTACTCTCATGGATTACAAGACTAGGTATACACATGTACAAAAATTGTGCCTAGCCCTATCATTCGTAGCCACCAAACTCGACACTACCTCCTGAATCACAAAACTTTTGTCATCACCAACACGGACCCCATCCATTATATATATGCCAAACCACATCTAAACCAACGCATCACCCGATGGCTTATGCTCCTTGCTGACCTCGACCTTGAATTTATACACCAAGACAATCAAAGGACAAAATATTGCAGACTAACTCGCGGAGGCCCCTTTACCTGGGGAACAATTTACTAATTTTAATTTCCCGATGAACTCATCGCCACTCTTTCACTCGGGAAGAGTCGTATCCAATGACCCTCTTCTTCAATGAATCCAAATTCTAGCACGCGACAGAGGGGCCGGCGTTGTTCTCATTACTCTTGACGCTGAGCCTATGCCTCTTTCATTCCAGCTCGATTTCCCTGCACTAATAATACAAATGGAATACGAGGCCCTTGTTTTGGGCGTTACACTTAGGTGTCAAATCTATTAATATTTTTGGCGACTCTCAATTGGTAGTCAATCAAGTTATGGGCATCTACCAATGTAAAAATGAGGAACTTCAAAAGTACAAACATTACGTGGATTCACTTTTGACCTCATTTACTCGTTATTCTATCCAGACCATTCCCCGCTCCACTAACAAATTTGCCGATACTATGGCTTGCTTAGCCTCGCAAATTCCTGCTTCATCAACTGACTCTGACATTTTCGTCTTGGTCCAACAACTCTTTGCCCCATCTTACTCAGCCCCGGTTATTTGTATGATAAATAATGTGTCTGCTAATTCACAGGATACCTGGTATCACCAATTTCACGACTACCTTACAACCTCCATTCTCCCACCTGACCTTACTAGTACCGGAAAACGTGCTTTTCTTAAATGTGTTTCTCGTTATGTCATCATGGGGGGACTCCTTTATAAACGTGGCTTTGATGGCATCCTCCTTCGATGTTTAACCGGCGCGGAGGTCACCTATACCATCCAACAGATCCATGACGGTATTTGTGGTGGACATTTTAGTGGCCTTGTCATGGCCAAATGGATCCTTCGCCTAGGCTATTATTGGCCTACTCTTAATAACGACTACTACGAATATGTTAAGCATTGTGTTATGTGTCAACAACATGCCAACCTTCAACATACTCCTAGCCATCTGCTACAGGTCGCATGAGATCTTTGGCCTTTCTCACAATGGGGTTTAGACCTTATTGGTGAGATTCACCCGCCCTCTTCGCAACGTCACCGTTGGATAATCACAACAACCGAATATTACACAAAATGGGTGGAGGCCATTCCACTCATTTCAACCAAAAAAGAAAATCGTTGAATTCATTAACCATCACATTATCTGTTGTTTTGGTATTCCTCATCGCCTAATAACAGATAATGGTAAATCTTTCAAAAATAAGTTGTTACAAGACCTTTGTGACAACTTTGGTATCAAACTTAGTTTCTCATCACCTTACTATCCACAGGCCAATGGTCAGGCTGAATCTTCTAATAAAACCCTAACCAAAATCCTCATGAAAGTTGTTAATGATTCTGGAAGAAATTGGCATGATCACATTCCCTTTGCCCTTTGGGCTTATCGTACTAGCATTCGTACCTCCACTAATGCCACACCATTTTCTTTGGTATATGGTACCGAGGTTGTCTTGCCTCTCGAAATACAAATACCCTCCCTTAGAATATCTCTTCAGGATATTCTCACCAACGATGATTTCCACCAAGAGTGGTTAGCCCAATTAGAGCTTCTTGACGAGCGATGTCTTACGGCTCTTGACCACCTTCAAATCTACCAAAAACGCATCAAGCGTGCTTATGATAAGTGACTTCATGAGCGTACCTTTAAGGTTGGTGATCTTGTCCTCAAAGAGAATCAACATGTAACCAAACTAGAAAAGAGCAAACGTGGAAAATTTGCTCCTAATTGGATTGGGCCTTACATTATCACTCACACTTATGGATCAGGAACTTATCGTTTAGCTTCGCTTAATGGTAAACCAAAGCCTAAGCCCCTTAATGTCTTGCATCTTCGACCATTCTACTGTTGAATTCAGTGTTATATCACTTCTTATCTACCTTGCGCTCATCCCTTGAGCTCATTTACCACCGCATACACTTTGTTTCTTACATCTCAAAATCAAATCAAGCTCACATGGTTTGATTATCACCTCCCAAAAGATGCCTTCCCCTTTTTAGTCTAGTCCATGACTTCAAAGTATCAAAATGACACATTCTTAATTAAACACTTATGGGATTTTCTTGAGTCAAACTTCCTACAAAACTAGATGCTTTATGCCCAACGGACATCTAGACCTCTAAAATTATACATAGACTGCTCCCTTGAAGGACAGCTATATGCCAAACTATTGCTGCTTATATATATAGACTGCTCCCCCGAAGGACAGCTATACACAAACGCCGCATCTGCTACTATAAATAGACTACTCCCTTGAAGGACAGCTATACACAGTCAGCCTTTATCAGAAGCTTCTCGCCTTGATCAGCTTCGTGAAGACCTCAAGAGTAATAAACTACATACATATCCCTTGTAGACTTCCCACATCGATCAGTCTATATTCAACAAAATAAAAGCCGCATTCAAAAGAACTTTTGAGTCATGGACTTGTCTATTTAGGTTAGGTTCTCTTTAAATCAGAATACTCACTTTATAACAAGTTCTCTACGCCTCAGCTACACCATCCACCTCACCTCACCATTTTTTAAACAACAAAACTCAAGGGACATGACGTATACCCGATATATTGTGATTATACAACTCTTTTCACCTATTGACTTCTCGTCTACATGCACGGTACTAAGGGTTCAAGCTCATTCTACGTTATTATGTGGTTTGTTTAGCTCTTTTCACCTACAGAGCACTTTTTCCTCTTTGACTCGAATCTAGGATTATGTGTTGATCTTAATCAGGACATGGTTCCCTACTACTTGGGTATGCTAACTTTCGCTTCACCTATACCTACACCAACAACATTACCCTACCACCACCAACAACATTACCCTACCAACATCAAATTTTTACCAACCGAAAAATTGCCTAACCACAACCAAATTGCCTGAATTCACCTCTCCCTGGTCCTAAGGGAGAACTACATCGGTCTGAGGCCCCTCCTTGCTTTGTGCAATGGGCTATGTAGGCAGCACTTAGGAGACATGGGGTCTCCCAAGGTTAGCTCGACCATCCCCTACCATACCCTATCATGTGTTGTAAATATAAATAGTTTTTGTGTATTTCTATTTGCCAACATTCATCTTTATCCTTTTTCAAAACAAACAAAAACAACATCCAAAACACAACCATTCTTATTATTATCATCACTCAAAACAACATACATATTTAGTTTTATTTTAGATGTTAAACAAATACACCTTCTCTATCATCGACTCAGCAGTCAAAGATCCTTATTTATTCTTATATTCCTATGAAATTCACTTAGACCCTTGTGCCTCCTCCCAAATCGGGTGGTGATCGTGATCGTCGATGCCCCTCAGTTGGTCTCTCTATCCTCAAAGGTGCCACTGCCATTGGTTCCTCCCACTGATCCACCAACATCTCCTGTAACATATGAATACATCCTCTCGCGTGGAGGAATCTTGCCTCCGCTCTTCACTCAGAATCGTGAGACCTCTAACAATCCCATTGTCTCATTCACTCCGTGTTTGAAGCTGGTGAACTAAATCCTGCAGACGATCTCTCTCCGCTGTAATCACAGCTATGTCAGGGCACTCACATGCACCTCGCAGCTCTGCCACCCACCATACTCTATAGGCCTCTGTCATTCCCGCATCCATTACCCTACGATCGGCTGCTATCTCTTCTGGCCCTTCTGGAGGTGTAGGCCGGGGAGGTGAGAATTCTACCTCGACGTCGATCCTCATGTATGGTCTATATGTCATAGGTATATCCTGAACGAACCCAAATTGTCACCGCACACGATCTAGAGGAATCCTCTCGTACTCACCCGGCCTGTGCCCTGCGATCCACCTCAATCACTCCACACCCCTTAACTCCTCAGCTATGTTCTCTGTCACCATATAGTTCCCGTAAGGCCTCCAAAAAATATCCGCAATCGTCACCATCTCCCATACCTGTCTATAATACTCGATGTCATCTATCACGGCCTGGGATCTCACTTCTTGTTCTGTCTGGACCCATCGTCTGAATCCCAACCTTTGCACTCCTGCCTCTCCCGACTCGATGGGTCAGCCTATTGGATGCACACAAACAATGTGCTCATAGGCCCAACAATGTAATAAGTACGAACAATCCAAAGGTGTCATCCTGTGTTTTCGCTTGCGGGCCCATAAACCCCTATATAACTCGCTAGAGATATGCAGTGCCCATGTGAAAGTCACGCTCATTTCTATCATTTCCCAAATAACACTCATCAATGCTTTTGGAAATCTTCCACCCTCTGCCCTCGGTAATGCATAATACCCCACCGCTATCATTAATAGCATGGCCAACCTTGTTTCCTCAGGGTGTGTTGCATACATTGTACCATACGTAAATGTTAAACCTCGTTGTGTCAAATCTCGTGCAGCTGAACCAAATACTGCTGTTATCGCTGCCCGCCCCGTGCTAGGCAATGCCTGATACACTATTTTTCCTATCATTGGGAGTCTCAAAATATGGAACACATCTTCCAATGTCACTGTCATCTCCCCTGTTGGCAGATAGAAGGTATTCTTTTCTGGATTCCATCTCTCAATCAACACCTGCAACATAGCATGGTTACGTGTGATTCGTGAATAATAGCGGATTCCACTTAACCCCAAACGATTTATCAATGCCCATTCAGCTGGTGTTACATCCGCTCGGATTCGTGACAACAACGCTGGCACAGTATCATTCATCCTTAACCCTGCTTCCGCCTGCATACATCAAAACGACACATAATTATTCAATAAAACAAATCTCCACGGGTTTTTTTCTCAAATTCTGGAAACTCCTACAGTAACCGATATCGGTTATAGATAACCGATACCAGTTATCTCTAAACGATACCGGTCACTGTCAAAAATATACACCCTGCTTAAAAACATACACCTACGATAATTATTTTTCCCGTTTACTCCTATCTATACCTAAAAACACACGAGAACACCCTGCTTACCTACCCCATAGCACTCACCCCATCCCAAACCCTTGCCTATCACCTTTTCTTTCTCATCTTTACCCACTTACACTTCTCTCCTCCTATTCACAAAACATGCAAGAATCAAATTACAACCAAACAGTTTACCTCTCGGGATGCAGCATCTTGGGGTGGAACTAGTCTTCCCCCTCGTCCCTGCCTGCTGGATGCTTCTCCTCATTCGGTCATGTTCACCACCCTCTTCAAATATAACTTGTCTTTTTGCCTTCTGAATCTCAACCCACACTCACTTCACCTGTCTCTTTCCTCCTTATCACTCAAATTATTTCATGTAATTACATATCACCATTAAACAAATCGCATTCGCATATTTAACTTGTTGCATGACTCTAAAAATAAGAATGCTAAAAATAAGAACTTAAGTTGCCAACCAAGTAGTTCTATTTTTAGGAAATATAATTTCAAAATAACCGATATCGGTTACATAACCGTTATCGGTCGTATAGCTACCGACATCGGTTACATAACCGATATCGGTCATGTGTCCCCTTTTTGCTTAAACCTAAGCTGTTTCTTTGTTTTTGCAAATTTTTGTGGCGCCCGCCTCTTTTTCCTGCATAACAACACCATTATCAATATTTGTCATCCAAATCACATATATATATCCTCATAATTTCAGCAACATCATCCATCTACATTATAACAACCATCGACAACATACATACGACATCATATATACATCAAACCCATCAGCATACACAACATGTGAATTAAACTCATCATCTATATATACATACATTCCATTTCAAAAAGCCATCAACAAAAGACATCAACACCATCAATATATAAACCATGTGGATCAAACTCGTCATACATTAAATTTCACAACCCATCAACAAAACACATAAAACATTTCATATGCACCATGTGGATCAAACTCATCATACATTAAATTTCATAACCCATCAACAAAACACATAAAACATTTCATATGCACCATGTGGATCAAACTCGTCATACATTAAATTTCACAACCCATCAACAAAACACATAAAACATTTCATATGCACCATGTGGGTCAAAATCCTCATATATATATATATATATATCAAAGGTTTCAAATATACAACTTTCCCTGCATAGGGGCCTCTGTGATCTCAAGATAATACAAAGCCGGCACGCAGGCCGCAATAACTGTCAAAATATCGACTCGGCTCGCAGGCCGGTCTCTCATATCAAAAATATACTCGGCTCGCAGACCGGTATCAACTATACAACCTGTACTCGCTCGCAGCCAGTATATACAACAGGATGAATAAATGAATGAAAGAATCATATGTGGGCACGCAGGCCTCTCTATACATAACCGGTTCACAGACCGGTGCCTCTATCTAATATCCAATATACAAACAAAACATCTCTCTCTGACCCAGGGATGTCTCAACTCTCCCCACCACCCTCGCACCTCTCGCCGCGGTCCCGCCTTAGCTCCCACCTCCTCCCTGTCACCGATCCACCTACTGTAGCTGCACCCCCTTGGGATCTCTGACTTTGCGAGGTCTTGGCTCTGTGTGCCGCATATGGCTGATAGTCAGCCTCGGTACCATCAAGGATGTCCCGATAGTCTTGGGCCTTTGCTCACCTCCATATAACGGGCCCATGCCACCATAGCTGCTGGGGCTGGTCCTCGACTCCTAATAATAATGGCCCCTGTGCCGTTGGTGGTGCTCGTGCTGTGGGCAAAGGCGGTGGCGGTACCTATACCTGTGGCTGTGCCGGTGCCGCTGGTGGTGCCTGTGGTGGTGCTACCGCTGGTGGTGCTCGTACATGCGCTTGGGCTAAGCGCCTGTAGGAAACCTATATGTGCATGTGCAGCAGTAAGTTGCCCCTGTAATAACTGTACCTGTCCCCTGAGCTGGTCCCTCTCTACTCTAACAGCCACTAAGTTTGGTTATGCGGGCTATGCTCTCCTCGTGGCTCTCTCCCCTGCCCACCATACCAAAAATTCTCCTATGCAGCTGGCATCGTCTATAGTATCATCTACTGACCTCTCGGCTACCCAATCTGGGTCCATGGGCTGTGGTGCAGGCAGTGGGGCCTCTACATCATCCCTCCAGTACTGAGGGAAGGGAGGTGGCTCATCCTGTCATAGCCCCATCTGCCATCGTACCCTCTCTCAGGGGTATCCGCTCATGCTCTCCGGCCTCCGTCCCGCTATCCAGAATGTATACTGGATCCACCGCAACTGTGATCGGGCTCCTCCGCGGGTTGATGACCTTTGTAAGGCCTCCATACAATATCCAAGGAAGTCACGCCCTCTAATACATGCCGGTAATACGCTACATCCCATCCAGCGAGAACTACTCGTGGCTGGCCCACGACCCCCCACCCACCTCTGAAAGCCATATCTATAGATCACCTGTGGCCCTGGCTACTGGGGAAGCCCTACTGGTCGAATGCATATGATATGCTCATATGCCCAGCAATGTAACAAGAATGTAGAACAAATCCCGAATCACCTCATCCGGCGGTAGCCCCACAGCTCTCTGTATAACTGCACTAGGTATACTGGTGCCCAAGCATAACATGTATGCTCCTCCACCATCTCATGTAGTACCCCCATCAGCACCCATGGAAAGCGGCCTCCCTCTGAGTCCGGGAGGGCGAAGCATGTGATGCCGATCATCATCAACATGGCAAGCCGTGTCTCATGTCTATGGGCATGATACATGTCCCCATAGGCAATGCTCACGCTGTGATAAGTCAATAGCGCGGCTGCATCCCCGAATACCTGTAAAATGCTATCCATGGCTGTCTCTGCATCCACCTGGAAGACTGCCTCTCCATCGATCGGTAGTCTAAGGATGCGATACACATCCTCCAGTGTAATCGTCATCTCTCCCATCGGGAGATGGAACACATTGGTCACCGGATCCCATCTCTCGATGAGGGCAACCATCAGACTGTGATCCCTATCTATCGCCCTATAACGCTGGACTCCGCCGAGTCCCACCTCGCGCATGATGGCCCACTGTGCCATTGCGGACACGTGTGGCTGCATCCGTCTCAACAACGGGGGCATCCTATCCCGCATCGTCAGCTGCTGACGTGCCTGCAAAACCAACTCACTGCATTAGCCCTACTCTTTATCACAACAACTCCTTTAACCTTCTATACCCCCTTTTACCCACCCGACCACACAACCGCCCCATTTTCCCCCACCCACCAACCAACCTTCCTATCAACCTCTACCCCTTCCCTCTTCACCCCCATAACCACAAAACTCCCAAACAATAACCAAAACACCCAAATAACAACCAAACACCCAAAACCACAACAAAACCAAGCAACAAAATAGAAAATCCTAACTAGGGACCGGTACCGGTCACCCATGACCACCACCGGTCCCCTCTCCACCGACGCCGGTCGACGTACGACCGACACCGGTCCACCACAAACCCACCTTGCCCAAAAACTTTGTGACCGACGCCGGTCGCTTAGTGACCGGCATCGGTCACTGTAAAATCGTGGACCCGAACCCGACGCGGCCCCCCAAACTCTTATTTGACCTATTACTCCCATTTTACCCATTAAAAAATCCTAAAAACCTACCCACCCTACCGTTTTAGCCTAACTAACCTACCTACCCTCTCCCTTTTCCAAACCACTTCCATTTATTAATTCTTTTATTAAAAACATGGATTCCTACCCCAAACCCCAATATAGTTTAACAACATCAAATTCACACAATGAGGGGTTTCGAACCTACCGGTACGATGACACGTCGTCGTGGTGGGATAGGTGGTGGTGGTCCAGCTGGTCCAGCACCTCCAGCTCCTCCTGGCTGTGCCATGGCTCTCAAACTCCTCTGCTGGGTCCTCCACCAATCAAATGCTGCCTCCTCCTCACTAGGGCCTACCAATCACTCACTTCTCCACTCAAATAGTGCCACCTCAGCCGAAAAACTCAACAATCTCGCCAAAAGACCTCAGACAACTAAAATTGGTTTTCAAATTGACAATATGACAATGACAGGCCGTATTTTTCTTTTTATAGGTTTTCGACCTATAACCGATACCGGTTATATTATGCCCTAAAGAACCGGTATCGGTCATCTAACCGATACCGGTCATAGACAATCGATATCGGTTTAATCCCACCTTTTCCCCAATTTCTGCCCTTATTTACTAATCGCCCTTTCTCACAACATTGCCTATATCCTCCTTCACTGAAAACCCTTTGTTAACTTCATTGGCCCACTTCACGGCCGCAACCAACCAATTTGGCCCAACCCAAGGCCGCAACCAACCATTTGGCCCGACCCAAGGCCACAACCAACCATTTGGCCCGACCCAAGGCCGCCACCAACCAATTTGGCCCGACCCAAGGCTGCAACCAACCCATTTGGCCCGACCCAAGGCCGCACCCAACCATTTGGCCCGACCCAAGGCCGCACCAATTAAATACCTCGCCCAAAATCAACAAATTACAATTTTATCCACCCATCATGTAGCTTTTTGTTCAATCGAGCTCACCTGTTCATGTTTTAGCATGATTAGGGTCCTTGACTTGATCAGTCGACCAACTTTGCCTAGACCAAGACCGTGACGTTTATCTCAACCAAACCAACCATTTGGTACTGTTGAACATGCCTAACCATTCTTGTACCTTACCCGTTATATCCCCTGGAGCTACTTCCTATGCCTTGGATACCAGGATTATATCACCCTTGTTTGGATAAACTATCGACCTTTGCCTATGAATTGCTTGTTTGCTCTTCAAATCATGTACCCTGGTCGCACTACTGCATTTCAACATGCGTCTGCTTCCTTGGACCTACCCCACCATCTTACCATCATCTCAACACCATTTCCCTTTATCAACCCTATCCCTGATTTCACGCTACCTCAATCTGTGATAGATTTGAGGGGGATTACCTATACCCTTAACAGGGGTAACCACTTCTTATTATTGTCCGTGTAGCTTTAACAAAGACAAGCTACATGACAACAAGGGGCTAATGTAGACACCAAATTTGTGTCTTACGACCCCCTGTGCCCAGCATCTCATTTCGCAACCTAACCTCATCACCTAAACCTTACACAATTATTTATTAATTATCATTGTTATCCAAAATTCACCCCCAAGGTAACTTTGATAACATGCAAGCAATTATATTGATTCAGGGTGAAAAGTCATGTTTCTAGGGTCCCCTCATATTTGTCTAACTCCCCTGTCCAAGAGGAAGAGAGTAAGTTCTGAGAAAATGCGAAAAAAGGGTTGCAGAAGGCAAATAGGTTGATCCAGGAAAAATCGTGAAAATTGGCTAAGTCCCGCTCAAGGTCGCCTCTGGGACGTTTGGGACAGAAAAGCGCGAACCGGCCGAACCGGGCGAAATCAGCACAAACAGTCCGAAACGCAGCAGGGACAAATGGGACAAAAGTACGCGGCGGGCGCGAAATTCCGGTTCGACAGAGAAAAAATTGACTAACTGCTGAGAGGGTCGCCTTTGGGACAAGCGGGACAAAAAGACGCGAACCGGCCGAACCGGGCGAAATGAGTCAAGGCAGCCCGAAACAGTCTGGGACGCGCGGGCCAAAAGTACGCGAACCGGCCGGATCGGCCGAAATGAGAACTTTTGTCCCGGAACAAGCGGGACAAAAGAGCGCGAACCGGCCGAACCGGGCGAATTTGTCCCAGACGGTCCGAAAGCAAATGGGACATTTGGGACAAATGGGCGCGAACCGGCCGGTTCGCCCGAAATCAGCACAAGGAGCACTGTGCTAAATGGGACAAAGGGATGCGCGGGACGCGAAAAGCCGAAATGGCCGAAGGCAGGGAAGAAAAGTCAACGTTTGGTCCGGAAACTTCAAACGGCCATAACTTTTGACTCCGAGCTCCGATTTTCATAAAATTGGACTTTCTGGAACGAGCATGAAACATATTCGGCTCCAGTCAGTCAATGCTCATTCCCGTCAAATGACAGAAAACGCCTCCAGCAGCCCAAAACAGCTGCCCGCACTCAGAAGGCCATAACTTTTGCATTTCTCAACAAAATCACACAAAATTGGTACCATTGGAATCGTGGTTCCAAGCCCGACGCACAGAAATCAATAAATTCCAGATTTGATCAGAAATTGATCGATATTTTTAAGAAAACGTGGCCGGGTTTAGAACAGTGTTTTATTTGGTAGCTGGGAGTGCAATTAAGAGGCATGGTCATCATTCCTTCTCTGCTGCAGCACATGGGACAGTATGGGGAGCCTTTTGCAAGTAATGTATACCCATTCCACTCAATTTAATTCCTCTTATAGGTGGTTGAGGGACAGATTTCGGGATTTCCATTTTTCCCTTCTCTTTTCCTTCTCATTTTTCTATAAATTGGAGTGTTGGGCTCATTGTAAAGGGGGAGAGTTTTTGGGTAGCAAAGCTCTGTCAAAATTGCTTTGTGAAGCCAGTGTGTTGCAGGCCCTTGTAGTGGACTCCTTGCATGGTGATCCAGGCCCTTATCTTGTAATAGATTGAACTGTGCATATCATGAAGCAATAAAATATCAGTTTGTGGATATATCTTCCCTTGCTGTGTTTCCTTGCATTCTTCTTGCCCCTTTAATCTTTCTACAAGTATATTGTGTCTATTTATTATGTTCTTGTAGGAATTCATTATTATTGTGTGTGCTTGGAATATTGCTGTGAATGCATTTTGCTGGATTATGGTGAACTGTCATCACCTCTTCTAGTGTGCACTTTGCCTCTGTATTTCACACATTTGGAGACTACTCTCCCATCCTCCTTTTCTGGTGTATCACCACTTTAGTGTAGGCTTTCATTTTATGTATTCTCTTTCCCTGGTCCCTTGGAAATTTAGATTAGAATAGTTAGCTTATCCTGCATTAGAGTAGATTGTGGCAGGTAGTTTAGGAGCAAGAACCAGCTTTCTCTGGAGGTCTATCTCAAGTAGCAAGTCCCACAACTTGGAGATAGTACCCATGTTATCCAATCACACTGTGAGTTTAAATACATGCACAGGGGTGCTGTGATTCGGTGATAACAATTACCTTATAATTAATAAATCCACATCGCCATACCTACCACCTCATTTTGCCACCTCATCATGACCTAGTCTTAACCCTAAACTAACCTAATTAAGACCTATAACTTGGTCCACATCCACACCCATGACTAATTACTCCTCACCCGCACCTAAAACTAACCTCATAATGACTTGACCAAGTCCGCGACTAATCCCTCACGAGAAAAGGAGGGAAAGCTGGCTATTTTACCAAAAATAGCCCGCTTTGACCTGATCGATACCAGTTCCTCCTCGACCGCCGTCGGTTGCGTAACCGCCATTGGTTCCCTGTAAATGACCACTCCCAACCAAAAACAAAGGGTTGGATTTTCATGGATCCGAATCAGAAATCATTGGAAGGATCCAGAATTTACTTGGCTGAATAGAGACAAGTGAAAGAAACAAGAAGAGTTTGCAGAGAAGGACATCAAGCCCAAAACCTGCAACTGAGTAACCAGAGCCTTGTGACACTCATCATCGTTCATCGGAGAGAAGATAGCTCATCCCCTGATTGTCAGGTCATCCTACCTAAGTTCTACCGTCATCATCACAGTTCTTGGACCTGCATCCTCATCAATAATCAGTAAGTAATATCTTGTATGTCCTTTTAATAACATTTCTTGAACTTCTGAATCACAGCCATCATAAGTCTATTCCTAGATCTACTACCCAGCAACACACTACATCTAACTATCATTCCTCCACCCTTACGTTACCCCAAGAACACCCCCCGTATTCTCTGAGTCCTTCTCATCACCCCATTACCTAACCCCCCATTTATCACCTTATAAAACAACACAACCACCTTACAACCAACCTTCACCAAAAGACCCTAAAACATTGGCCCTACCAATATCGATTACCAACAACCAAGATCTGGTTACAAAGGACCGCATCGGTCACCGTGATTCTAAACCAAGACCAGCCCCTTTCTCTTGTTCTAACAAGGTAAACAAATTGTAATTGGATAATAGCTTATTTGTTAGAATTTTTGTTAATTCATATTAGCAGGGGAACTAACCACCTTTGAAAGGAAGTTTTATATTTCTTGGGCCCAAGGTAGTTCCCTCATTTATTGTCTAATTAAAATCTAGTGGTCTTGTATTCTTACTTGCAGGTAGTCCTTCCCAGACAAAAGGAGTTCTTTGCAGTCGATCTGATCTTTCTCTACGGTACATGCACACCCTCTCGACATTCAATAAGTATTCCTCCTAGCCCTAACCCTTATCTGTTTCTCAAAGGAATGAAAGGATAGAAGCAACTCTATTCCCAAAAGTTGAAACATTTCGTGTGAAACAGAAGGGTTAGTTCCCCTCCTATATATATATGTAATGAACTACTTAAAGGATATAGAGAGAGACATACATAGAGAACGGATCGAACCACATGTGACTGGATGATCATAACAGATCCATACGTGCATGTCTTATATTGTATGAAGCTACTGTATTGTTTGTTTAATGAATAGATAAAGGAAATTGGCCGAACAAAGTGTGTGATGTGTTTTATCAATGCATGTTATTACTTTCATGATGATTTACTTTTAACGCTTATAGATCTGGTTAGATATAAATGGTGAATGGATGGATTAGTTCCTAAAATATATGTTTACTATTTTATCATACCGCCATTCTACTATTACAACTATTAAGAGGGACCCAGTACCTTTGCGTGCTTCGGGTGAGCACTCAGCCTAGGTTGAGTGATGTGCCAGCGCGACTAGGTGTTAACTAACAATTCTAGGCTACATCATTGGTTCCATTGCTGGGACCTCTTTTTCAGTTGTTTCAAAATGGTTCGTGATGAAGACATACCGCTAACCCTAGCAAGAATTGAAGAATGGATTCATGATCTGGAGGAAGAATATGCATGGAGGTTTGATACTAGATCTAGATTTAGCACATGTACTTGGGTAGAGTAGAATTTGTATGACAGTTTATATGAGAGATTCTTTGCTATCTTTCCAGTAGAATTGTACAAATGGTTGACTGCGTATACATCTAAGTAGAATTAGAGGTATCGTACGCTTGTTTGGACATAGGAGGAATTTCAAACACTCTATGATGCTGACCTAAGCTGGACTCATGCACAGTAGATACCTGGTTTCGTGGTGTCCTAAATAGCTATATTCTGGAGTATTCAATTTCGACTTATTCATGCCCGGAGGTAGCAGAGTTCCAGTTTCTACGGTATCCTAGAGGGACATATTTGCAAGGTATTCCACTGGCAATCAAAATACTAATGGTAACATTGAACTTAGAAGCTAAAACCATGGAGAGCTAAAGAATCTCCACATGCGGGGGGGTAGGAACAGGATTGGTGAAAGATGGCAGACCTAGCGAAACATGGTAGAGGGAAGAAAGGCAACTGAAGTATGATGAGGTGCGCGAGAGGGAATTATGCAAGAGGCAATAAATTACAGAATGGATGGTATTATGGAGAGAGATGTCTTGTGAAGGATTTGAGGCTCATGGGGAGGAAGAAGAGAAAGAGCATTAGGAACTCCCCCATCTAGGGAAGCATGACAGAGAACCCTCTTCGGCCTCACATGGAAGTGCACCAATAGACATGACCTGGGCCATGGGCACGCATCTAAGCCAACCTGTTGACCTAGCCCTTGTGCTTGGTTTTCCAGTATCTAGTACAATAGGTAAAAGTAGTTTTAATTTAGGAAGTGAAAGCACAGAAATAGGTCAGATAGTAAGTACACCAATGGCAGCACAAACAAATTTGTTATTCTTTGGGGTATGTTATCAGGCTCATCATCTACATATAATATCGGTCTGCGCCGAGTGTGGGAATAACTTCGAGTTGGGACCACTTCCCGGATCCGTAGGGGTCCAAAGATAGTACCACTGTTGGGGCACAAGGGAGTGCATCCACAGCCCTATTCCAAATTTTGGAGGAGGATCGAGTGGTATGGGAAGTTCTAGTTCTGGTGGTTCGGGTGGTATTAGAGGAAGAGGAAACCAAGGAGGTTCTAGGTCGGGTGGTCAAGGCCCGCATCAACCCTAGAACATTTATATGGAGATGTCCCTTCATCTCCCAGAATACAGAGGTATCGAGGATGCTGCTGAACATGTTCATATGTGTAAAATATTATGGCACGTAAAAGGTATTATGGCACATGAACACAAGGCAAGTCAATTTTCTACTACATTGCAAGTGTGCGTGCACAGTGGCATAAGAAGTTTGACCCCAATCAAACTTGTATTGACTATGCAACATTGAAAGATGCTTTCTTAAAAGAGTTCCATATCCCAGAGTTTGAGCAGAAGAGTATAAGTGCACTCAAGGATATAAAGTAAGGCACTTCTGAAAGTGTATGTGAGTATGATGCGTGATTTAAAACAATTCTATCCAAACTCTCTTATGACATTCATGCAAGTTAGCATGCACAATGGTTTGTTGGGGGATTGATTACTCCATTTCGAAGAGCACTATCACATAAAAATTATACCGATCCACTTGAAGCATTGGAAGCAACTTTACACACCGAAGTAGTTGGGATTATTGACACTAGAGTTAGTCCATTTTTAGAAGCTTAGATAGTGGCTATGGTGAAACAGTTAGAGAAATTATCGGAAAACTCAGCTCATGAAACATGCTCGGGGGATCTCGGTGTACGATTAGAACGTGGAAGGGAACACTAAGGATAGTTACCCTCATAGAACTATACATTTGTTGTTATTAGACTGTGAGATTTTCCATTTGAAAGATGATGCTAGTCATTGCCCCCTCCTATAACACGTGATTAGGAAGAATTTATCCTCCTTCTGTAAAGTTTTTAGGTCCACGACCCATGATACTGAGGATTGTATATTAATTGGCTAGATCCATGATGTCATTGATATTGGGGTCAGACAGGCAAGTGTGGCTGATAATTCTAAAGGGAAGAATGAGCATCAGGATAGGGATTATAATAAAACCCGCTATGATAGGAATGACGAAAGGTTTGAAGGGGCTCGTGAAAAGGGACGAGGATATAGAGGTGGATATGGAGGATGACGCCGAGGTGGAGGAAGGAGTGAATTCCCTCAAGGAACTTGTTATACATGTGGCTCACCTGACCATTATAGGTGTGAATGCCCAAAAATATTTCTTGTTCATTTTGTGGGAAGGGGCATAGTTATGAAGAGTTTATGGGCTTTTATGAGCATCCTAGTAAGTAGCACAAGAAATAAAATAAGGGCACGGGGATGGTTAGAATCCAGGTGCACAATAGAGAATCAGTGGATGCCAAAGTTAACACTAGAACCTAAGGTGGTAACAGTCAAGATAACCACATGAGCTGAGGTGGCATGCACAAGAGAGATGTTGCAACAGAAGCTGACAATCACTAGGGAGGAAGTTTTACATGCTAGATATCTAGATCCATCTCATCAGAAAGAAGTCTATCAGACACACAATGGAGGTCCTTAGGAGCCTTCAAGGTGAGATACAAGGATTAAAAGAGTAGTCTCAGAAATTGGAGCACAAGGATATAGAACAAGCCCCATCGATATTGATGACATCATAGAGGTATGTAGAATGTTGCGCCAGGAGAATATTATTACTTTATTAGGAAATTGGTTGAAAGGGAATACTCCATGCGCAAGGACTGAGACCAAAAGACAAATACTCCATGAAAATCTCCCTCCTGATAGCATTGAATATGATAAGGAGATCACTTTGAATGATGTTGTTGATGGGTGGTTGCTAAGAAATATTCTGATTGACACAGGTGTGGAAGTAAATGTACTTACATTGGATGCATGAGAAAAAATGGGAGACCCCATTGCAGCCATCATATAATGTATTTTTCATGGCAAACAAAACAAAAGATACTCCCATAGGAGTTTTAAAGCATGCATCTATCACTATACAAGGGGCCAAGTTCACATGAGACTTTGAAGTGCTAGTGCTTGCAAAAGCAGATAGTTTCCCAGCTTTACTTGGGCACCCTTGGTGTTATGTGAATAATGATGAATTTGAGGTTTAACAAAGGGTATATCAGCTTCAAGAACAAGGAGGAAAGGGTCATAATACCCTTGAAAAATGGAAAGTCCGTGCCATATGTGGAACCTTTAAGTGAAGAGGACTCGAACAGAATCAATGCACGCACTATTCGGGACCCAGAGGTCAATGATCCATTCAAGGAAGGAATACTTCATTGCGAAGATTCTCGCTTAGTTAGTGATACTACTAGTATTGCTTGCGATAATTGGGCTCATGGAACTTATGAACTGGTGGGGCGCGAAGTTAAGTGTGTGGTTACTAGCAAGATGGGTTCTCGCTTTGTTTAATGTATAGGTCGCGCAATACCCCGCTATACTGGATCTGAAGATTTGGTTGGGTTCTTATAGGCCATAGAAACAAATTGGGATGAAGAACTTAAATGACACACTACGTTGTCATATACTTTGGGCGGGATGGCCGCATGTTGGTGGGTAGTCCACAGGGATAATCTCTTGGAATGGGAAACGATTAGGACCACCTTATCAACCAGGTTTTTAAGGAGTAATGCACCTATAAACATATGCCCTTATTATGGTGATCAACCTGGTCAACATTATATCCAGAGTGTGAGAGACTTTGGACGAGTAAGCAAGGAAGCATTACTTCCTTCACTTTGGGTGCATCAATTTTATTCTACTCTAAAAGGTTGTGCACGTACTTGGTATGTATATGCTAAATTACATTGCAACACTGATAACTAGAAAACTTTAACTGCGAGGATGATCCAAATATTTGACTTCTTTTCATCTACACCACCAGTGAACACAAATTTAAGTTTTATCAAGCGCTTAACCATGGGAGATAGTGGGAAAGTAGAGGAACTTGTTTAGGAATTATTTGGTGAGATAGAGACAGGGGCACACTTTGCGGATGAAGAAGATGATATCATATTACTTGACCGCGCTTCTTTAGAGAAAGATAAGGGGAAGATGGTATACATAATTGATGAGGAGGAAGTTGAGCACTTGGATGTGGATCATTCACATGGAACATGTGAAGTTTTATCCAGTGTGGATGTAGATGCACGCACATATCACGAACCTATGAAGATAACAAAGGTTAATATAGGCACAAAAGCTGCACCTAAGGAGGTAATAATTGGGGATTATTGGTGGGAATTAGAAGTAGTAAAGATCATCGAGTTGCTTCGCGATTATGAGGAATTATTCCCAAGAGGATACCATGAACTTAAAGGCATGCATATATCACTAGGAGAAATGAGGATAAAGCTCAAGGAAGGTGCGCGCCCTATTAGGAAGCGACCATATCAAATGAATCCCAATTTTCATGAGAAAGTAAAGGAGGAGATTGACAAGATACTAAAATTTGGGATCATTCGACCACTGGATGAATAAGAATGGGTCAATCCTAAGGTCATAAGTATAAAAAAGGATGGCAGGATTCAAATTTTTGTTGACTATAGGGAGTTGAATGTAGCATGTGTTACAGATCCCTTTCCTACACCATTCACAGAGGAAGTATTAGAAGGAGTGGCTGGGTGTGAAATATATTCATTTACAAATGGGTTTTTAGGGTATCATCAGGTTAGGATTTCCCTGAAGATCAAGAGAAGACCACCTTCACTACTGAATGGGGAAGCTTTGCTTATACTGTGATGCCCTTTGGATTGAAGAATGCACCTGCTGTATTTTCAAGAATAGTGGTACAAGCCTTCAAGGATTTTATTCATAACTTTTTACAGGTCTATCTTGATGATTGGACTGTTTATGGGCTGATTAAGGATCATTGTGACAATCTACGCTTAATGTTTGAAAGATGTTGATAGTTGAGTATCTCATTAAATATCAAGAAGTGCATCTTTGCTACTCCATTTGGCACACTTTTAGGACATATCATCTGCAAGGAAGGGTTGTTAGTTGATCTAACTAAAGTTGCAGTCATCATTGGCTTGAAAGTGTTGGCCAGTCAGTGCGAGGTGCGTAGATTTTGGGTCATACAGGGTATTACCAGAAGTTTATAAAAGGGTATGCAAAAGTTTCCACACCCCTAGAGGAATTGCTCCAAGGAAAAGGTACATTCTATTGGGGGAGTCATAATAGCACACGTTTGAGATATTGAAGCAGAAACTTACTACCGCACCTATCTTGTATTTTCCTTCATGGGATAAACCTTTTCATGTTCATGTGGATGCTTCTGGCACAACCATTAGTGTTGTCTTAGCTCAACCAGTGAAGGTATCATTGATCATCCCATTTGCTTTGATAGTAGGAAGTTGACACCTACAGAACATAATTATACCACTACAGAGCGCGAGGTGTTGTCCATGATCTATGCCTTGCAAAAATTTTGTCAGTGTTTGTTGGACACACCATTTGTGTTTTATACAGATCACATGGCATTAAAATATTTGGTGAATAATCCTGTTTTACAGGGCGCATATGCCGGTGGGTACTCTTATTTCAAGAGTTTGACTTTACGGTTGTGGTAAAACTAGGAAAAATCAATTCTAGACCGGATCACTTGTCTAGAATTCAATCAGGGGAAGAAGCACAAGCAATAGAAGTTACCATGCCTAATGCACAATTGTATAGGTTACAACGTGTGCCATCAGAATTGGAGGACATTGTTGTCTTTCTGAGAACTGGTATGGCACCCGAAGGCATGAAATCTTTAGAGAAGAAGCAACTTGCTATTCATGCGGCACCATTCATGTTAATTAGTGGTGATTTGTACAAGCTAGGAAAAGATGAGGTGTTACATCGTTGTGTCTTAGAGCATGAACGAAAGGACATAATGGAAGAAGCACATGGTGGTATTGTAGGTGGCCATTATGTAGGTGATGCAATAGTGCACAAGATCCTACTTGCCGGGTTGTGGTGGGAAACATTGTACAAGGATTGTAAAGAGTATTGCAAGACATGTGACCATTTTCAATGTCTTGGTCAACCAGAAAATGGGATGAGATGCCCCTACGACCCATAATGAGTGTAGAACCCTTTGAGAAATGGGCAATTGACTTTGTCGGG
Source organism: Taxus wallichiana var. yunnanensis (assembly GCA_018340775.1). Lineage (NCBI taxonomy): Eukaryota > Viridiplantae > Streptophyta > Pinopsida > Cupressales > Taxaceae > Taxus > Taxus wallichiana. Next base: position 503,613,817 of record CM031240.1, on the reverse strand, counting down.
CCTATCTCCCTAGCCGCATGCAGGACTGGGTCACGCTATATCATCACTTGTATAGATTATCTTACCCGATGGGCAGAAGTAGCACCTACAAAGGACTGTACAATGGCTACAGACAGCATGGTTCTTATGGGAGAATGTCCTCACAAGGTATGGTTGTCCTTTAAGTTTAACAAGTGATAGGGGCACACATTTTTTAAATGAGACAATATGAATTATTTTAGACGAGTTTATGGTTTCCCACCATAAAACTACACCCTATCACCCTTAGGAAAATGGAACTACTGAGGAATTTAACAAGATTTTGAGCCACACATTGACAAAGATTTGTGATGTTGGGAGGAAAGATTAGGATGATAAAGTATCAGCTGTCATTTGGGCTTATAGAACAACATACAAAAGATCAACAAAGCCACATTTTTCAATTGGTTTTTGGCGTGGAAGCTGTTCTGCCTCTAGAATTTATGTTACCTACTTTGAGCATTGCGTGCGCTGGAGGTCTAACTGATGAGCAGGCCTTGGAAGAACGGATTGAGAAGATGGTTCAACTCAATGAGAGTCGTGCCATCACATGCTAGAGTCTAAAACAGGAGAGAGCATGACAAAAGGCATGGCATGATCGACACATCAGGGATAAGAAACTTGTGGTGGGACAACTGGTACTTCTATATGACTCCAAGTTTTTGCACCATCCAGGAAAGCTCAAGGTGCATTGGTTGGGGCCATATGTTATCACTCATATCCTTGAGTCAGGTGCTTGCTAGTTGGAAACAATTGATGGCACGTGGTTTCCCAGTTACTTTAATGGGAGTAGGCTAAAGCCCTACTATAAATAAGTCTTCTTGGTGTTTGTAATAAGGTAGCATTGCCAGATATATTAGGTTTCCATTTATGCATTTCCTAAATGTATTTCTTTCATCGTCACTATGTTTTGTCAATTTTAGCTCTTGTTTGTGTAAATAAGCTCGCTTGCGCGCATGAAACTAACTAAATATGAAGCATGTTGATATGCGAGCACTACACATCCTTTTCATGTGGGGTGGATTATTGGTGACTCTCGGGATATGTTGTGAAGATATCACACTATGGGTGTTGAAAGAAGGTTACTAAGGGTAACTGATAAAAGATTGCTTCTCAACATAAGAAAGAATGAATATGGATAAGGGAAAGTATAATGTGAGGTAAGCAGTGGCCATGGTAGTTACCAGGAGATCATGTAGTGATGAGGTACTCGGGCATGAAGGGGTGCACTGAAGAGAAGTCCATGACAGAGGGTAAAGAGGCGTGCTAGAAGGTTATAGCTTTGGCGTGAAAATATACCACGTGGAAATGATAAAAATGGGTCATAAATGAGGAGAATTTGGTAGGTGGAGGAGCAATTAATGTAGCAAAAAGTAGAAATCTATATAAGGACGGGATGCGATTTCATTTTTACCCTTGCAAATATGAGAATTCGATAGAGATCCTATATGTGAAGAGCATAAAGCTAACTAATTTGAGGTACGAAGTAAGCAAACTAGGTGTGGACAAGAGAGTTGTGTATTAAAAGGGCTTGTATCCCCTAGAAGAAGGGTTTGACAAAGCAGAGTAATACAACAGAGTTAGGGTGTGCAAGTTTGTAATTACAAATTAGGGCACGGAGGAATCAGGTTAGGGTTTGAAGAAAATCACTCAAAACACACAGCAACTGACCTACAAAACAAAACCCTATAAGAAAATGGCACCAAAGAAGAAAGCAACACCGATAAAAGAAAAGAAGAAGGTGGTGGTGGAAGAAGAGGAGGAGATGGCCCCGAGAGAGCAATTTCTCTGAAATGCAGTACCCTAAAGAAGTTATTATGGGGCAGGAATGGAATACCCACATAAGACAGAGCAAGATAAGTGAATACAATCACCGAACCAGTGAAAACCAAAAGAAGTTAGATGACCTGCTCACCACTCGAACAAATAGGCACACTAAGATGGCATGCCGATATATGATGATGCTAGGGAAAATCTACTCAAGGGAAATGGTGTCTACTAGCTTTATGAGCTTCCATACTTTGGGAAGTATGCACCTTTGTACAGATGGCTGATGAGTCGAGTCCATGAGGACTTCTTCTACTTTGCAGGACGAAGGGTAAGATTGACACCCATCCTCATTGCCATAGTTACTAGATTATGGGCAACGGAAAAGACATTAAGACTGACTTAGCTGACAAAAGCACCATTTTGGAGACACAGAAGGCACTGGGATACCAGAAAGGACCGCGTGGGATGGAAATTGACAAGTTAAAAATTGTCCAAAGAAATAGCAAAGTGCATAGCACATCTAACCACAAAGTTGAATGACCAAGAGCGTTGGTCACAAGTCAATTCTATGTGGTTGCATGTGGCCAAGTGCATGTCAGAGGGAACCACTTATAACATCACCGATTCATTATAGAGTGGATAGTTGAGGAAGCGTGCAAAGGGAGTAAGATAAGTTTTGGTTGTATCTTACTGAGTTTAGTCTTCATGGAGATCGGGGTACTGATGGCCCAAAGGAGAACATATGGGAATACCCCATGAATCATAAGTCTCCAGCTGAGTGATTCAACAAATATATTTGTAAAGGGTCGATGACAAAGGAGGTTAAGGAGCACGCTGAGATGTGGTATGATAGGCTACGTGTGGCGTTTGGGGAAGAATGGCGCATACCCAAGGATTTTCCCTTGGTCTTGGGAAAATAGGTATAATTTTTAGTCTACCAACATTTCTGTATTGCACACTTTCCAATGGTAGATGGGTCATGGAGCCCCTGGTGTAAATTGCCATATGCATTCCCCGCACAGTTCTTCCAAGCTGCAGTTCATTGATTCACCAACACATAGAGGTTGGTATTTAATGCAGACAAGGTAGACTGTGAGTATCACACCCTGAGAAATACTTATGGATATCCAGGGAGGAATGCATACAATGAGAATAACATCTCAGAAATCTTAAGCATTAAGCCAGAGACAGTGGCCATCACAGATATCAAGGCCACGTTAATATACCTCCAACTGAAGCCTAAAATGGAGAATAACAAGTACGTGGAGAACGAATTCATGCTTCCAGGGCCACCGAAGGGAAAGCATACTATGGAGAACATTGCACCTAGGCCCTCTACACCCAGGCAAGATGAGGAGGAAGAGGATGAAGAACACGAAGATAGTGGTAGCCTGGTGCAAAGAAGGATGCACCCATCGACCGGGAGGGGGAGTGCACGATAACTCCCTAAGGAGAAGGAGCTATGGGGGAGGAGTAGGGCACACAAAGATTTAAGAAGGTGTTTAAGTACACAAGGGCACAAGGAGGAACCCCGTAGGTGAAGGAGCCGAGGAGAAGAAACGAGAGAAAACTCAGGCTGAGTGAGGAAACGGAGGAATTTGAGGAGAAGGCACCTTCATCTCCAACTAGGGAGGAGCCTCAACATGAGGAAGAGAAGATGGAAGGAGAAGAAAGGGGTCAATCATCTAGTATTCCCAACCTTGATGCAGCCATTCCAAGAGGACCTCGATCCCATCGAACAGGAGAGGATGCCAAGGCACATGCCATGGGGTATGCAGAAGACCCAAAGCTAATCATTTGCACTGGTTCCAGAGTACCATCGAGTAGAAGGATTTATTTAGATGGGTGCTCATGGATGAGGACAAGGTGACTCTACACACAAGGAAGTAGCTCTCATGGTCTATGCACACACACATGGATGAGCGACTTTGATGTCGGTGAAGAATCATGTGCATCACGACAGTTGAAGAAGGCACCTAAAATGTGCCACATGACAATCAAACCAACAATGATGTTAGATGAGTAGGTGAGCAATGCTCTAGTAAAAGTATCCTCCGAAGTAGCAAGAAGAAACATAGATAAATCTGCTACCATCAAGGCATTGAAAGAGATTAAAGGCCAAGGATGTGGAGATAGCGCGCCTAGTCTAGGAAAAGGACTTGATCAAAAGAAAGTATGACACTTTTGTTAGTATGGTAGAGGAAATTGGAGATGATGTTCTAAAGGTACACCCAAATCTGGAATCTTGGGTACCAAAAGAATTTCCTTCTACGATGCACTATGTGAAAACAATGATAACATTAGTGTTGGAGGATGAAAAGGTGCATGAATCCTCATAGCCCAAGGACTCGGGAAAAGATAGAAAAGGTGCAGGTTGTAGTAGCTAGGAAAATTACTACTTATGAAGGTCTACTATAAGCCACCCATGATGAACTGAAGAAGGTTGATCATGCACTAACCATATGCATAGCCCCAGATGCACTAATCATGGTAAAAACCTTAGAGGAAGAAAATTAGGTCCACAAAGAGATGAAGGATGCTTCCCTAGGCTGCACTGAATGCCTAGGCATGGTAAAACAGAAGTGCGAGGCACTAGCTATGGCGTAGGAACCACATAAGGAAAGGTTGGAGGAGCTAGGAAAGCTCATTGCTCAGACGATGGATGTACTGGAAGGGGTGCAAACCTCTATGTCAAGCGTAATTCTTGTAATACAAAATGAGCAAGGGAAACTCTCTATGGAAGAGCTGTGGTCCATCATTAAAGACGTGCCATAAATATCGGAGCAGAGTGCTAACAACATGCGAGAACCTAGAAGTAGATATCAAAGAAGAATATCTAGAGTTAATGCTTCAAGATGAGATGGAGGGGCTGAGGCCTAAACAATTTTGTTAAGTTGTGTATATCTTCTTCAAAATTCTTATTCAAGATTCTTATTCAACATTCTTTATTCTTTATTTATCCATTCTATGTATAAGTTTTGAGCATCACCATTTTCGAGGTGACAATGAGATTAGTGTGGGGTAATGTTGATCAGAGAAAACACTTAGTTGAACTTGCACTCAGAGTCCACGCGGAAGAATGGCATAGGAGCAAAAGTGTGAAGTAATAGGAAGGTGTCACGCACGAGAGATGTAGGGTAAGACTCTCAAGGACTTAGCTGATTTTGGAGATCAAGTCTATTCTTAGAGATTGGCGTGTGGAGTACACAAAGTGATGCTGAGATTTGCGCACCACTCTTTGTGGGGATTTTGGAAGGACATGTCAACTCACTCTTGCATGGACATAAGTTAAGCATAGATCCATCACTTCAGTTAACTATCAACAATCTATAGATAGCATACTTGCATGTATGGCTATAATTGTAAAAAGGCGCGTGGCTGTTATTAGCATGTGACCTATTTCTGGTAGAGTTAAGTGGTGAAGGGTTAGTTCCCCTCCTATATATATGTAATGAACTACTTAAAGAATATAGAGAGAGACATACATAGAGAATGGATGGAACCACATGTGATTGGATGATTGTAATAGATCCATGTGTGCATGCCTGGTATTGTATGAAGCTATTATATTGTTGGTTCAATGAATAGATAAAGGAAATTGGTCGAACAAAGTGTGTGATGTGTTTTATCAATGCATGTTATTACTTTCATGATGATATACTTTTAACCCTTATAGATCTGGTTGGATATAAAAGGTGAATGGATGGATTAGTTCCTAAAATATATGTTTACTATTTTATCATACTGTCATTCTGCTATTACAACTATTAAGAGGGACTGGTACCTTTGTGCACTTTAGGTGAGCGCTCAGCCTAGGCTGAGTGATGTGCCAACGTAACTAGGTGTTAACTAACAATTCTAGGTTGCATCAATGCACATTTTAATTAAAATGAGTAGTTCAAACTTATACTCAACAATAAGTTATGAAACCTTGAAATTCATACTTAGGAAGACTTAAGGAACTCAAATTTACAAAAACAGTCAAGAATGAACCTCTAAGACTTAATAAAATTCAATTTGGAGCTTTCACACCATTTTTCCCATCTATTGCCGAAAAATGTAAACATGAACAAATTGGACAAATTGACTTCACTAAAACACTCTAAACTCTCCCTAGACTGATCCTCCATGTTTTTTTGACATGTTGAGTGAAGGAGGAGTTCTAAATTGATCAAATTGAAAAGTTGAAATCTGCCAATTCACAAATTAAAATCTTATAGATTCTTTTTACTAAATTGACCCTTAATAACTTAACAAAAATTTAAATTTACACTTCCTATGCAAAGGGGGCATCAAGATCTTTCCAAAAAGTCCTCGTTTTCCCAAACCGAGCTTTCTAGCTCAAGTTATGGCACTTTGAAATTTTTGAGCTTGGGTGGGAAAAAAAATTTCCCTAGTGGGCCCGCAAGCCAAAAATTTCCGGTCGTTTGGCCTTAGGAAATCTTTTTAAAATTTGAATCTTGGGAAAACTTTTAATTCTCCCTCCACCATCAAATCGAAGATGCCTCGTGTCCTCCAGGGGCTGAGGCGGAGGCATGGATTCTTTTTAACCCTTTATCCTTTTGAAAATTTTTGGAAAATTTTCACTTATCCTTCCACCGACCCGTAACCAATCAGAGGGTACCACGTGTCCCCTCATGGCTTCAACGGAGGTGCGGTTTCATTTTGAACTTAACCTCTTTTAAAATATTTTTGGGAAAGTTTTATGTTTTGGCCCATACGCCCACATCCAATGGGAGCATGCCATGTGACACTTTAGGGGGTGGAAGCAAGAGGGCGGACCTTCATTCTCCCTTATGTATTGTGTTTTGGGCTTTAGAAAATTTCTAATTTTCCTTCCGCCACCCGTAACTCTGCTGCCCCTTTGTATTTGTTCTCCCACGGGTGAGCAAACCCGCGCAACCCTTTTCTCCCTTTGTTCCCCTTCGTTTGGTGCAAAGTGCCAAATCAACCCGCTGCTCCGTTTTCCCTTCCCCCTTCTCCGCTTGGCATTAGAACTTGACACATGTCCACCTAGGGACCCATTGGGAAATTTTCACAATGCCACCCCGCAACCCGCTAATCCGTCCTAAGGGCTTTTCCCCTCCTCTTGCCACGTGTCCCTCTAGGGAAATTTTACCCTAGGAACTCTGCCCACTCATAACTTGAGTTCTGTAAGGAGTTAGAAGGACTTATTTATATCACCAGAAAGGTGAGAAAATTTCCTATCCATTGGGAATGGTTTATGAAAATTTTGGAAGCATTAGCTATGAGAAAAATCTAGTTGAAGTTTTGAGCCTGTTAGAGAGCAGGTATGGGGTAAATTACTCCCTGAACCTAACTTAAATATGTAACCCTAAAATTGGAACCTTGTGAACTTGATATAAGTAAATAAAGGAAAGTTTTTTTTTGGTAAATAGGTTTTATTCTAGAACCTACCAATGGTATATTGATGTCTTGCAACCTGGTTATAGATACTTCTAATCAAAAAAAAAATTATCCCATAATTTTTCTAGCTAACCCTAGGTTGTTTCTTTGGTCTCAAGTGGTTTTTTAAATGGAAACTACAACAAGGACATCCTTTACAAATAGATGCACACACTAGACTGTATTTTATGTAAACTCTATCATATTACATAGATCATAAAAGATATTTTTAGAATGTTTTATACCGAGTAGAAGTGTAGAGGAGAAGGATTAAACAATTGACAACCATTAGGAGGTAGCATTACCATGCACACTCCCCCGTAATTAAAAATTTTAAAGGCCACATATTGCATGGAACTTATAGAACTGTACAACACAAAATGGTTTCATAAACATGTCTACAAATTGATTTTCAGTTGAGTAGTACTATAGATATATATCACCACGATAACCTTATCTTAGATAAAGTGCATATGTATCTCGATATGCTTTGTCATTTGATGTTAAAAAAGATTTTTAGTGAGAGAAATGAAACAATGGATATCACACAAAAGATTAGTACTTATTTTATCTTCGATGTGTATCTCTTCCAACATGCTACTTCAGCCACATTGTTTCTTTATTGCTTCCATTGTACTTAACTTCCTCAATAGAAGAAATGGAGACATTTGGTTCCTTTTGTTGTTCCAAGTAATGTTTCCTATACTAAAAAAACTTGAACACATATCTTTTATTTTATATCTAACACAACATCAAGATGGTTAGAGTCACAATATCCAAATAGACATCATAATAAGCATATAAATATAAATCATTATTGATTTCACTCTTAACCGTCTGTAAAAGTTAAACATTAGTTGTATGATAACTAACATTATGCTTAACAACTAACCATGATAGAATATGTTTAAATTTTCAACATACTATTCTTGAAAATATATATTATATGTAATCAGTATTGGATGTCTCCAATACAAATGCAAGGGCATCCCCAAGTGTCGTTTGATATGCATATAATAATATTTACACACTAAGAAATTTTTATCAAAAAAATATATCTTCATTATCTTAAGCCAAAAAGAGGTAAGACTTGATGGATAACATATCTGAATAGATAATTAAATCAGAACAAAAATATTCACAAAATTCACTAAAAACATGATCCATTAATAGTGGAAATTTCCCATGGATTTAAGTGGAGTTTTCTTCAAACAATTATCATGTAAAATCCTTCAATAAATTTCATAGGTGGTAAATTTAAGCCTAGACAGTCATATATGATCATTTTTTCATGCCAATAAATAAACACGGTTCTATTTCTGAATAAACTATCAAAAAATGAAGATTTTTTTTAAAACACATTTAATCTATTTTGTGTATGTTTTCAGTTGTAGTTACTTCTAGTTCATTTTCACTAACTCATCTAAGATTTATCAATCAAAAACTTATTACATGCCATTTTTGCATAAATAAAAACAAATAATTAATGAAGATTAAAAATATTTTAATAAAAATCTCATTGTTGTGGTTTAATCCTTGCAATCAAAAAAATGATCATTTTTATGCCAAAAAGGAGGTCATGTCAAGTGGATAGTCTATACACGAATGTATTAGTATGATATCAAAAATAAATCGAAATGTGAGTGAATTTTTTTAGTTTTCTATCTAAATGACAAGGAATTATTCGTTGTGTCACAAAATATATCATTTCAAAAAAATGATTACTTTATTTGACTATTTTACTCCCAAAGAAATAATTTTACGATTAATTTATATTTTTGAAAAAAGAAACAAAATAAGGGAGCTCTTGCTCCTATATGGTTTGGAATTTCTATCAACTCAGCCAAGTTGGACTAGCCAACTTGGTGAGTTTATCACCGATCTAGTTTTAATCAATTTCCATTAAACCATCAAGCCATATACTATACCACATTTAGATTTATAATTTAAATTGGATCTCATCAATATATTCCAAATAATATTAATCAATAACCTAGCCTTATCTTAGTTTTCCACTGCCGAGCCATATTTCTATTTGTAATTTTAAACTAGAAATACACCTTGCATGATCCTAAAGGCGAGACACCTAGGTGATCCAAACACCGTAATGGCAATCCGATCCAAAAGGATCCTTAAGCAAAACGTAGTGGTGTGACCGAAGTCACACCACATCATCTCATCCATAAGGATTTTAAATCCTCGGTTCTCCCATAGTTGTCCCAACGTGGGAATAAACAACCCTAAGGAAAAGGATGGGGGCTTGTGCCTACACAGGGAAGGAGGTGGTTAGTGTTAGGGGCGTCGTAGAGGCACATGGTGGCCATAGAGTAGGTGGGTGAGGGCAATGTAGTGTGCACCACTTGGCACAAGGGGAGATGGGGGTGGTAGGGAATGGGGCTGCCCACCCTTTTATATAAAAATTGCACACCATATAAATAAAAATAAGAACGATTTAAGTTTTACTTTTAATATTTTATAATATAAACTATATAAATTATGTTTATATAAACTATATAGTTTTATGTTTTATTTTCATGTTTTTTTATTTTTATAAAACACAATCTTATAGATTTAATCTATAATGTATATAAAAAATATAGTTTATATTAACTATAAACTATAGGTGCAACCCTTATTAAAGGGGGTCCATAAGGACATAAGAATTTTTGAAATTCAAAGTTGAAAATAATAAAAATATTTTACATCACCAGGGGACAAGAGGTTTGATCCAACCAATAAAAAAATTTAAAACCCCTATTCTCATGGAATCTTGTCTCCTCTGTAAATCTAGGTTTCACTTTGAATTTTATCCTTTCTTTTTAACATCTCATATTTAATTATCATGCACACTTTCAAAACTATAGAAATATAATAAAATATTTCACATAAATGTTTAACCCTTACCTCTATTTTCCAGGTCCTAGTAATTCTTTTGAGTTCCATTTTTCATGCGAGGGTTAAAATATTTCAAAGAATTTTCCACTTGTGCACACTCACATTAATTCATATGGGAGAGGGAAGGGGGGGTATAAATAGGATCCTAACCAACTAACCAACTAACTTCCCAACCAATGTAACTTTAGGATTATTTTAAATTATTTAATCCCACTCTAGTACCATGTCAAGATGAGGGGATTAAAGTTATATTGAACTTATTTAATAAATATAAATGTGCACATATAAATAAATGAATACAAAGTAAAGTAAATAACACAATAACATGGGATTTAATGTGGAAAACCCCAATGGGGTAAAAAACCACGGTAGAATAATTTCCATTAAGTGAGAAACTTTTACACCCAGTCTAGTAACTCCCTCCTCACTTCTACTCCATGTTTTTACCTGAATTACAATGATTCTAAATATGACCTATAGTTATATTTAAATAACCTGAAGGGTTATAACCTTCTTAACCTATGGGGTACACTAGCATTTAATATTTGTTAATAAATAGCTAACAACCTAATATAAATTTTACATTTAAATAATAAGAATATAAGTTATTCTATATTATTTAACTATAAACTAAATATTTTGATCACTTAATATTATAGTTGTAACATCACAATGTTTCAATATAGTCGGGGCGAATGGGCCAAAATCATACAAACAATGAACAAACAAGACACACGGGCATAACTCGTAAACAATGGTATATAATAGAAGATAAGAGAAAGCAAAGTGTAACAAAAATGATGGTAGAAAACAGTTCTTGCAAGGTAAATTCTACACATGAAGCACCCGTTATCATGTTAGAAAGATAAAAATTATGTCAAGACATGTGTATATTGATAGAGTAGTGCGCTAGTGAAAATAGGAAGTAGTATAAAATGAAATGATAATATTGGTAGTGTGTATGAGAGCATATGCCCCGGGAACCTCAGCGAGATTGGTAAGAGGTAAAGTGCCAAGCATCCATAATGTGTGTAATGATTTTTTAAATTATGCATTCACAACTAGAGAGAAATTGAACGTGTAAGTCTATATAGAAAATATAATGACATACGATGTATCTGCATCAGCATGCGAAACAAAGTGTACATGTAAGCGTAAGTAAGAAATAATATGTGTAACAAAGATATACAATATGCATTGTATGAGCATGATGGAATGATATGTAATTTGAATGTGATAGGAGAAGTGTGCCCCCACAGTATATGTGTATGAGCATGAGATGAGGTTCATGTTGGTATGTGGTACTATAAGTGTTGTCACTGATGCAAAACCACATTAATGAAAAATTGGATGATGATTTAGGGTCATATGATGATTTCTTCATGATGGATAGAAGGTTTTAAGAGTTTTGGGAACTCACAGTAGTGGCATGATGCGAGATACGGTGTATCACTATGATACAGTGCTCATTTGGAGCAGGTATGGATGCTAAGAAGTGTGAGTTTGTGTTTTGGGGCCATATGAGATCATGTATGATTTCATTTAGTTATATCAAGGTGTATCAGGTATTTTTGTGTATTTTTTATTGATTTTATGATGAGTTATATCATTCTTTCGCTTAACCCATGCTTCTACAATGAGAAATATTAAGAAGTTGTTATGCAAATGGGATAGGCTAGAGATTTTGAGGTATGATGATGAAATTATGATGATTGGAGATTTTTTTAGAATGTTTCATGGTGATTTTGGAAAATTTTAGGTTTTCATGAGGTTTATTTTGCATTTAATGTCAATTTTTTTATGACATGGTCAAAATTTAGTCAAATTCCATCTCGACTTGGCACTTCTTATGATCACCCCAAGTTTGTAGTTTGCATGGTAACTTGTGGATTTTAGGTATGTTTCTATGGTGAATCTATAAATTTTCACAAAAATAATTATTTCATTTCATCATCAGGTTTAAATGAATGAATGTTAAGAAGATAAAGGCTAAAACCCTAGTTAAACCCTGGTAGGATCAGGCTCACTACGAGAAAAGAGGTATGGTGATCCTATTTTGATTGATTCATAAAAATTGATGATTTTATTATGTATAGGACTCTCTTATATTTCTACAAATTTATTATTGAGATTATGGTGATGAGTGGGCCCCACTCAAATAGGTCAATTTCTAAAGAAGATTTTTTTGGGACAAGGTTTTCCAAATGAGATATGAGCTAACTTGATGTTATGGAATTTATGTGAGTCAATATTAATGTACATGGAGTTCCTAGGACAGGTTCATGAAATTACATGGTCAAATGAGGTTCATTCAAGCTAACTGGTCAAAGGATAGTTTTGAGGCCTTAAAAAGTAGTGCTTAGTAAAATGGTCATATCTAGAGCTATAGGTGGAGTTTTTAGATGATTAAAAATGTGTTAGAAATATGATTAATATGTATTTCCATTTATATAATTATTGTCTCATGATGATATATTTTGATGAGGTTTCCGGTAATTCTTTGGAAAGTAATTTTTTTCAGTGCAGGACAATATGTGTTTTGCTAAAAGTTTTGAGTTATTTGAAGCATGAGATGGATTGGGTGTTTATTTTTATCACCTTTGATGTGAAGAGGGAATAATTTTAAATTTAATGAATATATTATTATGTCTTTAATGTTCATGTAAATTCTTTTATGATCTAACCTTTGGAAACATCTTATTTGGTAGGTCAATTTGGTGAAGACAAAAGTGGATGTGATTTGAGCAGGTGGTTGATTCAAGACTTATAACTTGTTTAGAATGGTTATAAATTTTTTGTAAATTCCATATAAGTTGTCACATGGAATGGTTTGGTTGATTAAAATTTATTTGGTGGAAAAATTAAGATTTTAGGGTGTCGAAGGCTGTAGGAAGCTGTTGTTTTGAGAAATACAAAGACTATTGGGCCCATTAAATGAAATAATTTGATTTTTTGAGATAAATTGTGACAATGTATGAATTTTAAATGATATTTTAATCATGTGTAATGTTTTATGGGTTATGAATATCTATGTTTTTCATGTAAGGTAATTTTTATCTTTGTGCACATGGGGTTTTGAGCCATCTTTTGCACATGTAATGAGGTTTTTAGCTAGGACGACCAACTTGGATCACTTGTGACTGTTGTAATTTATAATTTAAATTTTTCCTTGATGTATTGGTTAATCCAATGGAGGTAAAGAGTTTTTATTTGAATTTGAAATCATGAGAAGCTTATAAAAGCATAGTTTTTGGTGCTTTTACAAGCTAGTTGAGTGTGTGCAAGGTGAGAGACCTATATGTGAGTGATTTTCATGTGATATTGAATGAATTGAGGTTGAATCAAGTGTTTTTAGGTTAAGCAATATTAGTAATAATGTGTGAAATTTTTGAAGGTTTGAGAAGTGAAGGAAGAGCTTGTTTTTTAAAGATTGGTCACCTAGGGTTTGATAAAAGAAGTTTGAGCGGGATACTTGGTCTCCATCATTTTGATAAAAATAAATCAGATATCATATCTTCATAAAGTATTTTAGTGGGTGCTTGATCATCTTTGGGTTTTTTATCCTCCTTATGGAGTTGGTGCTTCACAAAATTAGGGGTTAGTGCTTTGTAGGGTTGGTTCTCTACTAAAATAGGGGTTGGTACTCCATGTGGGTTGGTGCCTCATTAAATTTGAAAAATATCAATAAAAATATTGTGTTTCAGTGGGTTTTATTCCCCTAAAGTGTTTCCCACTTATATATTTTTTCTTGTGTTGATACTTTTCTTATGGTTCTTCCACATATGATTATTTGATGTATGCACACATTAATGGTTGGTTGAATGGTTATGTTGTGTAATCTGATATGAAATATAAATTTAAATTATTGTAAGGACTGATTCACCCCCTCTAAGTCCATTTTTATTTTAACAATTGGTATCAAAGAAGGTGCTTTTGGAGAAGTTTAATCACTTGAAAGGAGATCTTGTGAAACACAATTATAGAGTAAGCTAAAGAACAATTTGGTATGTTTCCATTAATAAACATGAGATATTATTTGAATCCATTACGGTTTTATAAATGGTATGACATCTATGGTATTTTTTATTCCCATTTGCAACAAAATGAAAAATGTGGCATTGCTCAAACAGATTTTCATAGTCAAGATGAAAATCTGATTTGGTACATTGACAGTTGTTGTTCAGCTCATATGACAGGTGAAAAGAGTAATTTCATAACTCTAATGAAACATACTTTAGGTTCTATGATATTTGGAGACAATTTTGATAAAAAAATTAAATAAAGAGGTACCTTGAGCTTGGACAATGGGAAAACTATCACCAAGGATTTCTTATATCTTTAAGGTTTAAAACATAATATACTTAGTGTGATTCAAATGGTTAAGAAAGGGTATGTTCTTAGCTTTGATGTGAAAGGTTGCAAGATAAGGAAAGGAGAATTAGGTAAGCTTGTTGTTAAGGAAAAAATAACTGATAGTCATTTGGACTAGGTATGGAAGTTTAAAGGCATGAAGATGAGTTATGGAGCTATATGATCTCTTGGATGCATATAGGTAGTTAGTTAATGATGTAAAATGTATGTTATGACCTTTTGAAGGGTTTCATGACGATTTATAAGGTTGTTTCAGTTAACCCTAACCTTTTTAGTGTAAAAACCTAAGGGATAGCTATGAAAATGAGATATACTAGAGAGAATGAGATATATTTTTGACATGGTGATGATTGTAGATGTATGTATGGTGTTTCACGGCATTGTTGTAAAAATTTCAGGTTGTTATGATGAGTATTTTTCATGTTATGGTAGTTCTAGTGAAACAGGTCAAGAACAAGGTCATTTCCAAATTGAATTGGGTTTTCTAATGCTTACCCTCAATTTTTTGCTTTTAATGGGACCTTTAGGCTTTCAGGTATATTTTTAATTTGATTCTAGAAGGTTTAAAAAAACATTAGTTCATTTCATTGTCACATTTTTATGAACGAATGTTAATAAGGTAAACAACTTTTTATGAGTTTGAAACCCTATCTCAAAAGTAGTAGGAGATAAAATGATTCTAAGTGGGAATAATTGATTGATAATGCATATATTATGATTTTATGATGTATAGGACTACTCCAAGTTTCCATAAACATATGATAGATCTTGTGGTGATGAGTGGACCCCACTCAAACAAGTCGGGCTTCTAGAGAATTTATGTTTGGGACAAGGTTGTCCAAAAGATTTGAAAACTAAATGACCATTATGTGATGCATTTTATTTTTATTGATTTAAATGATTTTTTAGGTCATGGTGATGTAGTTAAATGGTCAAGTATGCTTTATTTATGTTGTCTGGTCAAAGGGCAATTTTGGGAAGTTTGCAAAGATGAGATTTGTTGAAGGCCTTCCACTTGGAGTTGGAAGGGGTTAAAATATGTTATAGAAAGGTAATTCAGAGATATTTCCAATTGTATAATTTTATTTTATTTGGTTTTCAACTCAATTTGTGATCAAGAATATTTCTTACTTTTGAGGATAGGACTATTTTTGCTGAAATATTGAGTTGGTTAGTGCATGAAATGGATTGGGTGATGTTTGATATCACCTAGAATGTGAATAAGGATAAATTTTTCATCTAGGTAATCCATTTGGAAGTATTGGAAGTGACAGAAAGGGTGTTTATCAGTTGAGTTTGGAAAAGTGGTTTTGGGTAGCTTGATTTGGTGAAGATAAACATTGATGTGGTTTAATCAGATGATTGTTTAACAAGATATATCTTGATCAAAAGTGTTATAAATGTTCTCAAATTTCCATTAAATGGTCACATTCCATAATTTAGTTCATCTTGAATGGTCGTGAGGCCCAAAGGAAGATTCAGGTTATTGGAAATAAATGTTTTGAGAAGGAAATGAGCCATTGGGCCCATTAAATGAAATAGTTTGATTTTTTCATATAAATTAAGACCATGGATGATGTTTAAATGTAATATTAAACATGTTTGGTTATGTTTAGATCTTTATTAAAATAATTTTTGGTGTTAGAGGATTTTTCTCATTCCAATGGAAAGGTTTTGAGGATCTTTGGTGCATGGTGATTGGTTTTTGGCATGTTCGACCTATATGGGTCAATTGTGAATGTTATAGTGATTCTTATGGGATGTTTTTAAGTTGGTATGGTCAATATAAAGAAGGTAAGATAACCTATTTTGAATTTTAATTAAGAAGATGTTATTAAAGTGAATTTTTAGGTGTTATAATGCTAATATTTTGAAAATCCTTTTATCTTATTTTGAAAAAACTCTTTATGCAAATAAAACCCCTTGGACCTAGCACAAAACTGCTAGAATTAAATTCTATGTCTCGTATATTGTGGTATTTTCATGAGGTGGATTTGAGCGAAGAAAAGGATGGTGAAGTTTCCTTGATGGTGAGTTGATGAAGGAGGGTAGAGTTGGTGGCATGTGTTGATTGTTCATTGCAGAGCATGTTAATTTCATTACCATGTTTCTAAAGTATTTGCACGTATGATTATGATCTTAATTATTATGCAGAAAAGTAATATACTCTTGTGTATTCAAGAGGCATAATTTATTACATTGATATCAAATGATTGTATCTCGTTGTCATGTTGCTAAAAGAAACAATGTTGTGACTTTATTTGAATATCAATAAATAAATGTTTTGTGTAGATCTTGTGATCCTTACTTTGATAAAGTATATCTAATTGTGATCAAGCATTAATTTATCTGTTCTATGTGGATGAGTGTTTGATATTTGAAATATAAAAACTAAAATATTTTTATTTGTGACTTATTCACCACCCCTCTTAGTAATTGTCACTTCCAACAGAGCTACCCCCATAACTCCACAAAGCTACAAAAAAATGGCTATATGTTTGTCCAAATTTTTCTTTCCATTTCCATTGAAATTTAAGTTCTTACATAAACCATGTGGAAAATCATGTAGCAGTTAAGAAAAATTTAAGAGGAACAATATTCGGGCCCTAAGGGATGGAAGCTTGTTGAGAAGCCATTGTTTGGAAAGATGTATACTTGGGGGTCTAAGTGTCACTTAAGAATAATGCTCTATAGGTATCATATGAGTTTTTTTCCTATGCAACATGATTCCCGCACATGGGTGATGAATTACTTGCATTCCCAGAGGAACAAATTTCCTGTGTGTGATTAAAATTATGTTGTTGCAGTAGATCGAATAAAGGATCAAATTTACCTCTTGTTCATCTAGCGCGAGTGTATACCCTTCTTACCATCTTGACACTAGAAAGGAGAACTAAATATAAACATGCTAAAGAATATTTATGCTATTCTAATACATGAAGAGCTCATATGACTGGTTTCGACAAAATAACCCGATCAATCAGAAATCTAAAATATGTTCCGACATCACAAAAATTGACATGTCCAATGTAAAAAAATATATATATGGTCAATCTATCAATCAAACTTGTCTTTTTCTTCATCGAGCTCAACTTGTTTCTAACGAAATTCATGGAAATTATTGATTGTCTCTTTCATCTCCTTCTCATCTAGTCCATAGGAGTATCGGTCTAGGACATCGTAATTTTTAAACACATTTCCCTTCTTCCCCAGATTTTTTTGATATTTCTTGATAAACTTGGACAAGTTACTCAGAACATTTTCACATTAGATTAACTTGTCAATGGACCCCAAACCAAAATCTTCCTCTACTAAGGTATCCTTTTGGACTAAATCCTTAAATTCTTTGAATAAATCATTTACAGGAAATATATTCAAACCATCGTCCAAAACATTTTTAAGGAGTTTTGCTAATTCTTCTTCAATATCATTAGTGGCATTAACTGCCTCTTCCCTAAATTGTTGAAGCTTATCACAAGCTTCCTGAAGAATTTTGACTCAAAACTCAATAGCCTTGTAAAATCTGAAGTGTTTATCCTTTTCATCAATGATTCCCTCTCCAAGCAAGATGTCGAGCTAACCTTTTTAAGCTTTCAAATATATTCCAACGTCAACTCTCAATAACCACTTTCTTCCAAGAGACCACCTTTCAATATATCAACATCAATTTTACATTTTTCTATGTCATTGTATGTATTTACAACATCCTTGATTATCCTCTCTACTTGGGTAAGGAGATGTTGCATCCAACCATCCACTACTCTATCTTATTGGCCAATTTTCTCCATTTTTGGAAAAAGGAGAAATCAAAACTAATTTGAGTGGGGGATGGAATTAGGACCTAGATAGGCTTAGAGATCTTGAGCGAAATAAATATCAACTGCTCAAATTTTTCTTTCAGATTCTTCATTGGAAGATTTGGTTTCTCTAAGATTTCTCAAAATATTATCCATGACAACTTGTGCATCATATTGAGAACCTTCATTGGTGACCTTTCTAAGTGCTACATTTGTAATCTAATAATTGGCATATGTAATTTCCTCCTTAGTTTTATCAAGTGGCGAGGCACAATGATCTCTACAAACCTTTGACCAAATGCATCGACAATTATATGAGAAGCGCTCTTTGGTTTCTTAGATGATCTTGAAGGTACAGTTTTCAGAGAACTGAAATCAAATTCCTCGGGGAAAAAGTCTCTTCATTTTCCTCGAGTCTTACTAGCCAACCAAGAAGTAACTTGGGAAGAGGGTACCTCTAGGAGGGCAAGAACCATTATACTATAACTTATCCAAGTGAGCAAAGTAACAAAATATGGAGGAGTAGAAATAATAAATATTACTATGGTAGAGGAAGTGATAGATGGAGAAGGAACATAAGTTAGAGCAATGGTGGGAGATGGAAGATGGGTTATGTGGGGGAACCCAAGGTCATACCTTTAGCTCCTACAATAGGAGAAAGGGATGAGAAGATTATTTCCATGAGAGAGAGGAGCATAGATGAAGGTGACAATGGTGAAAAATGGGGAGAAAGAGTGACAAATGTAGAGACTAATGAAATTTGTAAGGTAGAATGCATAGGTGAAGGAGTAAGGTGAGGAGGTGATGAAATAGAAAGGGAGACTCATCAAACTTTACACTATCACTTTAAACAATAGATTTTAATCTCTTGTTATAACAAATGTAAGTTGTAATTCTTGATGAATAACCCAAAAAATATACCTTCATCAAATCTAGAATCAAACTTACCAAGATTTTCTTCAATCCTTTTGATGAATTATATACACCTAAATACTCTAAAATGCTCCACATTATCTAGACTTACCTTCCATAGCTCATAAGGAGTCTTGTCACTATTCAACCTTAGCTAACACCTGTTAAGAATATAAATAGTATTAAAAATTTCTTCTTTCAATATCCATAAGATAATTTAGACTCATTAAGAACAATTCTTGTCATCTCTTGAAGAGTTATATTCTTTCTTTCAATAACTCCATTTTTTGAGGAGTTCTAGAAACTGAAAAATTGCCTCTTAATGCCATGAACACTACAAAACTCATCAAATGAATCAGATGAAAATTATCCTCCATTATTAGATCTTATACATTTTATTATTCCATTTTTTTCATTCTCAATAATATCCTGAAAGGATTTAAAAACATCTAATGCATCATATTTTTTTCTCAAGCATGCAACCCAAGTGTATCTAGTGAAATCATCAATAAGAAGCATAAATTAGTAATCATGTGAAGTAATTTCAGTCCTCATAGGTCCACATAAATCAATATGAAACAGCTGAAGTGGACTTTTGGTAGACTAATTTTCATTGATCTAGAATATCCTTCTAGTTTTCTTCACATGAAAACATGCCTTACACAATATATCTTCTAGTTTTCTAAATTTAGGCATGTTCCTTACACAATTGTTGGAGCTGATTTTGACAAGACTATCAAAGTTCACATGTCCTAACCTCCTATTCTATAACCAACAATCATCCATATTTCTCATAAGACATTTATCTTTGTTGATTTCTTTAAGAATAAACATGTTACTCTCATTTTCAAATACTTGTGTAATTTGAATTGGGCCCATCCATCTCATTTGCAGCTTTGATTTAAAGTCCTTTTACTTGGAATTGAATAGTGGATCCCAGTATCCTTCTTGAAATTTTATTAGCTTGATTTGTTTATCATGCTAAATTTATCTGTGATGTTGGATGATTTTAGTATGATGTAATGCCTGAAGTCTGATTTCATCCAACTCATTCAATTGAATGATTTTGGCTTTTTTTTCTTGTATCAATTTAATACCCACTTCAGTTGTTTTCCTTAAGGTTTGAATGTCAAATTATTTAGGTAGAATTGGCTTCTTACCATGGACTAATTCATAGGGATTAAACCTTGTGGTTGTTTTCCAAGTAGTGTTGTAGGTGCATATTGTTTCGTGTAGTTTTGAACCCATTTCTTCCTTGAGGTGTCCACTATTTTTATGAGGATATTTTTCAACTCTCTGTTAGTAACCTCCACTTGACCGTTGGATTGTGGGTGGTATGGTGATGACTTCTTATGCTTCAATTGGTATGTTTCCATAAAAGAACTAATTAATCCTAATATAAATTGTGGTCCTTAATCTAACACAATGGATCTTGGTGCTCCAAATCTCTAAAAGATATGCTCATATAAGAAATATGCAACCTTTTCATCTCTTACATATTGTAGTTCCTACACTTCAACCCATTTGGTGACATAATTAGTGCAAACTAGGATGTACTCCTTCCCTTGAGAGGTTAGGTCAATTGGTCCAATAAAATCTAACCCCAACTTCTCAAATGGTTCCAAGAAAACTTGAGGTTGGAGTGGAATTTCAAATGTAAATGTTGTTTTCTCCATCCATTGGCATTGATCGCATCTCTATACATACTTTCTAACATCCTTAAATAAGGAAGGCCAATAGTAACTTGACTCCTAGACCTTTTTGAATGGTCCTTTAAATTTAATAATTCCCTCTTGATGGTTCATCATGGTATGCTCTAAGTATGTCAAATACTTCATTTTCAGCTACACACCAGCATAAAACATGATCAGGTCCACATTTAAAAATAATTTCATTTAACCAAGTATACATCACACTCTATTTAATTATTTCTTTTCTTTAATATTGTGTAAAAAAGTTTTGAAAGTTCCCTATAGCTAAGTAATTATCCATATCTGCATACCAAGGAGATATAGTAGAAATTTTAAATAAATTCTCATATGGAAAGTCATCATTGACATGTTATTCTTATTCGAAGTGGTACAAGTATGGAAAGAAAATCAGCTACCACATAGGATTTTCTGGCTTGTCAATAATTTTAATGTCAAACCAAAGAGTAGCAATAACCACCTTACAATCATGTCATGCACTAAAGGTTTGTCTATTATATATTTGATAGCAGAGTTGTCAGTATGAAAAATCACTTCATATATTGTAATATAATGTTGAAACTTATTGATTGCATATACTATTGCAAGAAATTATTTCTCAGATTTTTTGTAGTTCCTTTCAAAGAAGGGAAAGGTTTTTACTAATTTAGTAAATTTCATATATAGGCTCTCCTTCCTCTTGCTACCTAAGAACAACACTTACTAATTCATTGGAGGAATCTATTTGTCTATGAAAAGGAAGCTTCCAATTTGGGTCTCTCAACACTAGTTTGCATCTTCCTTCCTAAGGAAAACACCTCACTTGCTTCATTTCAAGCATCAAAATATTGTTAACATCCCTATGTCCATTCAAACTTATAATATTTAGTTAGGAGAGAAAATAATGGAGAATAAATTCTACCAAAATCGGAAATAATCCTTCAATAATAACCAGCATGACCAAGAAATATTCTTACCTATGTTTGGTTAGTAGAAGATGGGAGTTTTACTATGACATCAATCTTTTCTAGATCTACCTTAATTCCCTCAATTGAAACATGATGGCCTAAAACTATGCCTTGTTCCATCATAAAAAAATTATTAATTAGGGATAATTGATGTTTTTCACATCAAGAAATAACTTTATCCATATTATTGACTACCTCTTGGAATGTTTCCCCATAAACGGTGAAATCATCCATGTAAATTTCTACACAATCATGGGTGAGATTAGAAAATATTTCCAGCATGGCTCTTTGAAAAGTGGTAGGAGCATTACATAAACCAAAAGGTAGTACTCTGTAAGAAAATGTTCCCCAAGGATAGGTGAAATTTGTTTTATCTTGATCTTTAAGAGCCACTATTATTTGGTTGTATCCATTGAACCCATCAAGGAATGAGAAGTAACTTTTTTTAGATAGATTGTATAATACCTGATCAATAAAAGGTAATGAAAAATAATCCCTATGAATTTCCTTATTCAATTCCTTATAGTCCACACAAACTCTCCATTTTTTGTTCCTTTTAAGCAATATGACTAAAGGAGAAACCCATTGAACTTCAAAGATTGGGTAGATGAATTATAAATTCAATTTTTCTCAATTTGTGTTTTCAAAATATCTCTCGAGAGAAGAGGTTATCCTTCTTTAAGGTTTCTTGACTAGTCTAGAATCAGTTGTATAGATGTAGAGTGTAAAAATACTAGGATGAATACCCTTCATGTCACTATATTCCCAAATAAAAGCTTGAGGATGAAAGCATAAGAGTTTAAATAGGGTATTTTCCTCCTGATCAGTCAGCCAACTATTAATTGTCAATGTATTTCCTAGGAGAATAGGTAATTTTTTTGGTAGCTGGATGAACATAATCTACAATAGGGTATTCTTTTAATAATGTGTTTAATGGACACATGTGTGGTAGTAACCTGTGAATAGAAAAAATGTTTTGAAAAATGTTGTCTCAAATCTACATTTTGTATAGAGGGATAGACGATGGGTTGGTTATTTTCATCCATATAATCATCTCTTTTTAGTTAGTTGTAGTGTAGGATTTGAATTATATCCAATGCAATACTCAAGCGCAAGACTCAAATTGAATCTAGTGCAGGACTCATGCACAGGGACTTATAATGTGTCTAGTACAAGGCTCATAGTAATCATATTAGATTTGATATGAGTTTTCTTGAATTACAACCATGGATAGAGAAGATATCATATCATCTGAATCATCTTTATTCCATTGTTTATTTTCTATTGTAAATGGTTTTTAGTAGGGTATAATGACAATTTCTTACAAAATTTGACCATTAGGGATCACCATATTCCCTATCCTGCAATAAATAAGGGTGGTAATTGTGGCTAACCAAGGTTTTCCTAGGATTATATGGTATCCAATGTTTTTGTTCTTTGTTTTTATTATAATGAAATCTACCACATATTCCTAGGATTCAATATTAATGGTGACATCTTCAATGCTTCCCTTTAGTTTTTTTACATACCGGTCTCCCTTTTGTAAAATTATAGATGTGGACTGAGTTTTAGGTAGAGATAACATGGACAAAGTATTTATTATCATAACAATGATGGAAACTTGTAGATATATCAGAATGTTAGAAATATGTACATATCCTATGTGGACTATTACAATAGGGATTCCATGGTCTCCATATTTAGGAGAGGGGATATTCCTTTCCAAAATACTAGCAAACTTTCCATCAACAAGGATGGTTTTAGGTTGGTTCTTCCTTCTGCTTGAAGCCTTGAAACAAAGATATTTAATTGTTTTGTTTAACTCATGGATTTCCTTAAGATCTTGCAATAAGGGAATTGTTATATTCAACTTCCTCAATCCTTGAATTAATTCGAACTCTAAGTTTTTAGTGACTGTAGTACTTAGTTTCTCACAGAGTCTAGATGGAAATGGAATGGCATTGTTTATTGGAGTTTATTCTAGAATTAGGTTGCATTTCTTATATTTTTCTATTTCTTCATGAATTTCTTCTATCACAAGAGAGGAAGGTTTTTAAGTAACCTTCCATAAAAATAGTAGGATATTGTTATAATCTAGCAAGCTCACTATGGGATTTTTGTATGATTCCATAGTATACGTTGGGTTTTTTTGCATCATATTTTTGGGATTTCCCACGCTTTGTGAAATTATTGGTGGTGGGGTAGGTTGATCTAGTTGGGTAGCATTGGTGGGTCTAATTAACGAGGTCTCGATGACCTTGAGATCTTAAATGATTATAATATTGTTGTCTAGACCCTTGACCTACATTTTGTTGTTGTTGGTACTAAGGATTAAATTGTTGGAATGGTGGAATGTTGGGATGTGGAGTCCAAGGTTGTGGATAATAATTTGGTGGGCCATTCCATTGTGGGCTTCACTTCCATGTGGCTTGTTGAACCCAAGGTTAGGGGTATCAACATGGTGAATTCCATTGATTTATGTCCCATTGTGATTTTTCGATGTAGGGTTGATTTTGGTTGGACGAAAAATTTCCTCCTTTCCTCTCGAGCCATATAGTTGAGCTTATATTTATCTTGTGTGTTCTATTTTATGTGATTTTTAGTAAGGGAAGCAGTCCATATTGGTGTGTGGCATGCTTGAGTTCATAAAGAAGAAAATTTTCAGTCTTGTCCAAGGGGAATCCTTGAATCTCGTGTTTAGATCTAAATCTTGGGAAGTAGATGAACAAAGGATCTTATTCATAGAATTATCTCTATCCATAGATGTATTGAGTTAGACCAAAAGGTCTATTATCAAATTTGAAATTTCTTCTCACAATTTGGATGGATCCCCACTAGCCATTTTTCTTTTTTTTCATCTAAAATTGGAGTGTGTTCGAGAGTAATTCCTATAGAGGTCAATTATTTCTATGAACTCTAGCTTGTTCATGTCTCCCTTTCCTATTAAATTTAATGCTTCTTGTGTTTTTTCATCCAACCCTTTAATAAATAAGGTTTTGAGTAAATTAATATCCAAACCAGTACCACACCTTCTATGAAGGAAGAAGAACCGATCCAAACAATCCTCCACACTTTTATCTTCCTTTTGTTGAATCCTAAAAATTTCTTTCATATCCTCGACTCCATAGTAAACTCCGATACTTTTCCAGAAAACATGTTCAATATCTTCCTAGTTATGGATGGAGTTAGTGTTTAAACCCATAAATCACCTCATAGTCATATCTTTTAAAGTGGATGGAAAACATTTAATCTTTTGGGTATAATAATTGTAGTCATATGTTTGGCATAAAACCATGAACTCAAAAAAATTGGTCGTGGTCTTATGAAACTAATACCCGAAAAGTTGGTAAGATAGAGGGAGATATATTTTTCATGGGATCCTAATTGTTAGGGTCCAATTTTATGGGGTAGGTAAATGTTATTCCAATTGGAGGGTTTTCATTTTCTACACCATTGGGGTTCTCTACTTCATCAGCCATCCTACTTTGGTCAACAAGTTTTTACACAATATGGTTTTAAGGGGGTTTTGAAGATTTATTCTAATGAATCTACCTCTATGGTTTCTAGGTATAAACATAAAATCCTATCATACTGAGGATAGCTCCTAACTATCAAGTATAGAACTTTATTGTTTGTGTTCCACATACTCCATTCTCGAGGATTCTTGTTGTCACCTACAAGGTCTTCTGATTTCAAAATAAATAGTTATAGAAATGAAATTTCTAAATGTAAACTTACAAGACAACTAAAAAATACCTTTAGTTAGCACCTTAACCTCTTATAATACCTTGGAATCCACGACAACGACACCAAAACGTGGCGAGTGTCATTGATGTTTAAACTTTAATCAGATTATTATGTCAATCCAGGGGAGGTGTCCATTATTGTTTGCAATAAAGGATATAATAGGAATTGTATATCAACATGTAATTTAACATAAAAACTAAGAAAATAATGAACTGATTGTGATTACAAAATGAAATGCTTATAAGGAAAAATACGATCAAAACAGAATTGGAAGGTTCTTAACATAATTAACTATAGAAAATTAAATGCATCAAAATAATAGAACCAATGCTGAAATAGTAAATACATCCAAGAATATAGAAAGGAAATAAATATAGATCTCCCTTTTCATTGGGTAGGAGTGGCCCTTACTCCTTCCTTACGATCGATTTAGTATTGAAATTCAAAAAAAAAAATCCCCTAAATCTGTTATCTTATTGAATTGAAAGAGTATGTTTGTAAAAATCAATTGAACAACTTGACCAAACCGCTAAATCTAAATACATTAGCTCTTTTATATAAGAGTAATTTTATTATCTTTAAGAGAGAACTAGTTATTCCCAATAACTAACATCTACTTAACTAAATGTTGATTGAAACAATGACTATATAATTTGAGTACATTTATGGAAGAATCCTTCCTTAAAGTATTTCTATTTGAATCAATCATGAAAAATATAGAGGAGTTCCTTTATTGAATCCTTTAATGGATTCAATCATTGCTCGAAGATTCTTCATATCTTTCATTGATTGAAGGGAACTGTAGTGATGTTAAATCTCTATTTGTTGGTCGCATCCTATCTCCAAGTGATTGGAGTAACTAGACCTAAAAATCATCCTGAATATAGGTTGAGTTAATGGTACACATTTCATGTTCATGATGTGGTGATAAAAGTTGTATTACCACTAGTTCAAGCTATATGTATGCTTGTGTGAATCCCTTGTTTCAAGGAATTTAGATTTGATGATCTGGATGAGCTCGGTGTTGTACTGTGAGTCCTCTATTAATGTAGAGGAAATTCTTGTGCCAAGGTGAGTCATGTGCCAACACGCTAATTGATTCCCGCACTAGTGCGGGAGTTGATTCCTACGTTGTTTCTATTCTACTCTTGTGATAACTCAACATATACTTTTCCAAATGTACTGTTAAATGCTTATAAAAAGATCAATTTAAGCCATTTTGGGAAGAATTAACAAGATAAAAATAACAAACATATGCACAATAATTCCTTCAAAAAAATAGTAAAGTATTAAGTATAAGTAGTTAACATTATACATCATGCAGTATGATATCAAAATAATATGAGGATTAACATGGTTTAAACATAAAAATGGGGTTCATCACTAATATGTGATATATGAATGAATACAACTATATTTTTTTAATTGAGAACTGAAAAGAGTTTGCGAGAATCAAATGAGGGTGTTGGTGTAGTAGCTAATTAACACGATGAGATCCCTCTCCACCATAACTTCGAGCTTGTGGTGTGATAGAAAGTTTTGTAGCTCGATACCACCATTAAGCGCATCACCACCAAATTAGTTCTGGGATGGGTGACCTCCCAAGAAATTCTCGGTGTCACTTCCTCTTAATATGCCATTAGGCCTGATTGGGTGTATACCTGGCTCCATCGTGCGGGAGGGTATTGGCGTAGCAACTGATTAACACAATGAGATCCCTCTCCACCATTAGTTTGAGATTTTGGTGTGACGGAAAGTCATGCAGCTCTGATACCATGAAAAGAGTTTGTGAGAATCGAATCGGAAATGAGGCACCACAAAGTAGTTTCACTCCAACGGAATCATGAAAGCTCCAACAATAGCAAGGAAAAAATTGATCAGTAATGGAAGAAATTTCTCAACAGAAACAAATATTGCATAGAGGAAAGATAGTGGAGTGTCTTGGCATGCTCATAAATGAATAGAAAAGGGGTACATATAGGGTGTTGAGTAACCCTAGTGCATGACACATATGAAACCCTAAACCTAACCCATGTGAGATGACCCTCCAACATGAGAGGAGGACACATAGGATAACTCACACTAATAAGAACCCTTTAACAATGTTTGAGTTGAGTTTTGTTCTTTCTATTACTTGCAATGGGGATGTTTGACTGCTTGAAAATGATAAAGATTGATCCTTTGACTTGGTAAGATGCTTCATACCTATTTATGGTTGATGTGCATTAGCTTTGGAAAGATTTAGGGAGCCTTGGGTTCCTTTTTCAAGTTTTGGAAGTAAGTGTATCAATGTAGTTCCATATGATTTCCTGGTTAGTAAATGAGGTGGTGTTAACTTACTTGTATATGGTGTTAAAGGTAAATTGTTATAAAAGCATGACCCAAAGAGAGAAAATAACCCAATGAAGAATATGGAATTCAAATTATGATGAAAGATGTGTTGGTTTAAAACCATACAAGTAAGTTAGGATTTTATATCATAAATTGACCGAATGATATGGTTTTTCACAAGGATGAGAAATATGATAAGCAAAGGTTACATCCTATTAAGTTGACTTTGTCAATAAATTTAATGATTTAAACCTCAATAGTTGATGACATGTAAATGCGTAGGGATAAATAATATAGAAAATAAACCTCATAATGTGCTAAGTGGTGACATAAAGATGGATTTTGTCTTAGCTAGAGTGCATTGTCAAAACCAACATTGTCAATGAGTAAATTACCAAATTTGAGTTTCTATAGATTGCTTGCAAGTGGAACAAGGGGTATGACATATGACGGTTTCTCCACTTGTAAGCCTTAAATATAAGCTTGGTAGTGTGAGTCATCCTTATATTGGTGTAATGTATTTCTCACGCTCTAATTTTCATATTGATCATATGTTATGTGTCACTGCTCCATAAAGCTTGTAATTGTTGATTGATTGTAATTATAAATTACATGAAATAGTATTTTTGTTGTGAGTTTGTGTTGGGAAATAGTTATGTCATTGGTGGAGGTATAAGGGTGGAAATGAAGAGTGATTTTGTATGTATCTAAATGGAGGAAACAAAGGAATTTTATACTAGCCTTAGTGCAAGTATAAGGGTTGAAATATTTGTGGAGGTATAAAGGAATTTTATGTGTGTTTGCAATCATTGGAGGAACCAAAGGAAATTCTCCCTTTCTTAGAAGATACATATGGGGTATTAATTTCATGCTCTTTCCCTTTTACAATCATGTTCTTGACTTAAGTTGTGTTTGATTTCAGTTGTGGTAAAAGGAAATATCTTCTCTTTTTCCTCATAAACTTGAATTTCTCTTGTGTTGTGAAAATATGTGATGCATGGTGTGTAAGTGTTTAAGCATTTTTATATTGTATTAACTGATCCCAAGTGTTATTGGAAAATAAAAATAATTTGTGTTGGTTTTGGCTTGTGATTTTTGGTTTATACATTATGGGCATTACAACCCGCCTCTGTTCAATCTGTAACCCTTTTAAGGTAATAAAAGACATTTTATGAAATGGAATGTGATTTAATATAAATAGGATTAAATCTGATTTAAAAATAAAAATGTAACAAATGATAATATACAACAAATATACAAGTGCTAAATACTTTAACACTATGAAAATTTAAGAGAATAAGATAGATATAGGACTTAGTCGGTTCTGTGTATTCTAAAAGTAGTCGAGACTATGTATCTATTGGATCTAACTAGAAATGATAAAATAGTGGCTAAAAGGAGTTTTGAGACTCTATATTGTGTAGGAAAGGAGTGCCCATGGGAGGAAAAGAGCGCACAAGTTCTAGTGTCCATTCTAGGCACTAGTGTCATGTGAATATTTAGAATCTATTGTTTTTATGGGTGAGGGTATTCCCTCCAATATCTTGTTTGTTACTCTAAATTCATTTTTATGGTTTTGATAATACCTATAATCTAAAAAATAAACCTAACTATCTTTGCAAGCTCATAAACACATTAGTTCGAATAAAATAAGCAATATGTGAATTCGGTGACGACTGACGGTCACTCGATGAGTGAACTTAGTACCGAGCATTGTATTGCAATTTACTCTCCATGTAGTTCTATGTGCTTGTGTGTGAAATAGTGTCCTTATGTTTTCCCTCATTCCAATGATGTAAAGATAACAAGCTATAGCTATCTTTGATGTAAATGTGTGGTATAGAATTCAACACTCCCCCTTCCTATACGATGTATGTAACCTAAAAATGCATTCTCTTTTGATAGTAATGATAGTATGTAGATGTGATATCCCCTTTGAATTTACAACTAGAATATTAGTGTGTATGTTTTGTAAATATCTGAATCTCTTGTTTGAATTTTGACACTAGTGACACAAAAAACTGACTATTAACATGGGATAAGGATAAGAAAAGTGAAAATGCTAACCACAAATGCCAAAATGTATAAAAATATTAAATAGGAAAAAATCACACAGGTAATAGTGTCCTAAGAGAAATAATGACAAATATGAAAAGATAGATAGATAAGGGTCCCTATGATCTGACTAGAAGTGGATACAAAAATGATAGATGTGGAAGAGAGTTACAGTAAAAAGCAATCAAAGATGTAGATGGACAAGAGATAGTGTCACCAGTGAATACTTTCTTACTTAATATTCATGCATATAACAACATACTGACGACATAGTAAAATAGTAATATATGAATGATTTTGCGACCACATTTTCCCCCTTTATGTTATTTAAATGAAATTTAAGTAGTGTAAAGGAAGTAAGGAACATACCTGTATAGATTCCAGAGAATCCATATTGTAGAGTGCACGTAGAGTATAGAAACTTGTAGCGTGGTGAACCAGGGATCAATGTTTTGACCCATGAGGTATAAGAGGAGATAATTTTTTTGGTAAGGATCAATGTATAGAAATAGTTGTGATTTCATTGGAGATGTTATATTGTTTGTTAAAAGCAATAGTCGAGGTAGGAGCAATCAATTCCTGCCCTAATTTATTGATAATGGGAGGATTTCAATATCTTTACACCCTAGGAAGTGTGTTTGGGGAGAGAGGTCTATTTTTCTCTCCTGTCATGATGCTTCCCCAAAACATCCTACTGCTACGAGATAGATAAAGATTAAATTTGTTACTTGTTTAGTTTCGATTAGTTCTTATTAGTTCCAATTGTAGCCTATTTGTTCTGATTGAAGAACCCACATATGAGTGGTATAGGAAAGGAAATGATATCTCATTTCCCCCAATCCTACAATAATAGGTGTTTTGATTTGAATATTTTTAGATGGATTCCAAGTTAGGTCATCTGGAAGCAATGGTAATGTAATGCAATTCCCAAGTTAGGTCATCTAGGAGTGATAGTAAGTGTGATTATTGTATTGATTGATTAGTAGCATTTGATTGAATAATATGTATTTACTATATTACTCATGGAGAGGTTTTTCTAATCCCCATTTAGGTCATTTTTGGGGGTAGATTTGAAATAACAATAAGTATTAACTATCACATAGAATAATTGTAACCGTGTTTGAATGAGATCAGATAAAATTATGATAGTAATATATTAGGATTTTCAATGAATTATTGTGTATCTTGTGAGGGATTATAAGATGATACCAATTGTATGCCCCCAATTTTAGTGAAAGGGTGAAGAGTGGAAAAATGAACACTAAGCCAAAAGCAAGGTTGTAAAAATTTGTAATAGTAAATGAGAGATAGTATAGGAGAGGTAATAGTATTGAAAAAAATGGGTATGTATTGATTAGTACATATGCTTGATGTGAATATGAAATGTATAAATTCATATAATATGGTGATAGATGAGACCATTATCTATATGGCATAAACAGGGAGAAAATCGAGAGAAATGAGGATCAAATAATGATTGAAACCATGTGTCATGCATTAGCTATAAGAATGGTGGCAAGTAGTAACTATAGCATAGAGTAAATTAGAATTATTATATATAGTAATATGGAAAAAGTAAATAGTAATGCCATTTATATTAAGAGTGCTTGATATTTGAGCTCGATCTATGAGAATTCTACATGTTACAGTAACTATTTTAACAAGATTTGAGAGAGTGGTGGTGGTTGTGACTTCGTAGATGACAGAGGAGCCGGCATGTGTTATTATTTTTGGAAAATGTTGTCACAATTGTTTATTTTTATCAATTTTAGAAGATTTTTTTTTAATAGTATTAGACATTTTTGACCAGGATGGAAGTGGACATAGAATTTTTATCCTTTGTGACACTAGATCTCAATTCCTAGCATTAGTGACCTATGTCTAAGAGGTGGTGTCCAACTCCTGGCGCTAGTGTCCAGCTCTCCTGGCGCTAGTGTCCACTCCTGGCACTAGTGTCAGGGGCGGTGTTTATCATTGTAGTGTGAAGTGAATGTATTATGATTAATGTGAGGTTTTAATTGTTGACTTTTTAGTATGTATGGAATGTTAATATTTTTATTGTGTTTCTTTCTTGTGTTATGTAGAGAGATATACACTCCAGGGAGTTTCAAGTGGGTCATTACTTGAGCATGTTACTTGGTTTGGGGTTTTTAGATGTTGAGTGGGATATATTGGACCATGTCGACCTACTAGACATTACTATATTGGGGAAGATACCCCATAACATGCCTTTATTGACTGATTTATATGAGATATGGGGCATGAATACTTGTACATTTTGATTACCGACGGGCGAGATGACGGTGACATTAGAGGATGTATATAGGATATTGTGGTTTCCTATAGTTGGAAAGAGAGTACAAATCATGGTCATATTAGATTCCATTAGTAAAATGAGGGTAGCATGACACTATTTTTGAGGTCTCAAGTATAGGCCGAGACTTATATCAACTTGGATGTGATTATGAGATAAAGGGTTCCACAATTATGGAAATTTATTACATGAGTATTAGCTTCATCGGTGGTCATGGAGAGCAATTGAGTTGGTATTTTATATAGGATGCATGATATTTTTCATAGTATCGAGGAGCACGATACTAGATATGCATGGGCATGGTGTTTGGTTCCTCATTTATACGAGGGACTTATACAAATTTACTCAGGAGGATCATGATGGTGGCGTATGAGTTACTACTTTATTGCATGTGTGGGCATATGAGCATATAGTTATATTGAGGCCACTCAATTGGCCACGAGTCGATTAATCTCGAGATAAAAATATTTATGAAAAGGTGGGTGGGCACCCATAGTAGGAGGATGAATATGACCACATATAGGTTGATGATAGATCAAATGGGCCTTGGGGCCATTATATGGATACCACATAGAGACTATATAGGATGGGTGGAGGACATGATATTGAATTACAGTGCATATGGCACACCATGTGCTTATAAGATAATTTTCTATGGGTAACCAAGTTGTTCCAAGGTGATCAAGTGTCTAGACAGTTCACATGGCCTAGGATGTACCCCTAGATCCATATATATGGTGTCAATCTACTAGGTCCGCGAGGTGATCAAGGTTGAGGCCAAGCCTGAAAATATCGAGTTGGTACATCCATAGCCAAATGAGGAACATCCGGCCATAGGTCCTATACAAGTAAATGATGATGGATGCATTGTAGTGTATAGTCAATGATGGCCACCACACCGATGGGTGTTGTTATTTTTAGTGGTTGTAGATGCAACAAGTGAGCCGATAGTTAGAGGAGTTGAGGAAAAGACACACGCCCTAAACTAGACTATATAGTAGTGAGGTGAGAAGAGCATAAGTGTTATTTGAATTATTGTTTATTATTTATTATTTAATTTATGTGGTTAATAAATACAAAGGTGTGTAGTAGAAATTTTTTTGTGTGGATGTAGGTGATGCATATTAGACAATGATTATAGATACCTTTATACATAGGTTGACACATAACGCACCCCTAGATGTGTTTATGGGAGGAAGGATGATAGAGTGGGTGGACATGATTGTTGGTGAGCATGCCCATTTATTTGATTCAATGGCTATAGAGGCATCCACGTGCACAATTTTGATGAGCGAGTTTAATGAGGCTCATGCATAGATAAAGTGAGTGAAAGAGGTTGTTGGAGGAGAAGGCATAGCTTGGGATATAATATCATGGTATTTTGAGCTAAATCATCGGTATACGAGATCAAACGAGAGAGGTTTTCATGTTCTGAGCCATCTTGAGAGATATAGAGTATGAGATCAATGACGTAGAGTTATCGGTGAAGCTTCAAGTTCAAGAGATCCTGCAATTATATATAGTGATAGTGAGGATGATACATGATGTATTGATGCATGGGAGCTTACACCTAGCGATTGTATTTTGTAACTTATGATTTTCATGATGTATTTATATAATGCTTATTTCACTAAATATGGACTTATTCCAGTTTGAGAAGCTAAAAATATAGCCAATATTGGAATCCAATATTACTAGTTTTGGATTCCAAAATGTTAAATATTGGAATTATTTGCACTCCAAAATCGCATATATTGGATTCCAAAATTGCATATATTAGAATTCAAAATCACATATATTGGAATTTACTACACTCTAAAGTCCCATATGTTGGAATCCAAAAATCATAATATCGGAATCTAAAAAATCAAATATTGGAATCTATTATACACGCCGGTGGCTATTAACATTATCTCTTTATGGACTAAACAAAACATGTATATTTTTATACTTTTGGAAAGAAACGGCTAGGCATTGTTTATGCTTTGTTATATACATAACAATTTTTGTTTTATATGGGATAGTGGCCGCTAGGATTAGTTATGATTTGTTATAAAGAGAAAATGTTTATGTTTTATACGAGGCTAGTGGCCACTATGAATTATTTATGCTTTTTATATACAAAACATGTTTATATTTTATACGGGCTAATGGATGCTAAGCATTATTTAATCTTTATTATAAAGAGAATATGTTTCTATTTTATATAGAGCAATTCTTGCTAGGCATTATTAATGTTTCAGAATATTGTTCTTATCATTGTTTAAATGTCTATCAGATTAAACTATGGAGATTTGAATAATTAAAATGCCTTGTGGCCTAGCGGCCGTTAGGGTAATGAAATTCAAGATATTTTTTACACTTCTAGGTTCATTCAATATGATGTGATTAAACCTCGGTGTAACCAACGAATTGCTAAAGATATTTTGAAGAGACCCATTGTCAATTTTACCCTCTTGGAAAAAATTAGATAATGCCCTACAAGCCATTTTTTAGTTATTACGGGCATAAAAAATGATCAAACTGATAAATCATGTCTTAAGGGGTCATATTGTGTTTTTGCTACCTTCCGGTTAGCTAAAGGAGCCCTAGAAGGTAAAAAATGAGGACAAGGTCATTTCTTGAGAAGCCAAGATACATCAAGCTAATTTCAAACTCAAGATGACAGGTGTGTAGAGGTTGGCTCGGTTCCAAGGAGCTCGGTGAAGAAACAAACAAGATAAGTATCACGGGTTTTAGCTAAACACTTAGACATGTGAGCTTGGTATCATACAAGAGGGTCAAGGTATTGTATTAGCTCGAGTAAGCTTGTGGATGGCTCGGTGAGCTAAGATGCTCACTACTTGGAGGAAGAGTTGGTGGAAAAATCGGGTGTGGTAAGGTTTTGAGGAGTCGGAAGAAAAAAACTAAGCTCGGTCATGAATGGATCAATCGAGCTCACTTGGGATGGCTCAGGTCATTTTTAGCTCGTGTCGATACATAAAGGGAAACACATAGGTTAGCTCGGTTTTGAGAACTTGGGTGATCCAATTTATAGTTCAATAGGAGGTAGGTCAATCAAATGTCTAAAAAAAGACCAAGTTGTAAGTTAGTAATGAGACAATATAAACAACTCGATTTGAGTAGGATGTTAAGGAAATGTTCATGGCCAAGTTGAGTAGAGCTCAGGTGATGTGGAGAGAAGCTGGATACAAATTGGTGAACTCAATTCAAACTTGGCGGTGAGTTCATAGAGGCATGATGAGCTCAGTGCCAAGATAATAGGAGAAATGATAGATGGCTGAGTTCATGGATCATGGAATGAATTGATGTTTTTATACTCTCCAATAGGCATGATCTAGTCACACAATTGTTGGAAAAGAAGAGATGGCTCAATATGAGAGCCTATAGGATCAAACACATAGTAGAGAGCTCGTTGGACCAATGATTTTTTTGATCAATGCTAGCGGTGGGCTTTAGGGTTTCTCAAATTGATTTGATAGTGAGTTTTTCACAATCGCATAAAAATGAACCAAGTTACAGGAGCTCGTAACAATGATATTTATGTTTTGAGAGGAATAGATATATCATACAAAATGAAGTAACAACCCATGCAAATAAATGGTAAATAGAATGATTAGATCCAACTAGGCTAAGTTACAAATGGCTCATGGGAATATGAAAAAATAGTGGAGATCTAATCTATGAGCTCACGAGATGAGTTGACATTGTAGCGGTAGCGCGGGCCATGCTTAGAGAAGTATACAAGAGGAATACGTCAAATTTTTTTGACAAGCTTAGCATTTGTAGGTCGAGCTAATGGAGCTCGAGCAAAACTCAGGAGAGGAGTTTGGTTTGGAGAAATCTCGTAAGGTGAGTTTCGAGTTTGGATGGTGAATAAAAATGGAGAACTATTTTGAAGAGTTTGTAATCAAAAATAGTGGTAGGTCAATCATAAAACGAGCCAACATAAGCTCGAGCATGAAACGGTGATAACTCAGATTGAAGATTGATCAAGAGGTAATTTAGTTTTATGAGAAGAATGGACCGAGCTCGCTAATTGAGCACATCACCAAGCGAACACAAGGGATTCTTCTTGCAAGGGTTAAGAATGCAAGGAGACGGCATGATTATATGGCTTGAAAGGTTTTTCTTTTGTCATGAAATGACATGTAGGTTTTGGACAAGAAGGATGGGTAGCAAAACTTAGAGCTCAGCTCATCCTAGAATGACACATAAATGGAGGCCTCGTTGAAGCTCTCCATGTCATGGAAATGTAGGGCGGTGTCGAATTTAGCTCAAAAGTTTACTGTATAGGCCAAGTTATTTGGATAAGCTCAACAAGATCAGCATTTTCAGAGATCATAGGGATATTGAGAGCTTGAATTATGAGGATCAAGTGTAATCCCTAGAACAAATTTTTTGAGCTCGGCTAAGAAAAATGGAGCGACTTAGGGATCAAGTGCTTAAGGTGGAAGATAGATCTTAGGAAGTGAGTAATGAGGGCTGAGTCAAAATCAATATAAAATTACATATGGCACAGGTGCGAGGCTGAGTAAGTTGGTCAAGATTCTAAGTTTATTTTTCATAGGAGTAGATTGTCGAGTTATGGATGTCGTGATAAATCCCGTCGAGCTCGGTATTTGTAATATATAGAGGTTTTGAATCCTAAATTGTGAGGGATCTCAATGTCAAGAAATTTTGAACCCGGTTGGAGTTGCCATCAAGTGTCATAATAAATGATCTTAGATCAAATATGGAGATGATTAAGCATAGGAGTAAGAGAAGAAATCCTTAACCATTGAGGATCTCAAGCATGGCTTGGGAGCCTATTCAAATAAAATTTCAGGCTTGGCCATTGTTGGTAAAATAAAATTTAGACTAACCGAAGGAGCCAAGTAAGAAAAAAACTTGATGCATTGAATTAGAGAGCTCAATCATAGTCATTCAAGATTCCAAGACTATTTTATGGGAAAATCTCATCATCGGATTGGTTACAAATTTCAGAGAAGAACATGAGTGAGCCATTACATAGTTCGATGGATAGGAGCTTGAGCCAACCAACATGTGAGATTGATCTTATCATTTGGAGCTCGATATTAAACGTAGGGGTCAAAGGAGAACTTTTTGACACTTATACGAGGTTCTTGCATGACTCAATGTTATTAGAATACTCGACAAGAAGGATGAGTTATTTTCGAGAGGTAGTTATTTCAGTCTTTCAGGGCTTGATGATTCAAAAATCATTCCACGAGTTAACAAAAATTGGCTGGAAGATCCCGAAGCCCGAAATCCCAAAAATCTGAAATTTAGAGTTTTATATTTTTCAAGGTTTAGAGGTGTCTTAGCATTGGAGCTCGATGAGTGGAAAGTCTGGTTTCCGAATCCTAAAAAGGTGAGCTCGGTCAAGTTCCAAAGGTGAGTCAATAGAACACAGCATGGCTATTTGTTTGATGATCGCGAAGTGATACTTGGAGCTTGGAGTTGGAAGTGGCAACATGGTGGAATGGTTTTCGTTTAACTCGGTGAAGAGATAGGGTGAAGGAACCATTAGCCCATTCAAGTCACATGTGGAATCCATGCATGAGTGGACTAAGTCAATGTGGGGTTACGTGAAGAGTTAATTGACCACTGAGCCAATGGAGGGAGGATCCCAAAACCGAGTAACTCGGTGCATATTCCACATAGCTTGGTCAATATGAAGGCACCCATCGAGTCATTCAATGAAGAGTTTTGAGTAAATTCTAAGGTGGTATGCATGACGTTCTCTCAAGGAGCTTGGTGGAGAGGTAGGTATGTTGGTGGACCAAAGTGAATTGGTAAGCTAATAGAAATGTAAATACAATGATTAGCTTGGTCAACATATTTTCAAAGGTGGTTATCGGGCTTGATGTCGAGTTTCTCGAGTAATTTAATGTAAAGAGGTGGCCAACCATATAGAAATAAAAGCATCAAATCAATAGCTCGATGAGAAAATAATGGAAGCAAGGTGTCAAGCAATGTGGTAGACAAGAAATAAGAAGAACTTGCTATGAGCTCGATGGAGAATAATAACACCCCTCCCAATGTATTTTTACCAGGGGTTCCACCAATGCAGAAAATGATCTATATTTAAAGAATTATTAAAATATTATATTTTAATTAAATGGAGGTGAATTCAAGTATCAGAGAACTAATGGAGCAATGCCCAGAATGCCCAAAAATAACTTCCGCCTGAGAAGCCATAACTTCCTCGATTGCCGGTTTTTTTACAAAATTATAGTCGTTGGAATCGGGAGAAAGAGAGCTACGCCATTGAATCACCGGAAGATGAATTTTCACAGGTTTTGAATTCCAAATTTTTTAGGTTTTCTTCATTCCTTGAGTGGTGCCTTAAAAGGTGGAGGTGTAATAAATGAGAAAACATGGCCAACAACAGTGATTAATTATTTCCTACATTCTGGCCTAGATTCTAGGGTTTCTCCTTCTTTCTCTCAACCACTCAGCAATTTTCTATAAATGTAAAAGGGGTGCTTATTCCAAAGGAGTTAGACATTCTTTCTAAGCTTCCCCTCTCTTCACAAGCTGAGATGCTTTATGAATTTGTAGGCTCTCAAGCCTTTCTTCTCAAATTGTAATGGCAGCCTATGCCTTTTCCCTGATGTAATGATGCATTGTGAAAGTGCTTGAAGTAATGGAAATTATGTTTTGTGATCAATTATATGTCCTTTCATGATTTTTCTACTTCTATTTTCCTCTCTCATGTTTGCAAGTGAACTGTGCAACTAGGTTTTCTTTTACAAGTTTTGGAGGTCATTTTGCTTATCAAGGAATGAAGTAATGTATGTAAATTGGGTTTGTAATGCATGTTCATTCTTCCTCGTGATCATCTCTCTTCATTGGCAAGATGGAATTTTTCTAGAAAAACCCTTTCTTGGTGCATCACCACTTCTAGTATAGGTTTTATTTCCTTGCAAATCTCTCTCCCTAATCCCTTGAAATGTTAGCATAGGTCTAGTTAGCCATTTTTATTGCATTAGGAGTAGTGTAGTGCTTAGTTTAGGAAGAGGAAGTCGGACTTCTCTGGAGGTTCACCTCAAGCCCAAGTCCCACATCTTGAGAGGTGATCCCATGTTTCCCAATCACACTGAATGTTGTGTTCACTTTTAGGCTATTCGATGGGTGTAGTTATTTGGCAATAACGAGAGACTAGAAGAGGGTGACTATTTAGAGTGGGAGAATGTAATTAACTGTAAAACCATTCCATAAATATTTTCATATTTAAATATGGATATGAAATTAATTAAAATTAACTGTAAAACCAACCCAGATATATTTGTGATTTCATTTATAGATATGAAATAAATTTAAATTTCTTTACTAAAGATAGAAAAGTAGAAAAACATTTTAAGAATTGCTTGAATTTTATTATAACATTATTCCCAAAGATCTGGGATCCCAAATTAACAAAATAAATCATAGTAAAGCTCCAAAAATAAGCTCCCTCCAATTCATTTTTTGATCACATAACATTCGAACATCTTCCATGTCCTTCAATGGTTGTAACAAAGGCCACAACCAAGTGTTAAATTTGACGCTCGTTTAGATGTTTTTTAATGTTTTAAGCCGTAAAATAGTTGCAAATATTTGAAATAACCGTCAAATATGACTTGGATTTTTTTAGATATAACCATCAACACTTCTAGATATTTATTTATATATTAATTATATTAAAAATATTTTAAAATAATATATTTATATTTATTTTATGAACAGTGTAAAAATAATACTAATTTACTGATTTCTTAAAGGTTAAATTTTTATGATAATTCACCACACACATTATTCAATCATCTTTGTCAACTTATAATTAGTGAAATTATAAATACTCCCAACTTATATTTGTACAATCTCAACATAATATAATAAAGTTAAAAGCGATGCACTTTGTCAAAATTTCACCCCCACAGGTAATTTTGATAACATGCATCAGAATATTCAAGTCCCAGGAAAATTGATTGATTCGGGGCCAAAAATCATGTTGCTAGAGTCCCCTCAAATATTTTCTAAGTTCCCTGTCTGAGAGGAAAAGAGCAAGCTCTGAGAAAATGCGAAAAAGGTTGCAGAAGGCAAGAAGGTTGATCCAGAAAAAATGGTGAAAATCGGCTAAGTCCTAGTCCTAGGAGCAATTGGGACATCTGGGACAAAAAGGCGCGGATCGGCCGAAAAGCCTCCAAGCGGCCCAAATAGCATTTGGGACAAGTGGGACAGAAGTACGCGGCGGGTGCGAAATGCCGGTTCGACCGAGAAAAATTGGCTAATCGGTGAGAGGACGCAATGGGACAAGCGGGCCAAAATGCCCGAAACCGGCCGAATCGGCGAAATGAGTCCCAGAGGGTCCAAAATCAAATGGGACATCTGCGGGACAAATGGACGCAAAAAAATGCCCGAACCGGCCGAAATGAGTCCAGAGGGTCCAAAATCAAATGGGACATCTGGGACAAATGGACGCAAAATGCCCGAACCGGCCGAAATGAGCACAAAGGGCCCAAAATCAAATGGGACATCCGGGAAAAATGGAGGTGAAGTACGCGAAGAGTCGAAGGAGCCGAGGACCAATCGAGAAAGCGCCACGTGTCCTCACGGAGAAAAAGTCAAAAGGTCAAAGGGGTGAGTTATCGAGCGCCGAACCGAACCAATGAAATGGCGCCACGTGTCCAAGTTTAAGGGACCCACAAGCAATTTCAAAAGGAAAGCCCATGAAAGATGGAGGAGAGAGAATTGCTTTCCAATCAGCACGTGCCACGTGTCGTCCCGGATGGCGAAGAGCGGAAAACATTTTAAAATTCGTTTTGATCTGCTTTCGTGCCCTAAATCTTCGAGATCGCCATATCTTTTGATCCAGAGCTCGGATTTCCACGTTCTTTATATCAATGGAAAGTCTGTTGAGGTGCTCTACATGATTCTGGGATCAATCTCGAGTTTTGGTGTAGTATGAAGAGAGAAAATTGAGAAACGGCTCTGACGTATGGTAATGGCCAGAAGCGACCTTTCAACAACCCGTTTTAATGCTAATGGGTCGCATTCTTCTTCGAGCGGCGGCCGAGTGACATTTTAGCAGCCAAATTAATACAAATGGGTCGCATTCTCCTCCAAAATCGCTCAAAGTGACAGGGTATGGGTTGGTAAGATCCTCCATGCTGATTTAATGCATCTGCAGTCAATGAGGAATGGGCTTGCACGTTTTCCCACGTTTTCTGTCCCCTGGGCTCGACCCATGCAATGTAAAAGCCAGATTTGGCTCATTTAAAAAAAAAGAGGTTGTTCATTCTTTCTGCTCTGCTCTCCCTTCTTTTCTTCTCTAGGGTTGAAAATGGAGTTCGAACCTCCTCCCTTGCTCTGTAATGGTGTTTTTGCCTCTTATTAATGGAATGATGTTCTGTGCAAACTTCTGAAGCAACAAAACGTGTTTTGTGATGCATCTGTCCATCCTTTCTCATTTTTGCTTGTTTTCTTCTTGCCTCTCTTCATTGCAGGTATTTGTGCATGTTTGAATGTTCATTGCAGGTCTGGAGCTGTGTTCATGGAGTTTTGGGACATTTTCTGTGTGAAATCTATCCTTGGGCCTGTGATGCATCTGTCCATCCTTCCCATTGCTCACCTCTCTTTGTCCCATGGCAGTTTTGATAGATGTCCAACATTCTCCTTCTCTGGTGTATCACCGTTTTAGTGTAGGCTTTTGCTGTTTTTCCCTTCTCTCTCTCTCTCTCTCTCTCTGTCTCCTTGGCATGGTTAGATTAGGATTAGATTAGCTTGCCTGCACTGGAATAGCTTGTGGCAGGTAGTTTAGGAGCAGGAACCAGACTTCTCTCTAGAGATTCCTCTCTTAGTTTCACAAGTCCCACGCTTGGAGAGAGGTTTCCATGTTGTGCAATCACACTGGATGCCTGAACATCAACCTAGAAGCCTGATGTGCGTCCAGGGGTGCTGTGATTTTGCACTCAACAGTTTTGGCACGCCCGGTGGGACCTTAGAGGTCTTTCACTTCATCTTTTGCAGGTTGATGTGTTCCTGTGAAGATTTCAGCCTTTGGAGGCACTTGCAAACACATCTGGTGACTCCATCTGGTCAACAACCATCTCTGAAGTTGCAGACCTTCCTTTCCATTCATTTTCATTCATTTTCCATTCATCCTTCTTTCCATCTCTTTCATTCTTCCTCATTCTTTGAAGTTGTGCAATCATGACTTCATTTCCATCATGGATTTCATATCAACAACAGCAGTATATTCCACCTCCAACAGGTTTTACAAATCCTCCAGATCAGCATGCATATTCATATGAACAGCAGTGCCAAAGTCAGTTTGGCTATGGAGCTTTCCAAGAGCAAGAGTATGCATATAATGAAGACAATCAGATGCAAGATGCTGGTCTGTTGGAGAAAATCCAAAAGATGGAGGTAAACATAGTGCAGTCCAGGGCTCAGGCACAGATGAAAGCTTTTGGAATCGGTTATGGAGCACCCTGTCCATGGGTGGGACCTTTTCCAAGGCATTACAGCCCTCAGGAGAAGCTTGACTTCATGATTGCAACGCTGCCTTTGCTTGCAAAGTGGATTGAAGAAATAGAGGTGTATGAGAGAAGTATTCAGCAACCTTGTCAACGGGTAAGCACACCATCTCATGCCTTTCCTTTTCCTCTTTCCCAATCTGTTTCATTTCAGCAGTGTCAAGTTTCAAACCCTCCATCTGCTGTCCCAAGTGTTGAATCCATTTCTCCACCCCCCAGTCTTCCACCTCATCTCGATTCTTCTTTCCTTTTCCCTTCCAAATAGTCATCCCCTCCACAAGAGCTAACAGAAATACCCCCTCCTCCAAAGAAACAAGAGGTTTCACTGCCTCCACCACCACAAAAAGTGTAAAATCGGTTGAGTTTCAACCCATTCCTCCTCTTGCATTCCCAATTTCATATGGGGAAGAAGGAATTGAAAAAATCAGTCATCAAGGACAGCAAGAAGAGGAGCCCAACAAAAAAGAAATGACAGATGACTTGAAGGTTTGGGCTACCAAATTTGGGATGACAAAGATCCCCTTGATGGTTAAGCCTACAAAAGAGGCTAGGGTTGGAGAACAAATGGTGGTGAGGACTGATTTTGTTGGAGAAGAAGATCTTGCAGTCCCAACTTGTCCTCTAGAGAAACAAATTGAAGAGTTTGACTTGACAAACTTCATGCTGGAGGAAGAGTTCAACCAAGAGCAAGATTTCCTTCAAACATTGGAGGAAGGAGAAGCTGCTCCAAATCCAAAAAAAGAGGAGCACAATCTAGCTATGGAGGAGAAAAGTGCAGATCCAAGGGCTTTGAGCACAAAGCAGGTTACAGGAGAACCTTCAGTTCTTCTTTCTACTTCACCTCTCTCAAGTTCTAGTACTGAAGAGGAGTTTG
Organism: Taxus wallichiana var. yunnanensis; assembly: GCA_018340775.1. Taxonomy (NCBI): domain Eukaryota; kingdom Viridiplantae; phylum Streptophyta; class Pinopsida; order Cupressales; family Taxaceae; genus Taxus; species Taxus wallichiana. The sequence continues at coordinate 503,570,145 of CM031240.1, read as the reverse complement.
ATCTCTCAAACTCAATATTGGAGAGTGAAGGAAACCATGGTGGTCAAGTTGCAGATCAAGAGGACACCATGGAGGAAGTTGAACACGAACAACGGGACAACAATGAGGCAGTTTACCTGTCAGATTTGGAGGACTGTTTTGATGGAGAAGAGCCGGTTGAGCTTTCACCTTTCTCTCTTTCATCATCCACATTCCAAACACCAGAGCCTGCTGCCATGAAGGAGAGCTTTCATTTGCAGCAGCCTGCATCTTATAGCAGCCCTTTGGAGTCAAAATTGGAAGATTTAAATCTTCCATGTTCTTCATCGGAGGAAGAGAAAGGACAAAAGAATCACACCATTTCTTCCACATCATCCATTCAGGTGGGTCTACAAGAGAACTCCATTCTTGGAGTTGGAAATCAGAGATATGGGCATATCAAACGGATCAGACCTTTCCCAATCAGGTATTTGGCTTCATTGGAGCCAAAGGAGAAGCCACAACCAGTCATGCTTGCTTCTGAGCATGAGGATGAGCTACAAAGTACCAAGGATCAGCTGCCATACCTCTTCAATCCAAATGCAGAGCAACTAAAAGAGGTATTGGATTTTTCAGTTGATACCTTGATGATTTGGATAGAAGACCAGCTTCTTGTTGATTTTCCATCCATCCAAACAGCCATGATCAGTGCCAAATCAATTGCATGGCTGCCAATTTTGAAGAAAGGAAGCTATTTCTCACAACCAGTTGTAGGGTTTGTTTAGCTTGCCTTTGCTTCCAGTTAGAGTAGAGTAGCTAGGTTTGCTTTCAGTAGAAGAAGTGCTTGTGCACACTCGCATGTTCCATTTGGGGCATGTATGATTTTCAGTTTTGTACATAGTTTTGGTGTTGCTGGTTCTGCTCTTGCATTGACGCTCATTTCAAAGTGGCATCTTGGTGAAGACACTCCAGGTTCAATGGGTTTCCAAGTGGCTCAGAGGGAGGTTTTCAAAGTTCAGATCAGTTGCAGGTTGCAACTCATGACTCCATGCCCAATGGATGCTTCAGGCTACTGATCATTCATCTAGCAGGCAGATGACCCCACTGAGTCGCCAAACTGTTGTCAAAATTTCACCCCCCCTGGGTAATTTTGATAACATGCATCAGAATATTCAAGTCCCAGGAAAATTGATTGATTCGGGGCCAAAAATCATGTTGCTAGAGTCCCCTCAAATATTTTCTAAGTTCCCTGTCTGAGAGGAAAAGAGCAAGCTCTGAGAAAATGCAAAAAAGGTTGCAGAAAGGCAAGAAGGTTGATCCAGAAAAAATCATGAAAATCGACTAAGTCCTAGTCCTAGGAGCAATTGGGACATCCAAAAAGGGACAAAAGGTGCGGATCGGCAAAAGCCTCAGCCAAGCGGCCCAAATAGCATTTGGGACAAGTGGACGAAATGCGCGGCGGGCGCGAAATGCCGGTTCGACCGAGAAAAAATTGGCTAACAATGAGAGGGACGCAAATGGGACAAGCGGGCCAAAAATGCCCGAACCGGCCAAAAAATGAGAGTTCGAAGGGTCCAAAATCAAATGGGACATCTAGGACAAATGGACGCAAAATGCCGAACCGGCCGAAATGAGTCCAGAGGGTCCAAAAAAATGGGACAAAATGGACCCGGCCGAACCACGCCGAAAATGAGTCCAGAGGGTCCAAATCAAATGGGACATCTCGGGACAAATGGACGCGAAATGCCCGAACCGGCCGAAATGAGCACAAAGGGCCCAAAATCAAATGGGACATCCGGGACAAATGGAGGCAAAGTACGTGAAGGAGCCGAAAGGAGCCGAGGACCAATCAAAACGCCACGTGTCCTCACAGAGAAAAAGTCAAAAGGTCAAAGGGGTGAGTTATCAAGCGCCGAACCGAACCAACGAATGAAATGGTGCCACGTGTCCAAGTTTAAGGGGCCCACAAGCAATTTCAAAAGGAAAGCCCGTGAAAGATGGAGGAGAGAGAATTGCTTGTCCAATCAGCACGTGCCACGTGTCATCCAGATGGCGAAGAGCGGGAAAACATTTTAAAATTCGTTTTGATCTGTTTCGTGCCCTAAATCTTCAGATCGCCATATCTTTTGATCCAGAGCTCGGATTTCCACGTTCTTTATATCAATGGAAAGCTGTTGAGATGCTCTACATGATTCTGGGATCAATCTCGAGTTTTGGTGTAGTATGAAGAGAGAAAATCGAGAAACGGCTCTGACGTGTGGTAATGGCCAGAAGCGACCTTTCAACAACCCGTTTTAATGCTAATGGGTCGCATTCTTCTTCTGCACGGCCAGAAGTGACATTTTAGCAGCCAAATTAATACAAATGGGTTGCATTCTCCTCCAAAATCACTCAAAGTGACAGGGTATGGGTTGGTAAGATCCTCCATGCTGATTTAATGCATCTGCAGTCAATGAGGAATGGGCTTGCACGTTTTCCCACGTTTTCGTCCCCTGGGCTCGACCCATGCAATGTAAAAGCCAGATTTGGCTCATTTAAAAAAAAGAGGTTGTTCATTCTTTCAGCTCGCTCTCCCTTCTTTTCTTCTCTAGGGTTGAAAATGGAGTTCGAACCTCCTCCCTTGCTCTGTAATGGTGTTTTTGCCTCTTATTAATGGAATGATGTTCTGTGCAAACTTCTGGAGCAACAAAACGTGTTTTGTGATGCATCTGTCCATCCTTTCTCATTTTTGCTTGTTTTCTTCTTGCCTCTCTTCATTGCAGGTATTTGTGCATGTTTGAATGTTTATTGCAGTGCCTGAGTTGTGTTCATGGAGTTTTGGGACATTTTCTCGTGTGAAATCTATCCTCGGGCCTCGTGATGCATCTCGTCCATCCTTCCCATTGCTCACCTCTCTTTGTCCCATGGCAGTTTTGATAGATGTCCAACATTCTCCTTCTCTGGTGTATCACCGTTTTAGTGTAGGCTTTTGTTGTTTTTCCTTCTCTCTCTCTCTCTCTCTGTCTCCTTGGCATGGTTAGATTAGGATTAGATTAGCTTGCCTGCACTGGAATAGCTTGTGGCAGGTAGTTTAGGAGCAGGAACCAGCCTTCTCTGGAGATTCCTCTCTCGGTTTCACAAGTCCCACGCTTGGAGAGAGGTTTCCATGTTGTGCAATCACACTGGATGCCTGAACATCAACCTAGAATCCCGATGTGCATCCGGGGTGCGTGATTTTGCACTAACAAGATTACCTTCATAATAGCATATGAATGTATATATTATTTAAAACATTAAGCAATACCATTATAACAACATTTTGAAATGATAAATAGTTATTTAGCATTTTCTTGCTCCAAATATTTGATTCCCTCTACCACATTCAATCCCTGAGACACTATTTGTGATTTTTTTGTACAAATCGACCATCAACCATTTATCTTTTGTATAGTCTTTGCATCTGCTTTTCATCCCCACCATAAAATTTTCAGGAGGGTTTCCCTTTACACCTAATGTAATACACAAAGTGTTTTTAGAACTATAGGAAAAATTGTTTCTAATCCAAACCTTTTCTAGGTCTCTTATTGTTATTCTCTCGACTATATTGCAATTTCCCTTTCCCCAAATAAGTCTAGGATTCAATATGGTCAATATTTTTTATTGTAGCCCGTTGATATATTTTTAACATCAACAAAAATGATATTGTCGACCAAAATCCCGATTCACAAAGTATGGTGATAGTAATTTTATATATTCGATAGGCCACCTCGCAGGTTGACATCTTTTATACTGAACCTAAATGACATCTTCCTATTGTATTTTTTTATCCCATATAGAAATTCCTCCATATCTAAAATAAGTAAATAAATCTTATCGCTACCTACACGGAAGTAAACAAATTTTATTTTCATTAGACGCATATCAATTATAACCAATTAAAATAAACAACATCTTAGGTTACAACTACTATCAATTACTGATTGAAATTGTGGCTTGGATTACACTACCTTTACACATTGCTAGATCCGTTGATGTAAGATCTATTTCAAATAAAAATTCATCAATTCATAATCTATTTATTTCTATTGAAAATGTGAGCATAATGTATTTGAAATAAACATTAATCAATTCATAATTGATTTCATGTTGTGGAAAATGAAAGCTTAATTTGGAAAACATAGTGGTTTCTATGGTGATATGGTAAGTACAATATCAATTGTTCTCTATCCTATGTTTCAAATTTAGTGGCCGCTAGGTTATGCTTTTATTTGTAGAACCCCCTTTGGTTGAAAAAAATCATCAGCTATTGATAAGGATTTGTGACCACTCGGCTATGCCATCTTTGGATGAACTACACTTCATTGGATAATGTTTAATGAGGCTAGACAAGTCCTACATTACACACCTATGAGCGAGATAAATCCATATGTATTTATTCTTAAGATGATTTTGAAGCCAAAACATTTTTAATTCCATGTAAGTAGTCAGTATGCAGTAGTGAATCAGTGAAACATTGTAGACAGTATGTAGTTGTAAATCAATGAGACATTGATAAAAGTAAGGTTTTATAGTCTAACCATTATTGTATTGAACGTGGATGCATAGAGTCCACTAATCTCTATACTTCGTTTTAAATTGTTAGCATATCTTATAAATGGATTTCCTTAAACTTTTTCTTCTACCGTATGCCAATCATATAAACTAATTTTTGTTAGTTATTGTTTCCTATAAATTTTTGGGCCTTATAAATGATTTTGTTGTAAAATAAAAATGGCTAACTTACTAGGTTGTGAGAGTTTATTCATGTTGGATACCTCCACGCCCTCCATGGTTACATTCTCTAGTTGTTGGTTGTCTGCATAATCATTTATTGTCTTATAAATTTATGGGGCTTATTAGTGGTTTTATTTGTAAATTCACACAATGAACATACTAGGATATGATTGTGTAATTTTGGCAAATGTGCACGAGTCCTCCACATCTATCATCTAAACTACAAAAAAAAATGTTTGTTAAAAAATTTAAAATCATGCTAATTGAAAATAGAGCTCATTAAAAAAATATATAAAACAATCGAAGGTAAATCACTATGTTGAACTAGTTATATAGCATCAAGTTGAAAGGTTTGTACATCAAATTTTATATATTTTTGGTTGTCTGCATAAAAATAAATGTATAAGTACCATATATGTGTTCAAAGACATTAAAATAAATCACTTTTTGAAGTTTTCTTCTGTGACAAACCTTTCTTCATATGAGAATAATAATCATTAGAAACATTTCTTGACTATGTGTCTCAACAATAAAAATAATAGATAGATTAGAATCAAATAATGCATGGATTGTGACACTTCTATCGTAAAGCACTAGTACTAGAGATTTTTTGGAACAAAATCGAGTGAACATCTCATCCTAGAATTCATAAGATCATTCACAAGGAAAAGGACAAATGTTTCCTTGTAGGCCAATTTCACTTGCAGGTACCGGTTTTGTGGTAGTTTCTTCATCCAATCCCTAGTGGCCTCTTCTCTATAATCATTGTTATTGTCATAGTTGTGCACACACAGATTATTGTGTACATAATACAAAAATTTCGAATATCTGTTATAGTCATAGATTCTATAGCATATTGTGAATTGATTCTCCATTTTCTTTAACGTTTTCCATGTATTTTTTTACTAGTGTTTGTAATCATTTTTAAATAATCAATTGGTATTAAAACAATAATAATACAATCCCGAACACTAGTTCTAATAACTGTTAGAAGCTCCATTATTACATCAGAAGAAATATCGCTATCTAAATTGCAAAAATCAGTGATCACGCATTCAACATTGAAAGGATTAGTTAAAGGAATAGCTGATAAAGTTGTGAAACTTGGAATGGATATGCACATTTACACAAAAAATATTATGTGTCTTCCATCCTTACTAGTATATTTCCTTCCATTGACATTACATAGTTGTCTAATATTATGCAGTTTGTGTTAGGAAGAACTTTTTCCACCTCATGGTTTTTTTTTCAGTTTTCCATTTTTCCTTTAATTGGGAATCAAATTTTCTTTTTCCATTTCTCTCTTCACCCAATAGTATAGAAAACTGGTGGTAGTGTGATTCATGCAATTTAATTTTTTCAATTATATTAGATTCACTACAAGTTGTCAATACAATATTATCTAGATGTTTTGTTTTCAAATAATGTAGAAATTTTTCTCTCATTTTGTTGTCTCTTTTTATTCTTCGCTAGTAAGAATCAAATGTCTCTACTATTACACCAGCCTCAACAGACCCCATTAACCGGGAAGCCTCAAATATCTCTTCTATCTAAGGTTTTGTTTTCTCAAATATAGTGGTTGCCCTCTTCAACAATGTAGCTGATTTAGTATTCATTTTCAACCCATGCAACTTTGATTTAGATGGGTCTATCTCCAATTTAGTCAAATATGTTTATCTCAGCATAGTAAATAGCTTGGCATCTTTTGGAGGTGTAAGAAAACCTTTTCTATGCAAGAAATGACAAATATAAGAGTTTTTTTATTTCTATACAATTTTTTGAATACTGTAAATATACCTTTATGAATTTCATCCACATTTGAACAACCATTTTTGTTAGAATCTATAAGCATCCCTAAATTCCAACCATATTTTTAACAAGAATATGGCCCATTGTTTATGGAGGCATGAATTTCCCATTTCCTGAATAAAGAAACATCCAACTTCATATCTAAAATAAGAAACTTATTATTTTTAGATTCAATTTGTTCCACCTGAATACGCAATGTCCTCGAATCGATGGCGAGGATAGAACAATATCAAATTTCTCTTTATTTTTATCTATAAAAAACAACCACATGTTGATGTGGTAGTTTTCAAGGAATGGATTTCAACAAACCATTCCTCATCTCTTTTCTTCCAACAATTACCACCTGTGATGAAAGGAATTGTCGTGAACAGAGTGCGAACAATGGAAGACATTTTACCTATAATTAGAGTAAAATACATTAATAATTAGGACATTTCTGAATTTTATTTTTCACATTGTCTGATAAGGAATTTAAATACTACGCTAGTGGTCACCAACCTCTAGAGTTCTTCACTATGTATCATTAGAGAGTAATTGACTTAATGGTTAGCGACCACTAGGCTTCTTCAGGACATCTTATCTATCATTCAACTAGTTACAATAATTCATATTTTATGGATCAAATCAATAATAACAAAGTTTTCTAAAACTCGATAGCCAATTATGATGCATTAAAAGATAAGAAACCATTTGCACTTTTTGAAATGATTATCTATGAGTCAAACAATCTATAACATTCCATAGATGGCATGATAAGAACGTTAAAAAATATACATTTTAGTGGTAGATAGGCTTCTAGTCGACATATAAAAGAACAACTTAAAACATTATTTTTAGCCATTTACACCTATTGAATGGAAAAGCGTAGAGGAAATTAAGATCTAATGTTTGGTATTTTGAAAATATTTTTGAACAACAAATCACATTAACATAGTTTGTGGTAGCTCTATATTTTATTTTTACAAGACGATGTGACTTATGTGTATATTGGTCTTATTGTAGTCAAGAGGATTGAATTCCTGTAATAAGACTAAGGAAGATATTTAGAGCGTATCCATCGGAAGATCATTTTTTTGTATTTTGGTGAGAATGTTTAAACAACAAATCATATTAATGGAGTTAGTGGTATCTCATCATTTTTTGTTATATAAAACCATGTGAAATGGGACATACTGTAGTCATGGAGATTAGATTTATGTAACTTGTCTAAGTATGATAGTTATAGCTTAACAATTTCTTAATGTGACAATAGTGATAAAATAATAAATTGTGACCTAGCTGAGTGACAGATAGGCTCCTACCATTAAATTCATTGTAAACATTATATATACAACTTAGGATCACTAGTGTTTTCCATTGATTATAATTGTATCATATTGGATGGAATGTACATGGCGGAGATAATAGCTGCACTACATACCCTCTAGAGGGATCAAGCCTTATGTAGTTCCAGTAAGATATATTATTTATAACATATAATTCACATTGGTTCTTAAGGGAGAAAATTCTCAGTGAACGCTAAGCTTCATTACTTATCAGAAGTAACGACATAGCGGATGCTAGGATCAACAGTTTCATAATTTGAGAATAACGATAAAAGTAAATATCATCGCTAGTGTTTTTTCATTAATTAAAATTATATCATATTGGTTAGACCCTTGGTGGATCCAAGTATTACACTACAAACCCTCAAAAGGGATAATGACTTATATAGTTCTTCTCAATATGTATTTTTGTAGCATATAATTCACATATTTTCATATGAGATAAAATTCTTAACGACCACTAAGATTTTGTAAGTATTGAATGGAATGACTTAATGGCTGCTAGGATCAATTGTTTCTTATTTAAACACTATTTGTATAGTTTTGGAACACTAGGTGTTTTCATTGATTATACTTGTATCATATAACAACTTTGGATCATTAGCCTTATTATGTAGTTCCCATAAGATATATTTTTTCAACACTTGTTTCACAACGTTTCCTATCAAAGAAAATTCTTAACGACTACTAGGCTTCTTTACTTATTGATAGAAATTCCATATTAGATCCTAGGATCAATAGAAATGCCATATAGAAAAACCATGGTATAGCTTAGCAGTCACTACACTAATACCTTTACCTCTTGACATTATAAACACTATTTGTAAAGTTTGGAACACTAGTGTTTTTCATTGATTATACTTGTATCATATAACATCTTTGGATCATTAGCCTTATTATGTAGTTCCCATAAGATATATTAATTTGAACACATAATTCACATCATTTCCTATCAAAGAAAAATTCTTAGCGACCACTAGGATCCTTTACTTATTGACAGAAATGTCATATCAGACCCTAGGATCAACATATTATTATTTTGAAAATAGCCATAAAATAGTAAAGCATGGTATAGCTTAGCGGTCACTACGCTCCTACCTTTATCTATTTTCATTATAAAGACTATCTGTATAGTTTTGGAACACTAGTGTTGTTCATTGATTATACTTGTATCATATAACAACTTTGGATTGCTAGCCTTATTATGTAGTTCCCATAAGATATTTTTTTCAACCCATATTTCACAACATTTCCTATCAAAGAAATTTCTTAGCAACCGCTAGGCTCCATAAAGTAACAAACCATGGGATAGCTTAGTGGCTGCTAGGCTCCTACCTTTACCTCTTAACATTGTAAACACTATTTGTACAGTTTTGGAACACTAGTGTTTTTTCATACACTACTGGAAAGGAATCCTAGAATATATAGAGGCTATCAACCACTAGGATTTTCCTCGACAAATAAATAGCTTAGCTCTCACAAAGGCCTAAAGCTTTATTATTTTTCATTTTCATTTTAATAATAGATCATAGCAATTGGAGCTTAGCAAATTGCTATTTATTTGCCTATATATAAGTTGATTTTAAGTATGTGTCAATTATAATGTAGCCTAAATAGTTTGTTTGAAAATTCCACGTGGAACATTTTAATTGGAGAATTAATTTAAATTATCACACACTATATCTAACAATGTCGATATCGATTTTCATTAAAATTAAAAATTAAATGTTCTATATATTATTCTAATACACTTAAAACTATGTTTAGGGCTTATTTATTTTGTTTTCTTATAATATATATTTTCATTAAGCTTGTTTTAATATATTTCTTCATTATGTTTTTTTATTTTTTAAAGGTTGGATTGCTCGATTTTTATTTTCATTATAGCGATTAATATAATGAAGATATGCTTGACCTTATTAGTTTTTATTTTTATACCATGGAAAAATAGAAATTTTGAAATTCGAATCCTATGCCTTTTCAAATATTTAAAAGTTCAATAGCCCGTAGTTTTACTTTAAAAGTAAGAAAGTAAAAATTTCAAATTTTCGTATCCTGCTCTTTTTCTATTTTCAAAATTTCTTTCGTGGAATGTGTCAAACAAACTATTAAATACCTCAAAGAATTATTGATTAGGGTTTCTAATTTTTTTGGTCACGCAGAAAAGCATGTCTCCAAATTAAAAAATACATGCATGTCATAGATTACAGGGCCAAGTGTTTGAATCCCGGTTGTTTTTTTACACACAATTATAATCTTGTTTGTAGAGAAGGCACAAAAAGGATGCACAGAAAGGACTCACACGAAGGAGGCAAGAAACAAAGGTTGTGAATATAATCATGCAGATAGTTTATTTGAGGTAGTATATGGAGGTTTCACAAACAACATAAAGTATGAAATAATCACATATATTACTAAATCAGGTATTTATAGTAAAGGTGTACCTTTTTTATTATAGGATCTATTAGTTTCTCTATAGATGACTAGTTCATGTGTTTTCATGGTATTCCATTCGTTATCTGCACCAGCCATGCTTTGTCCTACTAAATCGTGCTCTCAATCAATCCTTGCTTTCCAGTTGCTTTTGATATCTATTTCAACCAACCTTGTTATTCAAGAAAACACAATATTTTTTGTGTGTTAACAAAAGAAAAATTAATCCCTTTTCTACTCTAGCATTTATCTCTGGTGAACGCTTTCCAATTTCTACCTTTCTATGTCTCTCTCTGGGTATTTTCATTTTGAAATTTTCATTTGTCGTTCCTGTGATTATTTTTATAGGATAATGATGGCTTGTCACACAGTCACTTTTTTTTAGTTGAGAGAACCAAGATATTTTAATGTTGTTTATTAAGATGATACAAATAAATGTTGCTAATTAATTCATATTACATTTTTTACATGGTTTCCGCTTAGACATTTTAGGAAAATATATGAGGTTAAAAATTACTTTAAAACTATAAAACCATATTAATAATTCAATTGTATGATAATTATTTCCAATTATATATGTGTTTCCATGTAGAATTAACCAAATGTAATGTCTTCAACAATTTTATGTTTTGTACATTGGAAGTTAAACACATTATATATGTGTTAATATTATTAAATATAATTTTAATCACTATGTATTTAATAATTAATATATTCTTCCTTTTTATGCCAAAAATTCACATAGCTTTGAGGAAACCATGATATAATTCTTTGTTTCGACAACCTATTTACTAATCCTGAAATTTATTTCAAATTACATACACAATTCTCCATGTATATTTTTATATCCATTATTTAAATTCTAGATTTATTTGTTATCGTTTATAGATTTTTAATATGACTTCTCTTATTTTCTACCCTAGCGTCTACTAGGCTATAATTCTTATTTGAAAAAAACATTCATTTACCTTGGCGGCCTCACGGATCGGATGTTTTTATATAGGCAACATAGTGTTGTTGGTCCTAACGATCAATTTTTTTTGTTTGTTGTTATATTCGCAAAGATTAACAATTTATATTTATAAAACAACTTCATTATGAACATGATATATTTACCTTTAAGAGTAGATAAGCGGCCATTACAATACAATGAGTAGATGGTATCATATGTAAAATCTTTTTTTATAACTATCTCCGTCGCTAGTCTCGAGTTTCTATAATTTTCATAAATGTAAAATAATTCTGCCAAAATCTTATAAGAAATAGAGAAATCTATACATATACATGTATAACACATTAAATAAATTATTTTACATGTTAATTCATGTATCCATTATATAAACACTAGATTTATTTGTTATCGTTTATAGCTTTTCAATATGATTTCTCCTGTATGAATACACTCTACATGAAAAAGTTGTGTACACTAGCACCTGCTAGGCTATAATTTTTATTTAGAGAAAACATTCTTTTATTTTTTCTGTATAGGAAACACATTGTTATTTTATGCCAGCAATCGCTTTTGTTATTTGTCTCGTGTTATATATGCAAAGATTAACAATTTAGATTTATAACATAGCTTCATTATGAACATGATATATTTACCTTTAAGAGTAGCTTAGCGGTCGCTAAGGTGCAATGAGTAGATCACGTTGTACTTAAAATCTTGTTATATAACTTCTAATTCTCTAGTCCAAGTTTATTTTCTTGTCATAAATGTAAAAATATTCTACCAAAATCTCATAAGAAATAGAGAAATATATGTGTATACCTGTATAACACATAAAATACATTATTCTAAACGTATATTTATGTATCCATTATATAAATTCCAGATTTATTTGTTATCGCTTATATCTTTTCAATGTGATTTATCCTGTATGAATACACTCTACATGAAAAAAATTGCATACACTAGTGCCCGCTAGGAAAAAAATCTTATTCAGAGAAAACATTCATTTTCCTTTGGCGGTCTCACAGAGCATATTTTTTTATATAGGCAACACAATATTATTTGGTGCTAGCAATCACTTTTGTTGTTTTTCTCCTATTATATATGCAAAGATTATCAATTTATATTTATAGTAAAACTTCATTATGAACATGATATATTTACCTTTAAGAATAGCTTAGCGGCCATTAGGGTACAATGAGTAGATCACGTCGTATTTAAAAACTTGTTATATAACTTCTCGATCACTAGTCTAATTCTATATGTATACCTGTATATCACATAAAATACATGATTCTACACGTCATTTTATGTATCCATTATATAAAATCCATATTTATTTTTACCATTTATATAAACACATGTATGAATACAATCTACATGAAAAGTTTTTCCTACTCTAGCGACTGCTAGGTTATAATTCTTATTTGGAGGTAGTCTTCGTTTACCTTAGCGAACTCATGGATAAGTTGATTTTTCTATAGGAAACACACTTTTTTGGCCAAGCGATTGCTTTGTTATTTTTCTCGTGTTAAATATGCAAAGATTAACAATTAAATTCATAACACAACTTCATTATAAAAATGATATATTTACTTTTAAGAATAGCTTAGCGAGTTGCTAGGATTCATCGAGTATATCATGTCGTATCTAAAAACTTGTTGTAAATATTTATGGTCACTTGTCCACTAGGTTATCCCATGACATAATATTAAGACCTTACAATCATTGGATTAAACAAATTAAATTAACATAATTTGAGCTAATCGGGTGCTAGGTACTTCCACAATATAATATTTCCAACTTAGTGCTCGCTATAATTTATCAAGTTATTGAATGATATTTTGAGCTTAGTTTCCACTAGCTTATGAAAAACATAATATTTGGATCTTAGCAGTCTCTAGGTTTCAGTAAAATAAAGTAAGATATTATAAGCTTAGCGGTGGTAGGTTACGCCAAAACATAATATTATGATCTTAGTGAATACTGGGATTTAACAAATTAAATCAACAAATTTTGAGCTTAAGCAGATGCTAGGTATTTAAATAATATATTATTTCGACAGAAAGAGTCACTAGCATTTAACAAACTAAAGAAAGACATATTAATTTTAGTTTCTGCTAGGTTTTGTTTCAACATAACTTAACAAATGATATTGTAATCTTCGAAGATGCAAACAATGTATGTCTATATTAGTTGAATTTATTGTATGATTTTAATATTTTAAATTAATATATTTCAAGAATAGTGCATGTTAGGTTATGATACCACATAATCGTTTGAGCCTAGCATTGGTTCGAATTAAATAAACTAAATTAATGTATTATGAGATTAGCAATCTTTAGGTTATGCCACAACATATTATTTGGGGATTACATTTTGTATTATTTAATAACTTCAATTATGATATTTTACAATATTTAGAGGCCGATGGGTTATGCAAAAATATAATATTTAGATCTTAGTGATCACTTTGTTTCACAAATTAAATAAACATAGTTTGAGCTTAGTGGCCACTAGGTATTTCAACAATATATTATGATGACCTTATTATCTCCCTCAAATTTCCCCTCATTTTTAAGTCAAGTTTCAAAAATTTAGAGTTGGTGCATGTTACCCCAATTTTTCCCCAACAAAATTGATCAAACATGACCCTACGCAGAAGATAATATAAGGGTAGTTCAAACTCCGTGAGCTTGCAATCGATCCAAAAATGAAGGGGAAAAGTCAGCGGATGAGGCCGACTAATGTTAAAGGAGATCATAGATTAGCAGGGGAAAAACTGAGAAATGTAATGTTCAATCGAGGCCTGAATTGGTTAAGTATAGAAGGACCATGGAAGGTGTCACACATCTCTTTGGTGCACTTTTGGTATGGTGCACGAATGTGGAGACCCCAAAGGTGCGTAGGCCCGCCACGTGGCTAGAGTCTGAAAAGACAAAGCCAGTTGTTGAATCAGCTAAGTATAAAGAGTCAACGAAATCCTCCACATGTCTCAATAGTGCACCTCCAAAGGCCAAGTTCAAAGAAAGATCCTAATTGATCACAAACTCTCCACATGCCTCATTGGCGCAACTTTAAAAGGTGTAGCCCAAGGAGATACCCCAAACTTACGCCATTAGTCCATGTGATCGAGCCTCAAAAAATTGTATCGGTTGTTGAAAGGTATAAGGCCGTGAGAAAGAACCATGTGTCATCTCGGTCTTACTTTAGAGGTGAAATACAAAGTGAGTCCCCAAACAAGTGTGAAGCCTCCACGTGTCTCAAGTCCAAAAAGAGGAATGGGTCCAAATTGGCTAAGGAAAGGAGAACCAGTGGAAATCCCCACGTGTCCCTTTAGTGCTCTTTTAGGGGAAAATCCAAAAGTAGGTCCCAAATGTGTGCCATCTCTCCATGTGTCCAATTAGCGCACCTCTGAAGGTCAGGTCAAAATAGAGTCTCCAAATGAGTGGGAAGCCTCCACGTGTCCCGGGTCGGACATAAAGTCTTCGCCAAACAAAGGAGCTTAGTCGAAACACAAAATTATAGAACAGGCCCGCATGAGGGACACATGTCCATGTTTCAGTCAAAGCAAGAAGGTGGGTCGTTGGAGCCTTTTGGGAATTTTGGCTTTATTGCCGAAAGGAGTAAAGTTACAAAATGAGCTGCAACCCCATTGAAGCCAGGTAATGAATATACGTTGAAAAGTCAAAGTGGGGAGGCGGATCACTAGAGAACTTTGGAGTTTTTGGCTTTATTTCATAAATGGAATAGTGTGTAAAAGTAAAGTGCGACCCCATCGGCACACTGGGAAAAATTCAAATATTGAGCCCGCATCAAAATTCGAGTGGAGAGGTGGATTGTCGGGACACTTTAGGAATTTTGGCTTTGTTTCCATAAAAGGCGTAAAGTAATAAAGTGAACTATGACCTTGCTCATGCCAAGGATAAAGTCAAATGTTGAGCCTCGCATTGAAATTCAAAATGAGAAGGTGGGTCATCGGAGCATTTTGAGATTTTGAGCCTTGTTTCCAAAAGAAGTAAAAAGCCACATGTCGACTTATATCAAAAGTGAAGTTGTGGGCTTGTGGGCTGTGGGGAACTTCTACACTTTGCATCTTTCGTGCTAAAGGTGCAATTTCAATTTCAAGCATGCGGATCCATTTTACAAAAATTGCATTTTCACCATTTCTGTATGGATTCAATTCAAATATTCAAATGAGGATAAATTTCTCTCCAGTGCTCGAAATTTGACAAATTTTATACTGTTGGAAATATATTGGCCTCCTCTATGCCATGGAAGCATAAAATATTATTTTCAGTAGGATTTTATGGTTAGAAATATGGAAAGTGTCTTTCATTCCATTAATACGTGATTTGATTGCTTAAAACATATCAGATTTGATCCAATTTTCCATCCTTCCTTCTCCAAAATTCTAAACAGGACATGGAGAACTAGATTTGGATATCTTGATTTGAGTGAAAATATGGAAAACATATTTCATTACATTAATATGTGATCATACTGATTTAACTAAATCAAATTTGATTGGATCTTCCATCTTCCTTCTTCAGCATGCCAAAGACATGTAGAACTAGATTTAACAGATTATAGGTGAATTCAACAAGGGCATTGATGGTTGGTGGTTGATCTTCCAAATCATATTTTCTTCCTTCTCTTCGTCTCCTCTTTTCACTTCATCTATAAATGTAAGATCTTGGCTCATTGCAAATTTTGGACTCGATACTTTTGAATTTTAATTATAATCAAAAGTAAATCAATACTGTATATTTTCCCCTTTCCTCTATCTTCATCCATTGTCTCTTCTTGCTTACCTGAAATTCATGGATAATTAATCTTACGTGATAAGAAACTTTGTGTTCTTATTGATATGGTTTCTAGAACTTTGTGTCTAAGCAATGATAGCTTATCTGTGAATTTGAATGATTATGTTATGTATCACTCTTTCTCAATACGTATAGAGTTATACTATGTTATCTATATTTCTTGAAAGTACTGTTATATTTTTCTCTTTCCTTTCTTAAGTTCTTCCATTTGTTTATATTGATAATCTATTTTGGTATAAAATAATTTCAATATGTCAGAGGTCTAGCCTTAAGATGAAAGTTGTAAATTTTTTATATAAGATTTTGTAATTTCTTTCAATAATGGAACTTCTCCCATAAAGAAGAGGGACTTGTTTTCCCCTAACTGTGGTTTTGTTAAAAGTACCATTTTAAAACTTAACACGTTTTGGTGAATCTGCTGGGGATTTCGTTTCAACGTATCCCTTTCTAAAACAACTTCAAGATTTTTTTGGTCTAGCAACTCTATGATATACACATGGGAAGAAATCTCTCGGGGTTGAAGATTCTCATTTTCAACTTTTGGAGCAACAAAACTTCTCTCTTCTTCTAGCAAGAAGGAACAAAGGAACTTGTTTTGCAAGCACACCTCCTATTAAAGACAGAAATTCCAAGAATAGCATTCCTCCATAACAACTCAGCCCTAATCTTCTTGCTCTGATACTTGTTGGTGTTTCAGTTCCCCTTCAGAAAATCTTCCCACATATGGTAGCACCTCTACCTTGGGGACAACAGATTGGGCCTCTTTCTCTTCCTTAACCATTGCATGAGTTACCCAGGAGTAGTAGGAAAGGTTTACCTTAATTTTGAGGTGATGGAAGGTACACCCAGATGAACACATTGCAGCCTTCAACATTGCATGTGGGATTCTTGGGATTGAGTATGAAGATGTTTCATGTCAGGCTCTTTGTAGAGACATTGTAGGATAATGTTGTTGATTTTTATATCATCTTCCTATTGGGTCAATTATTGATTGGGCCACCCTGAAAACTCAATTTGAACAACATTTCAAACTAGATGAAGATGTGCATGTTTTATTAGCTCAAATCTCTCACATCAATAAGGAACCATTCGATCTCATGACAGAATTTATGGCCAAATTCAACAAGCTCATTCATAAAATTCCAGAGAACACTCTTCCTCTAGATCAAATCCAAAAATTCTTCTTCCTCAATGCCCAGTTACCTGAAGTAAGTTATGCACTAAGAAGAGCTAACCTTGCAACTTTAGATGCTAATCAATGGTTGACTATTAGTGTTGAAGATGATCTGATCATGTTTGGTAAATTGAAAAGAGAACCTTCCAAATCTAAAGCATCTTCTTCTTCCTCTCCTAGAGATAACTCAGATCAGTTAGTGTAGAAGTTGGAAAATGATCTCATTGCTATCAAGAAGCAATTGGCTCAACATGCTCCTTACCAAGATATTCCAAGGAAGAATTTTCAGCCTAGGAACCGGTTACCTCCTTCTTAGAATAAATTGGCTATTGAAGGCCCACCTATCAAGGTTCCAGTCAATGCAACTTGTGAAGTTCAAGAACCTAATGATGAGGAGTTTAATGAAGACTTTGAAGACCCAAAAGAAGAGGTTGATGAAGAATAGGAGGAACTTGGTGGATCTCAAGCTCATTTCCTCACCACTGAAGGTATGGATGATGAAGATGAATATGATGAAAGAGTGGTAGAGATGAATAGTGAGTCATATGTTGTTATGACTCAGGAGAAAATGAAAAAAATAAAAAGTGATGCATCCTGCTAAGAAATCCAAGGAGTTTCCTATAATTATTCCAGAGGTTGCAATAAGAGGAGCTCATATTCCCACTACCTCCACGCAAAAGGTGAGTAATGCTAATCCTCCTTCTACCTCTTTTCCAAAACTTCTTGTCCTTCAATTCCTAAATTTGATAAATCAAAAGTTTCTCCTATTCCTAGTAGTGATGCCCCATCCACCTCCGGGTCTTTTGATATCATTGATCACCTCAAAAAGACCAAAATCCAAATTTCAGAGGAAGATTTTTACCAAACCCATCCAAAATCCTTTACTAAAATGGTAAAAATTTTCAATTCCAAATCCAAAGCCTCATCCAATACTTCTAAAGGTATTTTTCCCACTCCTTCCTCACCTCAGCCAACCCTTTTGGGTGCGGTCACTTCCCTAATGAGAAAATTAAACCATTCTATGTGAATCTCCTCATAGATGGCCATAAACGTAGTAATTGTGTTATATAATTAGAAGCATCAAAGAATGTAATGCATGCAAAAGTAGCTCATGATTTGGACTTGACTTTAACATGTACCTTTGGTTGCTACTATTCCATGGAGGGTAGAGAATTACCTCTGGTTGGGAGAATTAAATATGCACAAGTAGCCTTCGCTACTTTTCCAGAGAAAAGGGTCAAAGCCACTATTTTAGTCACTGATATTCCCCCTCCTGGTATATGTTGTTGAGTAGAAATTTATGTAAGGAGGTAGGAGGTGAAATTCAGATGAACTAGTCACATGTTTTGATCTGGTCAATGAAAATAAAAAATTTGTTACCGAGAGAATCAAACTAAGTATATTGTATAAAAGATTGATGATCAAAAGCACAAATACTCTATAAAGATATAGGGCATGTTAACTACATGATCATGTCAGAAGATGAGGAAAAAATTCCTAAGGGAGTGATTCATGATCCTAGTGGCATTTGGACTTTGGAGTTTGATGGAAGTTTTTCTTTAGCTGGCTCTGAAGCTAGTGTGGTGTTGATCTCTCCGGAAGGGAAGATTCATCCATTCTTGTTCGAGATTTATTTTGAAAATGCAAACAATACACTGCTGTAAGGCTCTCATCCTTGGGTTGAACATGGTGAAAGAAATGGGAGTGAAGAATCTTCATGCTTGTGGTAATGCAGAGTTGATTGTGAAATAGGTCATAGATTCTTACCAAGTCAAGGATAGGAGATTGAAACATTTTAGAAATCTTGTCTGGGATTCTATCGAGTTTCTTGATGCTTTCTCCATTGAAGTTGTGCCAAGAGAAAAGAATACTAGAGTTGATTCTCTAGTTGTCTCAGGATCTCTGTTGATTCCTCACCCAGATTTATCTCAAGAGAAATTTACTATTGAAATGACTCATAGGCCTAGTGTGCCAGATAATGCAAGCAACTGGCAGGTTTTCAATGATGATCAACACTTGCTCTCTTTCTTGGGGCTTAAAGATAACTTCAATCAGTTATATTTTGAAGGAAGTGAAACTCTGCCTAGGGAGTATGTGCCCTCTAATGAAGAAGATATCAAAGAAGAAATGGACAAATTTCCTCTCTCTCCTATGATTGGAGAATTTCAATACAATGAGATGAAGATCATTGTGGACCATTCTCTTGTTGTTTTAAGTTCTCTCAAAGATAAACAAGTGCATGTTCCCAAAGAAAAATAAATTAATGAGATCACTAGTTCCCCTATTATATTTATGGATAAGATGAGCACACATGAGCCTTTTTGTAGTCCTTCGAAACAAATAGAAAATGGAGGACCATGCCTAGAATATTTTCTTTGTAACTATGACAGTCTGTCTCAGCTCACCCTTCGAATTCAAAAAAAAGGAAGATGATGATGTTATTGATCAATTTTTACTTAGTTTGATAGCATTTCAGTTTCCTGCTAATCACAAAGACAAATCAGTAATGCAGCTTGTACCTAAGAGTCATGATCTTCCAGAATCAGGTGCTGATTTTTCAAAAGTAGCAAGTATGTTTTTTAGAGACATGGTAGAAATTACACATAATGTTAAATCATCTAGTACCTTTTTCCAAATTCCCCTTGAATATGGTTACAAGGAAAATTCAATGGAAGGGTATGTTTCTCATGAGATGTGCCATGATGATAATTGCAATCTTCATTCATATGCTAGCATCATTCCATCAAAGCAGGGAGTTGACACTATAAGGATTGGATTTTCTCATGAATCCAGTTGTCAGAGTTCAGTGATGTGTAAAATCAGTATGGAGGCAGTCGAGGGTCGTACAAGTTTTTGTATGGCACTATTCATCCATAGAAGAGGAGCCTCAGGAAGACATTTAGTTCTTCATAGGAACTGAATATTTTTAGTATGGAGTATCACTATTTGGATGGTCTTCTTTCCTCAATTTTTATTTTCAAGCCGTATAGTGTTCCCATGATATTTTGGTATGCCCAACTACTCATTTTCAATTCACGAGTGCCTCATACTTTCACTATGTTGTTCCACAGAGGTACCTATTTTTCTCAGCTTGTCTCTGGAGTTGTGTAAATTTTGGTCTTTCTTCTTTCCCCTGTAAATATCCTCTTCTTTATTTGTTTTGGCTTGTTTCCTTTCATGTTCCTTTTTGTGTTTTATGTTTTTTTCCTTTTTGGTTTGTTTTCGTTCCGTGTGTGTTGTCTTATGTATTGGTTTTCCTTCGACTCTATTTTCCAAATGGATAAGGAATTGTTCTACTTTCCCAGAGTTTTTCTTGAGTTCTTGATCTTGCCTTGTTCCTCTGTCCAAGCCAAGTCATCCCTAGAAAGAGCCAGCTGTTGTCACCCTCAAAATTCCCCTCATTTTTAAGTCAAGTTTCAAAATTTTTGAGTTGGTGCCTGTTACCCCAATTTTTCCCCCCGAAAAATTGATCAAACATGCCCCTACATAGAAGAAAATATAAGGGGAAATTCAGACTGTGAGCTCATAATCAATCCAAAAATGAAGGGGAAAGGTCGAAAATGAGGTAAAACAATGTTAAAGGAGATCAGAGCTCAACAGGGGAAAAATGGAGAAAGGAAGTGTTCAATCAAGGCCTAAATCAGCTAAGTATAGAATGACTACGAAGGTACCATGTGTCTCTTTAGCACACTTTCCGTATGGTACAGGAATGCGGAGACCCCAAACGTGAGCAAGCCCTCCACATGGTCGAGTCCAAAAAGACAAAGTCGGTTGTTGAATTGGCTAAGTATAAAGAGTCGTTAGAATCCTCCATGCGTCTCAACAATGCACCTCCAAAGGCCAAGTTTAAAGCAAGATCCTAAGTGAGCGCAGAATCTCCATGTGCCTCATTAGCCCAACTTCAAAAGGTGTAGCCCAAGGAGGTACCCCAAACTTGTGCCATCCCTCCACGTGGTCATAACCTCAAAAATTTTAATTGTTCGTTGAAAGGTCTAAGGCCGTGCGGAAAGAACCACGTGTCGGGTTTGGCACAACTTTAGACGTGAAATAAAAAGTGAGTCCCCAAACAAGCGCAAAGCCTCCACGTGTCCTAGGTCTAAAAAAAAGGAGTGGACCCAAATCGGCTAGGAAAAGGAGAACCAACGAAAATCCCCACTTTTCCCTTCAAAGACTCTCTTTTAGGGGTGAATCCAAGAGTATTTTTCAGATGTGCACCAGCTCTCTATGCATCCAATTGGTGTACCTCCAAAGGTCAAGTCCAAACAAAGTCTCCAAATGAGTGGGAAGCCTCCACTTTTCCTAGGTCAGACATAAAGCCTTCACCAAATAGAGGGACTTAGTCAAAACACATAAGTACAAAACATGCCCACAAAGGGACACGTAGCCATGTTTCGTGTCAAAGCGGAAGGTGGGTCATTGGATTCTTTTGGGAATTTTGGCTTTATTTATGAAAGGAGTAAAGTTACAAAATGAGCCGCAACCTACTTTGAAGCTTGAGGTAATGAATATACATTGAAGCGTTAAAGTGGGGAGGCGGTTATTTGGAGAACTTTGGAGTTTTTGGCTTTATTTTGTAAAGGAAATAAAGTGTAAAATTAAATCGCAACCTTTGTTGGTGCACTGGAAAAAGTCAAATATCGAGCTTGCATAAAAAGTCGAGAGGAGAGGTAGATTGTTGGGACACTTTAGGAATTTTGGTTGTGTTTCCATAAAAGGTGTAAAGTGATAAATTGAACTGTGGCCCCACTCATGCCAAGGATAAAGTCAAATGTTGAGCCCACATCAAAATTCAAAATGGGAAGGTGGGCCATTGGAGCATTTTGAGATTTTGAGCCTTGTTTCCAAAAGAAGTAAAATTATAAAGTGAGTCACGACTCCGTTCCACTCAGGTAAAGCCACGTATCAGACCTATATCAAAAGTGAAGTTGTGGGATTTTGGGCCTACAGGAACTTTTGCACTTTGCATCTTTTGTGCTAAAGGCACAGCTTCAATTTCAGTTCCCGAGATCTATTTTGCCAAAATTGCATTTTTGCCATTTCCATACCGATTCAATTCAAATATTCAAATGAGCATAACTTTTTCTCTAATGCTTGAAATTCAAAAAATATTATACTGTTGGAAATATCTTGGTCTCCTCTATGCCATGGAAGCATAAAATATTATTTTTAGCAGGAGTTGATGGTTGGAAATATGGAAAACGTCTTTCATACCATTAATATGTGATCTGATTGTTTCAAACAGATCAAATTTGATCTGATCTTCCATCCTTCCTTCTCCAAAACACCAAACAGACATGGAGAACCAGATTTGGATATCTTGATTTGGGTGAACATATGGAGAACATCTTTCATGCCATTAATATGTGATCGGACTTCTTTAACTAGATCAAATTTGATCTAATCTTCCATCCTTCATTCTTTAGCATACCAAAGACATGCAAAACCAAATTTGATAGATTGTAGGTGGATTTGGTAGGGGCATTGATGGTTGGTGGTTGAGTTTCTAAATCATATTTTCTTCCTTCTCTTCTTCTCCTCTTTTCTCTTCATCTATAAATGTAAGAGCTTGATTCTTTGAAAATGTTGGACTCTGATACTTTTGAAGTGTAATTATAATCAAAAGTAAATCAATATAGAAGGATTTTCCCCTTTTCTCTATCTTCCTCCATTTTCTCTTCTTGCTTACCTAAAATTCATGGATCATTTATCTTCTGTGATAAGAAACTTTGTGTTCTTATTTATATGATTTCTAGAAATTTGTGTCTATGCAATTATTTCTTATAATGTGAATGTGAATGATTACATTTTTGTATCACTCTTGCTTAGTACGTATAGGGTTATACTCTGCTATCTATATTTCCTAAAAGTACTGTTATATTCTGCTCTTTCCTTTCTTCAATTCTTCCATTCATTTGTATTGATAATCTATTTTGGTATAAAAGCATTTCAAGATGTCAGAGGTCCAGCCTTAAGATGAAAGTTGTACATTTTTATATAAGCTTTGTTGCTTTCTTTCAATAAGGGAACCTCTCCCATAAAGAGGAGGGACTTGTTGTCCCCGACTGTGGTTTTGTTAAAAGTACCATTTTAAAACCCAATAGACCTAAAGAATCATTATCATTTAACAAACTAAATAAATACATATTGAGTTTGGTTTCTACTAGGTTATGTTTCAACATAACTAAATTGATATTGTAATCTTTGAAGTTCTTTAGGTTTTAAAAAATTAAGGTAATATTTGGATCAAAATGTCTCTCATTTTCAACAAAATAAAGTAATATATTACAAGCTTAGTGGTCTGGTAGGTTACACAAAAACATAATATTTTGATATTAGTGGTCATTGCAATTTCACAAATTAAATCAACATAGTTTTAGCTTAGCGGTCGCTAGGTATTTAAACAATATATTATTTTGACCTAAAGATTCACTAGCATTTTACAAAATAAAGAAAGACATAATGAGTTTAGTTTCCGCTAGTATATCAATATATTGAATGATATTTTAAACTTAATGTTTGTTGGCTTATGAAACAACATAATATTTGGATCTTAGCGATCTCTAGATTTCAGTAAAATAAAGTAAGATATTATAAGCTTACCATCTAGTAGGATATGCCAAAACATAATATTACAATCTTAGTGAATACTTGGGATTTAACAAATTAAATCAACACGGACTAAAGTTTGAGCTTAGTAGTTATTGGGTATTTAAACAATATATTATTTTGACAAAAAGAGTCACTAGCATTTAACAAACTAAAGAAATACATATTAATTTTAGTTTCCGCTAGGTTTTGTTTCAACATAACTTAACACATGATGTTGTAATCTTCGAAGATGCAAACAAGACATGGCTATATTAGTTGAATTTATCATATGATTTTAAGAGTTTAAATTAAGATATTTTAAGCATATCACCCACTAGGTTATGCTACCACATAATCATTAGAGCCTAGTGTTGGTTAGGATTTAATAAACTAAATTAAGGTATTACGAGCTTAACATCCACTAGGTTATGCCACAACATATTATTTGGGGATTTCATTCGCTATGGTTTAATAACTTCAATTATGATATTTTACAACATTTAATAATATTTAGCGGCCGGTGGGTTAAGCCAAAACATAATATTTGGATCTTAGTGGTCACTACAATTTCAAAAATTAAATCAACATAGTTTGAACTTAACGAACACTAGGTATTTAAACAATATAATATTTTGACCTAAAGAGTCACTAGAATTTAACAAACTAAAGAAATACATATTGAGTTTAGTTTCCACTAGGTTATGTTTCAACATAACTAAACAAATGATATTGTACTCTTTGAAGTTGCTAGGTTTTAACAAATTAAGGTAATATTTGGATCTTAGCGGTCTCTAGGTTTCAACAAAAGAAAGTAATATATTTCAAGCTTAGTTATTAGTAGGTTACGTCATAACATAATATTTGGATCTTATTGTTCACTGTTATTTTACAAATTAAATCAGCATAGTTTGATCTTAGCGGCCACTAGGTATTTAAACAATATATTATTTCGACCTAAAGAGTCACTAGCATTTAACAAACTAAAGAAAGACATAATGAGTTTAGTTTCCACTAGTATATCAAGATATTGAATGATATTTTAAACTTAACATTTGTTGGCTTATGACACAACATAATATTTGGATCTTAGTGGTCTCTAGGTTTCAATAAAAGAAATTAATATTTGGATCTTAGTGAATAATGGGATTTAAAAAATTATATCAACATAGTTTGGGCTTAGCGGTCGCATTAGGTATTTAAACAATATAATATTTTGAGATAAAAAGTAACTACTATTTAACTAAGTAAAGAAAGACATATTGATTTTATTTTTGACTAGTATATCAAGTTACTAAATGATATTTTGAACTTAGTGTTCACTAGCTTGAGTTTAGTTTCCACTAGGTTATGTATCGCAAACAAGATATGTATAAATTATTTGAATTCATTCTATGATTTTAATATTTTAAATTAATATATTTCAATGATAAGTCTTCAAAAAATAGTACATGAGGAACTAGTCCATGATAATTCTTCCAGTAGTGGACTCCCATGATGATTACAAGCAACTTATCATACTAAATATATGCCAAAATTAATGGGGAAGAGTTGTAATCAGCTTTACTTCACCCACAAATACTTCTTATATCTATACACATTGCTATATAGATAGCCATTTTGGCCCTTAATAAAAAAATAAATACAAATGCATCTAGGAAATATTAGGTCTTTTGGCCTCTTGGCTCCACCTCACCAATGATCTCAACATCCGAGTCCCCTTTACTCTGATCAGAGGAGGAGGAATTCACACAAAGATTCATGTATTTTAACTTTAGCGCCAACAAAGAGTTCTATACCTTGATTTCCTACAACCACCTCAAAATCACGCGTTATCACCCATCCCCGCATCAAGGCATGGACATGATAATGAAGGATGACTAGATGATATTCCAAATTCTCATGCTTCTTATCCAAGATAAACTTCCCCAAAGACTCAGACAATATGCTTTCCGCATTCAACCCTTGTGTCATGTCAAAAGCATTCCTCCACCCTTTAGACTAGGTTCGGGTCAAGGAGAATTTGTGATATTGGTTGGTCATGGAGCATTCTCTCACAAATATCACCATCCTCTTCTTTTTAGAAGGCTCCATGACCAACCAAACATTCTTGAGCCAATTCCACGTACTTGCGTTTTAGATTTTCCCATCCATCCAAGTAAATGATTCCCACCGACCTAGAGATATAAAGCCACCAAAGGCGTAACACATGAATGGAGGATATTGTGAAGGTACCAAAGATCATCGATTAGATATCATGATCATAAAGATCATTATTTCCATTAAAACTCTTAAATACCTGATGTCATCTTACATCTCATGTGAATATAACCATTAATTGATCTCATCTATCGTATACGAATGCAAATAAATGCCCATTAAAGTCGCACATGTTGTATCCTCTTGTCACCTCTAAAAAATTTATGCCTCAAAATAACCTAACAATTTTTATTAAAATCTTATAAGTCACTACATTTTGACAAATTAAAGTAAGTTATTTTGATCTTATTGACCTTTGAGTTAACTAACCACATTAACTTCTAAGAATCGTATAAAGCATGAATATCTCGTACTAATTATTTGACTTTATTGTATGATTTTAAGACTTTAAATTAAGATATTTCAAGCTTTGCACCAGCTATGTTATGCCACCACATAATATTTGGAGCATATAGGTTTTTAGCATTTACTAAGTTAAATTAAGATATTTTGAGCTTAGTGGCCACTAGGTTATGCCACAACATATTATTAGTACCTACCTCCGGTAGGAATACTATACCTTTCATGCAAATAAATAATTTTTCACAACCCACCTGTAGTCATTTTTACCCCCATCACAAAGGAAAGAAATCCCATGCATTCCAGCCTATCACCCAACGGGCATTGGGCGCTCACCCAGGTACGTGCATGCTTCGAGTCTCTCTTTTATGTGATTTTAATGGGAAACATCATCTATGATCTGAGTGTAAGATATTTTGAAAGGAAATAAGACATATAAGCACCATAGAGCTCAAAACGGAACTTCTAGATCCTTGCAGTCATTCTAGACATAAATTACTTTAACAGATAAAATAACTTACACCAATACATAAAGGAAATCATACAAGCATTCATACTAGTTCATAAACATAAATGAGAAATAACTATGAAGAAGGATGTATGTATTAGAACCATTAATGCTCATATTCATATCAACTTGGTAACCTTATTACATTCATTAGGCCATTACAAAATGTCACAGAAAGGCAGACCAGTAGTCATGCATTATAACTAGACTTATATAACTAGGCCCTCAAAAGAAAATTTATAATTCCCAACCCTTGATACATCCTTTCCTACCCTTATTTTCCCAAGCTAACAGAGTCTTTGCAATGTATTTCGCATAGCTCCACCCTTTCTCTATGTGTTATGTTTACTTCAATAGGCACTTGTATATATAGCCTCTTTGATCTACCAACTCATTCTCCTACGGCCTCAGATCCGTCGCCAAGTGTCTGAATGTGGTCCTCCAAGAGCACATGCTCCTCTAGGCTTGAGCTCACCACTCCGTGCCATGATGTCCTTCTAGAAGCCTCTACCGCAGGGCATATTCCTTCCTAGGCCAACCTATCACCAAGCTGGCACCTTATCCACTCTGCATGTGCAATCGGGTCATATTTTCCTCATATCCTGCCCAAAATTCCCAATATGGCTAAGTCCTGGAACCTTGGCTTTTCTCTACGCGTGCGCCATGGGTTTCCTTAAACCCTTCCTTAAACCCTTTCCTACGTGCCTTCTCCTTGCGCGCCTTTCTTCAACTAGGCCTTGTGTGCCTACACGCCATTTTGTACTTAGCCAATATTTCAGGCCCAACATCACCCCACACTATGACCATTCTCCGCCCATAGGAACACTTCTTAAATGAATAAGGAATCATATTAAGCTTACGCCTTGGAAAAGAATAAGGGGATGAAGAATTTGGGAAAGAAGAAAGAATGGGATAGTGATGGAATCACTGTAATAAACTAGGAAAATATTTTTGAAAGTCGGCCTCCAACTTGTTCCGGCATCAAATTCGTTTTGTTCTCTCTAGCGAAAGATCACCCACTAAGGCGTTCCCCTGCTTCAAAACCTATCCCATCCCCTGTGTAGTCATCATTGTGTCAACAATATTTTCTAACTCCTTACAAATATCCTCCATCGCATCTATCCTTCGTGTAATCCATGAGTATAGTTCCTTTAACCGGTTTTGATTGAACCCCTTAAGGTTTCAATGGCCTCAGATTTCTATTCAACCTCTGCTAGGATCTTTTCCCTCTCCTCTCTATTTCCTTTTTTATCCTAGAAATTTTTAAGTTCCACTTCATCATTGGCAACCATCATGCTCGCCACTTTTTCCATGTTTGTACAGTTGACGTACGCGGCCTCGGCGGGAGGCAATATTTACATTTGTAAGGACCTTTCTATATTCTGCTATTAGCGCCACAACTTTTAATTTTTCCTCCTTTTCTAAGTGCGTAGCCACCTCTTCTACAGACTCTAAAGCTAGTGGCTGCCTCTTCATGGTGAGGGATCTTGTTAAGTCCTCCAAGAATTCCAGGGGATTCATACTTCCATGCGGTAGGTGCTAGGTCTGGATGCTTCAACACTATGACATCTGTAATGGACTCCACCTTTTTGTAAACTTCACGCACTCTAGCCTTTTCATCCCTTAACTCTCACTGCCACTAGGTGTTGATCAACTTCTCTTGACTTAGCTCCTTTTTCCTTACAACTAGCTCTTCCTCTTTCTTCTTTAGTTCATCCTCCAAATCTTTGATTTTATCATTTTTCCCAAAGAGTCTAGCTTTAACCTCAACAAAGACCTTGTTGAGTGTGTTACATAGTTGTTCATCTGAGAGCTATTGAGAATTCACCAATGGGTTGTCTCCTTTTGATTTTGGAAATGTTATAATTTCCCCATTGCTTACTTCAAATTCTGGCTCATCAAGATGGGACTCAAATTCCCATGAGAGCATCTTCCTTGTCTATGGGTATGCATCCTCCTTATCAAAAGATGACATCGCCATGAGCTCCTCTCTTTAGAACTATGCTCTGGAACCATGTGTGTAACACTTTGTTGGGGTCATTAATATAACCCATCCCTGGCCTCTCCTCCTCCACGTACCTTCCTCCCATGCACATGCCCTTAGGAATAACTATAGTCAAAGTGGGGCCTCCAGTGCTTCTGTGGTCCTTTTTGTGCTCTCTTCCTTATCCTCATTCAACACCAGCTCAACATTGCGTTCCAACTCCTCTTCCACCAAGGTCTTAATGATATTTTTGCTTCTCCTTCTATCACCTTGGTTATCTGTTCTTATGTAAGGCTTGAAGTCCTATACTTATGCAAGCTGACCTCCTCACTTTTCATATGTCCCGGTGCCTTCCTCATCCTAAATACCCTTGCATCATATGAAACGAAACCCTTGTTCTTATTCTCCACCTTCTTCTTATAAATCATGCACATCAAAGATGGGTGGCTCTTGATCTCTTCCAGGATCATCTTCTTCACTGCCATCTTCCTCATTGTCATCATCCTTTTCACCTATGTACCTCTCCAAACTCTCAGTTTCTTCCGAGGTGGTCTCTTCTTCTACCCTCTGCTTCTTCCTAACCGGGGATTCCAGTGTAGGTGACTCTATCTTTTCTTCCTCCAATGACTCCTTGTCTAACAAATTTTATAGCTCTAGAGTCTTCTCTTTGATTATAGACTTCTTCTTGCATGAGTACATACTGGTTTTGGCACTTGTCCCAGGGGAACCTATTACCTGTGTATCCACTACACTTGGTATTTTCTTCTCTGGTTCTTTTTCCTCCCACCTGGGTGTGGGTCTCTTCCTGCCAGTTGGGTCCTCAGGTATGGATATCTCATTCTCCAGGTACGCACCCTTCTCATCTTTGGGTCTTATACAGAGGTATATGTGCACCGTGAATCCTAACGTAATGGGAAAAGTCATGGGTCTCACCATTTGGACCTCATGTAACATGTACCTCTCCACGTACACACACTTATAGGGGTAGACCAACCCTTTGCGCATTTCCCTATGGTCCCGGTCCATATTTCCAAGTTCCAACCTCAACTTCTTGGATTCTCTAAACTTGTTCACTCTTGCTTGGAAGTGTTGAGCTGTGAAGGAAAAAGGGAGCTTGCACCATGGGCTCCATGTCTCATCTATCAGTTTGAATCTACCCAGGTAGAAATACCGGTACACAAAGAAACTCAAAGCATCTCCCTCGGTGGCCACTTGCCATTGTTCAGGATCCTCCATTCCACCCCGAACGCATTCCTCAGGCACGCATACCATTTCTCCAAGCGTGCCTTATGCACAACCATCATACTGTCATAGGAATACTTTTCAAATCTCTTTATGGGAAAAGGGTCCTTAGCAAGGTACTCCCACATGAATTTTTTTGAAGCATCTGACACTCCAATCTCTAAAAACACAATGGTTAACAAGACATTACCAAAAATGATTTTGTCACCTTCCTTTGCACTACTGACAATCTCATCCATGATGAATGTAGATAAGTTGTAGATGGTGCCCTCTGAAATTTTCCTGCAACCATGCCTTGTTAACCTGGGTCCATCTCTCCTGGCCATTTATCTTTGTTACAAGGTGTGCGGCCATCTTCATCATTGGGTCCTTAATGTCTATGCAATATCATAGTACCTCGGCCCCTTTTTGTATGCATAGGTGGTGACAGTATCCTTAATTGCCTCTTTTTCACTTAAGTCATCCTCCAAACTATCTCCTTCACAGATGAGGCATGTGAAATGTGAAATGAGTTGAGGGGTAATGTGCATCTTGCACCTGTGAAGTGGAAGTAGTCTTCGTGCACGTGTGACATCAACCATTGATAAAGGTGCTTAGGTTTCCCAAGTAGGGAAACTCAAAGAGTTGTAATAACCTTGACTTCTCCAACTTGACCTTTACATCATCGTCATAGATGGGAAAACCCTCTAGTGTCCTTTTATTTTTTGGGCGCACTAACTCTAGTGCCATCTCCTTCTTGATTATGCTTGAATGATGATTATAATCATTTATAGACATGTTTCTCAAATGGGACTCCCACTCCTTTCCCAATAATACTCCATCTGGGTACTACATTTCTGCATACCACTCTTCATTTATATGTGTGACAGTTTCTTGTTGCTTTCCCTTGCCCTTTCCCTTGCCCTTCTTAGGTGTGCCAACTACATTTTTGGTGCCATTATCTAGTTTCTCTTATCACTTCAATCACTTATTGTTACTTTGTTCTTCCACTCCCTCAAATCTTAGATCTTGAACTTGTGAAGAAATCCCCTAAAACTCGTGCCCTAGTTCTTCAAACCCTAACTAAGATAATTCCTTCACAAACGGCACCTTCTAACTATTTATCTTACGCCCATGAAATCCTTTCTCTCTAGTTTGTGAATCCAAACTAGTGACTCACGCTCACACTTTTCAAATTTTTCTTCACATGGATCAGTTCTGGAAGCCCTAATTTGCAAAGATGCACACATGCTTCTTTCTCCTTATACATAAAGTGAATAATGAAATGCCCGAGACTTTATTTATAGTTTTTCCTACTTTTAAGCATTAAATGATACTTCACCTACCACCGTACTTTTAACATTTAAAGTGAATTTTTCAAACAAATCCTCACTTTTGCACCCTAACTTATGTACCCAACCTACATGGATAATCCCCAACCTTCTGGCGTGCAACCAATCCATATTGACAAGAGAATCTTGCGCTCACATCACCTACACCGAAGGCAATTTTTCTATCATGAATTTTCCCCCGCCTACCTCATGTTGTTTATGCGCTTCTTCCTTCTCTATACATGGGATCTGAAAGTAGCCTTATCTTGACACCAACCATCCTTTTCCACCTTTTCTTTCATGCACCTCTTTCAATAGGGCCATTCAACCGGGCGTTCCAACCAAATCCTACTTGGTACTTTACACATGCTTTCCTTCACATCACTCCACCCCACACTTAAATGATGCACAACCCTCTCGTGTATTCAAAAACACTCAAAAATTAACAAGGTTACCAGTGCCCAAGGTGAAAAAATAAACAAAAACATGAAATGGAAACAAAAGAAAGGAAATACATAAAGGAAATTCTAAATTATCTGGCAAAACTACCTTATTTACAAAACACCGGGAAGCCTTATTTATAGTAGGGCTTCCGCTTATTCCCATTGAAGTTTCCAGTAATTTCGTTCCATCTAGCGCTTGTAACTAGAACACACCCAAACCAAGGATGTATGAGATTGTGTAGGGACCCAATCAATGGACTTTCAACTTCCCAGGATGGCACAGAAAACTTAGAGTCATATAGTAAGACCATCTACCCAACCTCAAATTTCTTGTTCCTAATGTGACGATCATGCCATGCTTTTTGCTTTGCTTTTACGTTGTTTGGCTCCACCTGGTGAGTGATCTTTTTCATCCACTTCATCAATTCCTCAATTCTCTCTTCCAGTGCTTGCTCATCAGCTATCTCTCCTATGTGCACTATTCATAGAGAAGGTATCATGAACTCAATTGGTAGAATAGCTTCTCATGCAAAACACCAATTGAAATGGTGTGGCTTTGTTCAGCATTTTATAAGTTTTCCTATAAGCCCATAGTATGGATGATACCTTTTCATCCCAATCTTGTCTTCCGAAATCACAAATTTTTGTCAGGGTATGACTCAGTATTTTGTTAAATGCTTCTACAGTTCCATTTGCTTGTGGGTGATAAGGTGTAGTCTTGTGATGAGCCACCATGAACTCTACTAATAGGGTCCTCACGGTCTCATTTAAGAAATGTGTACCACTATCGCTAGATAAACTTAAAGGGCATCCATACCTTGTGATAATTTTTCCCACAAAAACCTTGCTATTGTATCTATTGTGCAGTCTTTAGTTGGGGCTACCTCTGCCCACCTTGTCAAATAGTTTGTGCAAGTGATTATGTAGCGTGATCCGATCTGTGTGCTACTCTTTGGGGCAATAGGGCCTAAAAATTCTATTTCCCATTTCTCAAAATTTTCAACGCTAGGGATAGGTCATAAAGGCATTTCATCTCTTGTTCCTAGCTTGTTAACATGCTGACAGTGCTCACACACTTTACAATAGTCCTTGTAATGCTTATACAGAGTTTCCCACCACAATCCTATCATTAATATTTTACATGTGGTGGCGTCACCTACATAATGTCCACCTGCACTTCCTCCGTGTCATTCCTCTATGATGGTGAGGCGTTCATGCTCTAGCACACACCTACGCAAAACTTCATCATGCCCTAATTTGTATAAGTCCCCACTAATCAACATGTAGGGTGTGACATGTATGGCTAGTTACTTCTTCTCTAATGTCTTCATCCCTTCAGTGCCACACCTTCCTTTAGAAATACTACAATATCTTCTAAAACTGAGGGCACGCACTATAACCTAAAAATTTGTGCATCTAACATTGTCTTTTCAATGCTCTACACATCCTCCCCTGAATCAATCCTTGACAAATGATCAGGTCCATAGTTACTCTTTCCCAACTTCACAACTACCGTGAACTCAAATTCTTGAAATAACAACACCCACCAACATATGTGCCCTTGTAGAATGGGATTGTTCACCAAGTACTTTAACGCCATGTGTTTAATGTAAAACACAAAGGGGTTGCCAGTGAGATGATGTCTAAACTTGTGAAGCGCATAGACCACTGACAATGCTTCACACTCGGTCATAGTATAATTATGCTCTGTTGGTGTCAACTTCCTACTTGTAAATCATAGGGGATGATCAACAATTCCCTCACCAGGTTGTGCAAGCACTACCCCAATGGCCATTCCAGAGGCATCTACATGAACATGGAAGGGCTTATCCCAAGAGGGAAAATGTAATATAGGCATGGTGACAATCCTATCCTTCAATGTATCAAACACCTTCTACTATGCCTTTCCCCAATGGAAGGAACTTTTATGTCTAAACAATTATTCTAAAGGCATGGCGATCTTGGCATACCCCTTGACGAACTTCCGATAGTATCCCACATATCCAAGAAACCTGCACACTTGCACTTTGGCTAGTAGGATCCCCCATCCCATAATCACTTTGTAACCTTGGTAGGATCTACTAGCAATCCCTCCTTATATATGATATGCCCCAATAACATTCCAAAGGGCGTAGCAAAGACACACTTCCTAATGTTAAGGGATATCCTCAACTACTGACACCTCTCAAACATCAGCCTTAAATTATCACAATGGTTTTTTACTAGCCCATACATCTTCCAATCATCTAGATATACCTAAAGGAATTTGTAGATGAAGTCCGGAATGCCTTTACCACTATGCAAGAGAAAATAGCATGCCCATTATTTAACCCAAAGGGCATGAATGTGTGTACAAAACTTCCCCATTCGGTGGAAATTTTTTTCTTTTCTTAGTCTTCCTTTGCAATCTGGACTTGGTGGTACCTCAAAATCCATCCATAAAGGAATAGATTTCGCGCCAACAACTCCCTCAAATATTTCTTCAATGAAGGGGTTGGAAAAGGATTGATGACAAAAACTACGTTTAGCTTCCTATAATCCACACAGATCCTAATCCGCCCATCCTTCTTAATGTTGATTACCGTCAAACTTATCCATTCTAATTCTTCCATAGCTTTAATGACCCCAGATGCTATCATTTTATCTATCTCTTCTTTTACCTTCACGTGAAAATTGGGATTCATTTGATAGGGTATCTTCCTAATGGCGTGCACCATCCTTTAGATTTATCCTCATTTCCCCCAAGGAATGGTGGATGCCTTTGAGCTCATGGTACCCATGTAGAAATAAATCTTCAAATTCGCACAAAAGATCAATGATCTTAGAAAATTCCTTCTCTGACCAGTAATCTCCAATGATAGCTTCCTTAGGTTCTTCCCCTGAGATGATGTTAACATTTTTAGTTTTTAAAGGTTCAAAGTAGGCACATGCGTGATTATCAGCACTGTCCACTACTTCGCGCATCCCTACATAATGGTTAACATCCAAGATGGGAAATTTTCTACCTCACCGAGTGCCAAGACTTCGAAGTGCCTACTAAACTTAGCTCCCTGAATGGTGATAGTTGCATCCTTTAAGACACCAATGGGCATTTCCTTTGTTTTTTTCCATATACGACACATTCAAAGACAACTATAATGCATGTCTTCCCATATGATGCCATGCAAATAATGTCGAACATTGAACTCCATTCCCGTGTCAATGAGGATATTACTCAGTAGTCATCTATCCACCACTGCATTTAACGTGATGTCCCTATCATAGTCAAGGCTATGAGGGGGAAGGTTTGCATGCAGGACCTACCTCTCATGCTCTTCTCCAGTGCATGGTACCTTCTCCCTAAACCATGCTCCTAGCAAGGGAATAAAATTCTCTTGCCTTAGCATTTTACATACTTCCATGACCTCATCTAGGTCATCTCTTGGCACCTCGACCTTCCTCCTTTTCTCTTCCCTCCTGGACTACTCCTTTAGACACTAGATTTCTCCTTGTAAACTCCAAATTACGTCCATGGTATCTTGATATACCTCCTTCTAATGAGAAAGATTTGGGTACTTTCCATGCACCACTTCTTCACTTAAAACCAGAGTCCTCTTCCTTGGTATTTCCTTTGCACACGAGGCCTATGCTCTTGTGGTTACGAAAATAGGTTCCAAGCACGTATCACGTGTTACCCGTGGCATCCATTACGGTATGTCTTCTTAATGCTTACCATTACAGGTGCCCTTGTATTTCTATTGATTTTGATTCATGTGCTCAAATAAGTGAGCACTCCTCATAATTTTTTTCTTCCCGCACTATGAGCACCTGCAATAGGTTAGGGAACCCTTG
The DNA here is from genome assembly GCA_018340775.1 of Taxus wallichiana var. yunnanensis. Lineage (NCBI taxonomy): Eukaryota > Viridiplantae > Streptophyta > Pinopsida > Cupressales > Taxaceae > Taxus > Taxus wallichiana. The sequence goes on along the minus strand of CM031240.1, from coordinate 503,534,454 downwards.
TTTATAATGATCTCGTGGACCCACAATTAAAACAAGTTCCACATGGGAACTCACTTCTTCCTCTGTGGTTACCATGACCACAGAATCCTCTATGCAAAATCCCCTTCCATGCATACCTCCATCTACGTGCTCCTCATAACAGTGATCATCACCTTTAGAATTGTTGGCAATGCTAGTCTGGTGCACCCCATGATCAATGGCCTCATGGATCTGATCAATAAGCCTACAATCCTTAGTATCATGGGTTGTAGAGGTGTAGATCTTACAGTAGTAAGACACATTCTTCCGAATTACACTCGTAACAAGGGGCATCTACTTGCATCATGGTCCCCATGACAAATCTCACAGTCTACTATCACGGTGTGTATTATCCTCTGGGGAAACTATCCTTAACATGCCCCTCTACCTCACAATTTATACACCATAAACCATTATGAGTCTCATGGGTTGAGTTCACAGACAATTTTTCTAGCTGCTTAGCCATAGTAGTGGCTAAGCCGAGCCTCCAAAATGGGCTAATACCGGTGTCACAACAACCAATAGCCTCGGTGTACAGAGCAACTTCTAGCACCTCGTGTGGGTATATGAAAGTTTTATCAGATAAGGCCCTTCTAAAAGGTGTGATCAACCCTCCAACAAACCACTTTAAGAGCATGTTGTGAAGTGTGAATATCATATGATAATTCGATAAGATATTTTTAAAGCATGTATCATACTCCCACACACTCTCTGTCATTCTGTATTGAATCTCCTTCTTCAGAACTTGATGCTCTTTTGTTAAAACTTAGGGATGTGGAATTCTACCAACAAGGCATTCTTTAGAGAAGTATAATTTTCCATTATTTGATGATGTTCATATTTTCTATACCAAATATGCACACACCCCCGAATGTAGTTATAAACCACTATCCTTCCACTCGATTTTGTGATCCCCTTTGTGTGCCATAACATCTCACACTTGTGAACATGTTCTATAGCATCTTCAATACCTCTGTAATCTAGAAAATGTAAAAACAATCTCAAAGAAGACTTGACCATTTTCCTCTGAGCTAGAGCCTTAGTTCCCTCCGGTGTTTCCTCCACCACCGGATCCACCAAGTCTAGTAGGTTCTAGCCTTTTGAGCCACCGTAACCACTAGGTCTACTAGTTATTGTTCATCCCGACCCACTAGATCGACTGAACCACCGAGTCCCGTAGTAGTCATGTCAAGTGTCCGTAAGGTTCCACTAAATTATGCACTTACGGTATGTGATAATGCCACACTACCACTAATGTACCTCGTGCCACTCCTAGATGCAATACCGAAGGCTTGTGTACTTTCTCCTTTTCCAAAGACTCCTCCGAATAATTGAATATGCATAGCCATAGAAGTGGGAATTGAAAAATATATCTCTAGGTGCAGATCTGTCACTTCCATGATACAATACGGGTCAACATTACTCCTTTCTTGATCTAGAAAACAAAATGTTGGGGTTTGGTCACTAGGTGGGTTCGATACATGCCAATGACTCTTCTCTTTTCACATGACGAAGTCTCATGTACGTACCAAAAATTATAAGGTCTTTGTCTTTGCCAAAATAACGTGACATGTGCCCTAATGATGATACGGTCTCCTCCCAAGATGTTCGGGATCCGGAAAAGATCTCCAAGTGTGCGCTAACATCCCACATGCCCCGCTTAGCCCCCATGTGCTTTGTTTTTCCCTTTTCCTCTCTTTTCTTGGCCTTTTTCTCTTCAGTAATGAAACCACCGCCCTGCCTAGGCGGCGGTCTCGTGACCGCCACCACCCGAACAGGTGGCGGACTGAATCTTACCACCCTTCTCGGGGTGGCGGCAGTCCTTTACATGTTTTCCGGAAATCTCTTTTAACATGACTCACGTAATTTCAACATTTTACCATCTTTCTTTCACCGCCATAAGCTTGCATTTATGATTCTGGTTCCCTGGAATAGTGTTTTGCCATTGTTTATAGTTTAAGAGTTCTATTTGGCTTTTACCTTGGGTAAATGCAAATGCTATAAATAGATGGCTTGTGCTCAAGCAAATGGCCCCTCAAAATTTGCCTCTGATTTCTCTTTGCAATAGATTTAGTTTTCATTTTGCTTAGAATGCTTAGTTTCTTTCATTGCATGCTTAGTTAGCATTGTTTTACTTTTAGAAGGCACATATCCATCTTGTGCAAGTATTATTTTGTTATTTCATCCAATCCATTGGAGTAGAATAGCTTGTTTTCAATAGGAAGCCATTAAAGTTGCAGGTTTTGTTCTTCAAACAGGGATAGTTTCAGTTTCGGATGTCTTAAGTTGCATGACTCACAATAAATCCCACTAGGAATTGCATAAGCCAAGCTCTATACTCTTGCGCTATCCCTCTCCTACTCGCATTGTATTCGGTCATATCCTAAGCTGCCTTTATCCCAATATCTACTTCTGCTTGATGCTAGAATTACACGCTTTTTGGATCCACGTGAACACGAAGGAATGAGGAGATCACACTGAGGGGACAAGATCACACACACCATCGGATTCACCACATTCTCTGACAGAATCTAGGTTCTAGCTTTCAAAGTTTCAATTGGAAATATATCAAATAAAGTAGCCAATCACTTTATTTTAGTTAACTATACTCTCGATATTACCAGGGAAGCTGTGGTATTGATAGTTTCTGAGAAACTATGATTCACTCCTCACTTCTGAGGTAGGATCGAGAGTCTTGCAAATAGATTAGATAAGTTATTTCATTGTTTAGAATAGATCTACAAATTACACAGACAAATAGCTATACTCGGTTATTTTGTTTGTTTTAAGTTGTTATTTTAGCTGTCAATTCTAGATATTTTAAATAGCTACTTTCTTAAATTCATATAGTTCTTCAGAAAACACAAAAAATAGAGAAATCATATATGCTATAGATATATTCAAAATAGTTAAATTTCACTTTGCCGTAGTTAATTTATATTATTACTTTTGTATGACAATCACGGGACCTAGGGAGCCCAGGGAATACGTATTCGAGCCAATCGTGCCCCAACCCAATCTCATCATAGCAATAACTGATATAGATCAGAATCTTAGGATTCAAGTCTTCCGAACAATGGTAAGCTTGCAACAAATCCATTCCCAGTTGAGCGGGTTAAATATAGAAGACGACCAAGCACACACATTTTGGTCAAATCAACCAAACTACAGATTACCCTAGGTAACATCCGTATGACTGTAGAAGGGCTTGAAAGAGAGCAAACGTTCGGTTGTGATCCTTTGGTCCCACAGCCAGATGTAGGAGACACTCTTACAGATATAGATACCAGCCTAAGAATTTAGGTTGCAAGAACGCCTGTGAGGCACTCTGAGAAGATCGCGCAGCTATTAGTTTTGAATATAGAGGCTGAGAAAGCATATGATTACTGGGTGTTAGGGATTAGGAACTAACTCTATGCATGACCATAGCAGGACCGCAACAACCAAGAGTCTACGGTTGCAATCCACAAATCCCGCAACCCAACGAATCCGTAAGTCAATCAAACATAGACACTAGCCTATGCACACTAGTATTCAGATCCACTCCACTTCCACCTATCATCATCGAACAATTATCCTTACTAGATACAACAGCTAACAAAGCTAGAGAGTTCTAGACTAGGCCAGAGAATCATCCATAGAGTCGACTATATTTACCATCCATATGACCTTATCTGGAGACATACATGAAACTATCCCAGGTCATTTTCCATGTATTCCACAACCCATAGATCGAATCATGCCAGAGCTCGATATTGATTGGAGCCTTCAAGCAATCATCCTTGCCGATCGATCTATCACACTAGTTCAGGTTAGGAGGGCCTTCTTTGCCTTAGATTCACAAGTTCCGCTAGTGCGTATTGAAGACATTAGATTGCCTAACTAGTTTGTCTGCATCCCATACATATTCCATCCCCACCGGCTGTCTCGGCACGACCTTAGGAGGTCGGGTGCGAGGAAGAGTTGCTTGTAGATTCCCACGCTCGCATGTCACTTTTTTGTCGTACAAAATTGGTGAACCCGACGTGAAGCAAACAACTTTTTCACCTTCTCCATCTCATTAGTCATTCATTAACCATCACTTTCGCTCCTTCCCATTATTCTGCGGGTATTCATATACCCCCCGAATATGTCGGGATTCGATGCATATGGCAGGCCCCTCTTGGGTCTTGAGGCATACTACGCCCAACAGAATAGACAATCATCACCCTCGCTCTTAGTGTGGGGTGACAACTATTCAACTAATCAGTTGTCAACACAAACTCCAAGGATCAGATATAGCTCATCCTTCCAAACAGAGGAGTTGGAACAACTCACTCAAATGCAACAAATAGAGCCTTCAGGCTCGAATAACATGACGTTCACTGGAGAATTTGGTTCATCTCCTCAGATGCTGCTTAGACCACAAATTAGTAGACAATCAGACTCATACCAAGGTTTAGACGATGAATATTCAGTACGTTATGCCAGGAATGACCAACGTTCTCAAAGTATGTATCCACCTATAGGAGGTTTACAAACACAACCCGAGGTCTCTTTTCAAGAAAATACCTCTATGCCACTGCATATAGGAAATACCCTCAGAGAAAATTGGTAAGATAGCGATCAGTTCATAGCAGGATATCACATGCCTATACAACACCATGGTATACAACAAACACCACTATGGAAAAACACCGTGACTTCACCAAATGAAGTCATTTCAACTCTAGTAGAAAAGGTTAGAGGGTTAGAACTTGCCCAAGCAAGCCAAAATTCACAATTTATGCAGGCAGGAAGTTCCAATCCTCCACATCATCCTAGCCAAGTAGACCTTCTCACAGGAATAGGCACGTTAGGCATGACTCCTTAGTATTCACAACAAATGCCAACTAGACCCACCATCTCTAACACTGTTCCTCCTAGTCTAGTACAAAACAATCCATTCCTGGATAGTACCCCATCATACTTAAACATGTACTCCAAATCACCACAAGGGGATATGTTCTCCTCTCCTGGCATGTATGGTCAAACATAGGTGTTTCCTTATGCCCCTACCAATGTATATGCAACGCCACATCAACAACCCATTCCACCTCCGCCCCCTCAATAGGCACCATCAATGGTCGAAACCTATGCAATAGGGACATATTCAGAATACTTGAAAGAGCCCTTAGATTTCACCATATGAAGTGTCATGCTTCCAAGACCTCTTCCCGATTTTCCCAAATACAAAGGTGAGGGAGATCCAAATGCACATATCAAAGCTTACGCTATGGCCATTCGAGAACTACTCCCATGGGATGGGGTTGTTGCTAAGATATTCCCAAAAACCTTGGAAGGCATCGCTCTTGATTGGTATTATAGAATACCCGAGGCTTCCATCCATTCATTCAAGCAACTCGTGTCAGAATTCATCAAGGCCTTTGACATGAATAAACTATTAAGGACAGGAATCAGGGAGTTCTTACACATCAAACAAGAACACAACGAATCTGTCACCCATTTCATCTAAAGGTGGTGTACAGTTCTTTATTCTTTGGCAAGTGCTCCAAACATGGATCAAATGGAACTATGTGATTTATTCCTTCATTCTCTTAGCAGAGAAGTGAAGGAAGAAGTCCAGAAGTTCCCATTAAGAACTTACGATGAAGTACTTGAGAGTGCTCTTCGAATAGATCAAGCGACAATTGATAGTGGTCACAAAACATATGGAGCAAATGGGAGGTTAGTCACCTCCAACTAGAACACTACAACTTATCCTACTACCACGAACGTCAATCAAGGACCTAAAATCCTTAATAAAAATCGGGGTGTAACAACAGACGGAGTAACCGACCAGCCTAAGAAGGTAAATGTTGTCAATACTCCATCACAAATAAACAACAACTTTACCCCGACAATCAATACAGTGGATTTTAACCATCCACAACAACAACAACAACGGAAAAACCCCACACAGGGTCCGAGCCAAAATTCAACTAGATACCAAAACCAGAATTCAAACCAAAGACAACAAACGCAAAATTTTAATCCTAGTAGACAATGGTTTGATCAAAATTTTGGACCACAATACACACCAAACCAACAAACTAGGAATTACAATCCTAATTTGTATTGTGGTTTCCACAAAATTTGGGGCCATGACACTAGAACGTGCCGTGACTATAACAAATTCATGCAACGCTTGCTAGATGAACAAAGACAACTTTTCATGGATATGTTCTTGGCAGATCCTACATCACCGGCATCAAATACCTTCACAGGGTAGTTTCCCCTTAGAATGCACCCCTCAAGATCTTTAATGATCCACTCCCAAATCATGATAACAACAGGCTAAATCTAACTGGGACAAACAAGGGTGTAATGACAGGAAACAATGATCATGAAGCCTTGACTTCACTAAATCCATCGGTTGCGCCACAACTGGGAAGTCAGCCATGACCTAAGGTAGTCGGTTTAGTGGAGTTAGACGCCAAACTACCCATCGAAGTTGTAACAAGGACACGAGAGTATTTCTCTCAGCCAAGTCCAAGCCACCTGCCGGAGGTGGATAACATCCAACAAATAGTAGCGAAACCTTGTGGGTGCCTATGATTTAATTAATGACCTAACAAAACCTTCTCACACATTTCATTTTTAGACTTACTAAAGAACTCTCCCCCAGAGGGCTGCTCTTTTAGAAGCATTAGGTCTAGGTCATTTAATTAACATCACTCCACCTCTGAAACACGGGTAAATCATGTGGACTTTGATGTTCATCCTCCGGGCGGTGGATAGGGATGTCCAATTCATATTTGAGATAAACAAAATGCCAACAGATGCCGAGATCGGACACCAAGGTGATCCAGCCTTACATTTACAAGTATGGGTTTATAACAACTATGTAAAGCATGCAATGATAGATAATGGGGTGGTAGTTAACATAGTCCCCTTCTCTTTCCTTCAAAAGCTAGGGTATGGAGAAACCAATTGTTCCACAACTTGAAACACACTAAGGGGCTATGATAGCCTTAAAGCCACCTCGGTTGGGACTGTAATATTATTGGTCACCTTAGGACCCAAAACCATCTTGACTGAGTTTTATATTATAGATCGGGAAACTAACTATAATATGATCCTCGGCCAACCATGGATACACCATATGAAGGCAATCCCTTCTACGCTATTTCAAGAAGTAAGGTTTTTGCACTTAGGAAAGATATTTATAGCCAAAGGTGATCCAAAACCATTTGATGTACACCTAGCTGACTTAAAGAAAATACTAGGTGTGCACTCAGAGTTTGAACTCCCAACAAACCAACTTAATAAACCTACTGACACAAAACCAAAAGAAAATTTAATACCTACGACAGATCTTGAAGCTATAAGCCCAACCAAGGAAACCCCAACCCCCAAAGATGAGGCTAACACCGTAGAAACGGTATCATTAGGAACTACTGCAAAAATCATTGAATTGCTAGAACAAGATCTACCAATGTTCTTACCATTTGACTCTGCAGGCATGGGATGTTCCCTAGGTATTGGCTCTCTTCCAGCAGAGGATCTCTGTATGGTGGAAGTAGAATGCACAAACACAATAGATATCCCAGCATCCATATTCCCAGCTAAATATTGGACACTCCATTTTGATGGAGCTAGATGCCGTTACGGAGCGGGGGCAGGTGTAATCTTTACTTCCCCTGAAGGAAAAGTCTTACCTTTCGCCTTCAAACTAAATTTCAAATGTACAAACAACGGCGCTGAGTACGAAGCCCTCCTCCTTGGCCTCATTTTAGCCAAAAGGATCGGTGTTAATAACATCAGGGTGTTAGGAGACTCACAATTGGTAGCAAACCAAGTCTCTGAGATATATGAAACCAAAGCTGAGCACTTACAACTTTACAAAACAAGCTGTATTAGATTTAAGTAAGGAGTTTGAATTCATATCAATTGAAGCAATCCTGCGAGAACACAATCTTCTCGCCAATTCTATAGCAACCTCGGCATCACGCTTTACTCCAAACAATAAGTTAGAGGATACCCGTTTCATGGTATCCCTTCGTGATGAACCATTGATAAAAACAATGACAAATTCTCTTTTAAATGGAAATGAATCTACTATCCTAGACCACATTGATAGTGATATGGCCACTCTGAATTACTTAAACACCTATGCGGCACTACATCTCTCCTATCATATGATAGATTTGTCCTTAATCCCACATTCGTCTTCCTACTTTGGAAATCCTATGATGGATCTTCCCTCGGAAATGGAACCTAGCGTATACACAGTAGAAAATGGGGATGATTTTGATTTACCTCTAGCCCCACCTGAGTTTGAAGAAGGTAACACCTCTTTGATCGAAGAAACAATTGATATTAACATCGGAATGGAAGATGAACCAAGGATATTGAAATTAGGATCCTCGTTAACCCCAGAAGAAGTAGAAATACACACTCGGATCCTCAAAGAACATCAAAAAGCTTTCACATTTAGTTATAAGGAAATGACAGGAGTTGCACCCCACATTGTGGTACACAACCTCGTCACTAAATCTGATGCAAAGCCAGTTAAACAAAAATCAAGACCCATGAAACCTAAGGTAGCTCTCATGGTGAAAGAGGAAGTAATAAAACTCCTCCAAGTAGGATTTATCAAACCAGTCGATTACTCTCAATGGGTATCTAATATCGTTCCCGTTCTCAAGAAGAATGGGAAGATATGCATCTGCATAGATTTCTGAGACATTAACAAAGCATGTCCTAAGGACGACTTCCCATTACCATCCATAGATGTCATTGTTGATGCAACAGCTGGGTTTGAAATTTTCTCTCTCATGGATGGATTTTCGGGATACTATCAAATCAGAATATCTGAACGAGATCAAGCTAAAACCACATTTATAACTCCTTGGGGAACCTATTGCTACGTTGTTATGCCATTCGGTCTCAAGAATGTTGGTGCTACATACAAGCGAGATATGACATATATATTTCACGATTTAATTCATAAAATCATGGAATCCTACGTAGATGACTTGTTGGCTAAGGCCAAGAAGTGCTGTGACCACCGGAGGTGCTCCGCGTCATTCTTTCATGTCTAATAGAATACGGAGTCACGCTAAATCCAGAAAAATGTGTCTTTGGTGTAACAGGAGGGAAGCTCCTAGGTTACATCATATCGTCATGAGGAATAGATGTTGACCCAACCAAAATTCAGGGCTGTCCTCAAATGGTCCCACCTTCGGATGAATCTAGAATCAGGTCATTTCTCGGAAAACTTGGTGCAATCCAGAGATTCATCCCGGACTTAAGTTTTGCCATTCATCCAATCAACAATTTACTCAAGAAGGATTATAGCATTGATTGGACTGAAGATTGCAATGAAGCTTTTGATGTAGTTAAGCATTTCTTGTTGTCACCACCTACGCTAATGCCACCTAAGTTAGATCACTGTTAATTTTATACTCACGAGCTACCAATGTCTCGCTAGCCTGTATGCTGGCTCAAGAAGACAATGACAAGAGAGAACGTGTGATCTATTTCATTAGCCAAATTTTGCTCGACTATGAAACATGTTATACATAAGCAGAACAAGAATGCCTCACCATATTCTTTGCAACCAAATGCTTAAGACACTATATGCTAAATCAAGAAACAAGGGTCATGGTAAAAACGGACCATTTATAAACTTTCCTCACACAAGGATCCTTGTTTAAGAAGGCTAGACATTTTATAACCTTAATGGGGAATTCAAATTAACGTTTGTAAATCATAAGTCGGTTAAGGGAAAAATCATCACAGATTGGTTCGCTGATAACCCATTAGACGGAGGTGATCTAGTAGATCTAGACTTTCCATACGAGTGCGTATACTACATTGAAACCAGACCTCTTATCTCTGAGTGTCCTTGGTACATGGGTATCATTAATTATATCATGGACCATACGTATCCAGAAGGGGCTACACCACAACAAAGAAGGTGGTTACGTATTATCGTAGCTAAATACGTCATTATAGAGAAAATACTCTATCGGAAAGTGTTTGACGGAATGCTTCTAAGATGTGTCGACACAGAAGAATCCAAGAAGATTCTCCATGAATCTCACAGTGGAATGTGTGGAGGCCACTTCAGTGGCCATGCCACCACTCGTAAGATACATCGAATGGGCTATTTCTGGCCCACTCTAGAACACGACGCAGTAGAATTTGTACGCAAGTGTCATAAGTGCCAAGAGTTCTCCCATGAGATCCACATGCCGGCACAAGCTCTACAACCGATTGCTACTCCATGGCCCTTTTCCACGTGGGGCCTAGATTTGATAGGGAAATTCTCTCCCTCATCTACAGATGGCCATAATTTTATAATCACGGCCACCGAATATTTCACCAAGTGGGTAGAGGCTATGCCTCTTACTATTGTACCAGGTTCTGTAATCGCCAAATTCATTTTGAACCAAATCATTTACAGGTACGGTGTCCCACAAGTCATTATCTCAAATAATGGGACTTCTTTTAAGAATGATGAAGTTCACGAATTGTGCAATAAATTTAAAATAAGCCATCATACGGCCTCCTTGTATTACCCTCAAGCCAACAGACAGGCTGAAGCGACGAATAAAACACTAAAGGCCATTCTCCTTAAAACGGTGAAAGAAAACAAACGAGATTGGCACTTGAAGTTATATCCGGCCTTATGGGCCCATCGAACCTCAATAAGAACACCAATGGGAGTAACTCCTTTCTCACTAGTATTCGGGGTAGAGGCAGTTCTCCCACTTGAGGTTGAAATACCCAGTCTCCGCATTTCATTACAAGGGATTCTAGATGAAGACGCTTACAGAGAAGCACATCTTTCCCAACTAGAAAGCCTAGATGAAGCTAGGTTAGATGCTAAACAGTGACACAGAGCCTATGCTGACCGGATGTGCCGAAGTACAACAAGAAAGTCTATGAACGCGACATATATGAAGGTGATCTAGTTCTAAGGCTAGACAGCCGGATCAACAAGAAGACCGTGAAGGAAGAAAATTATGGCCTAAATGGTTGGGCCCATACCGAGTCATGAAGGACTATGGAAATGGTGCATACCTCTTATGTACGCTAGAAGGTGAGGAATTTGGCGAAACGGTCAATTCCCTACACCTCAAGTGGTTCTACGCGTAAGCAACTAGCACTATTTATAATCATATTTACATTACATCTTCATATAGATTAAGATCATTTTGTCTGCTTGTTTCGTACACAAATTGTGATCAAGGAATTTTGTTCTCAAAGCAATTCATTACAAACTCATAATGTTGTTGGCATAAACTTTCTAATCATACCTCTCCATTTTCATGATATCATCAAATTATCTCGGAATCATGTCATCAAATAAAGCTAGATATGACAAAGTCTTAAACGGTAACCATACCAAGATCTGCAGGAGCTTGTTCTCACTTTTGGTTTCTTCTTAGGATAGGTGTCTTGCCTATGGTCTGTTCTAGAAGCTTCATGGTGTCACATCTATCCCATATGTATATCTCTTTGGAAATAAGCACATACTGACATTTTACTCAAGAAAACAAGTCAAATATTATTCAAAACAGAAAATTTTAATTTTACACATTTCCTTGCCCCACCAACCTTCGGTGATGAGCTTGTGTCTCTTACTAGTTGTTGTTGTGGGCTCACAAAGCCACTTCGGATGCTGATTAGGCTTCTAGGTTGATCACTCTAGCATCCAGGTGTGATTGCTCAACATGGAAACCTCTCTCCAGTGTGGACTTGTTGAACCGAGAGAGGAATCTCCAGTTAGAGGTTGGTTCCTCAAACTCCTCTGATTTAGATCTATATTTGCACAACTACAGAGGTTCAGATCCTAATCCTACTCTAAATTGCAAGGAGACAGGGATAGAAATGCAAAAATGAAACTAATTAAAGGTGGTGATGCACCAAAAGGAGTGGTGAATATTTTTTCATGCAAATAGACACAAACCAAAGATTGCAACATAAAACATACACAGGATGATAAGATATAATTTAGGATCTGAAATGAAGCAAATAATACAAATAAAGGACTGAAACTCATTCACAAAGCTTGCATTATCATTTCCAATGTCAAAACCACTGCATTACAACCTCAGAGAGGTAAAAACTATTACAGTCTTTGAAGAGGTCTGATTCTTACAACAATCACTCACTGGAGGTGAAAGAAGAAGATTTCTATGCCAAAAGATGTTCCCCCTTTTAGAAATGAGCCAAATCTAGATTTTTTTCTTGCATGGGTCGAGCCCAGGAGAGAGAAAACATACAAAACGTGGAAGCCCATTCCTTATTGACTACAGATGCATCAAAATAGCATAGGAGACCTTATAAACCCATACCCTGTCATTTTTGACTGAATTGCAGGAGAATGTGACCCATTCCGCATTAAATTTGGTCGCTGAAATGTCACTTCTGGTCATGAACACGCGTTAGAGCCATTTCTTAACTTTCTCTCTCCATACTACATAAAAATTCAAGATTAACCCTAGAATCATGTAGAGAATTTTATAAGCTTTCCAATGATATAAAGAACGTGAAAATCTGAGCTCTGGATCTAAAGATATGGCGATCTGAAGATTTAGGGCACAAAACAGGCAAAAATGGATTTCAAAATTTTTTCCCACGCTCTGCCACCTGGATGACACGTGTCAAGTGCTGATTGGATGCGTAATTCTCTCTCCTCTGCTCACCCATGGGTTTTCCTTGAAAATTTTAACTTTTATAAAACTTTGGAAAATATTTCATTTTTTCTCTTCGCCCCCGCCACTTGGGACACGTGGCATGCATTGATTGGTCGACAGGGGGGGGGAAGACCTTTGCTTTTTTAGTTTTTGGCCAAAAATTTTGCCAAATTTTCTAATTCCTCCCCAAGCTCCACACTCCCCTTTCTCCTTTAGACACGTGTCCTATTTTTATTGGCTCGGGCCGAGTGCTTTAAACCTTGCCCTTTGAAATTTTGGATGTTTTCCTATGTGACACATGGCATTGTCGATTCGTATGTGGGCTCATGCCGGATTTTTACGTCCCTCGCTTCCCTTTGGCCCGGTTGTCCCGAACTATCTCTGGGACAAAATCTTTAGATCTGCCGGTTGGGATTCCCCGTCCCTCTTTCGGCCGATGACACGAGGCATGATTTGATTGGCTTTCGGCTCCTTCTTCGGCTCCCGCGTGTCTGCGTACTTCTAGCCCGACTGTCCCAGTGCTAAAGTTCTCTATTTCACCCGATCCGGGCGGTTCGCGTCCTTTGCGTCCTCATGGCCCAGATGTCCCAACTGTTCCTCGCCAAAGCTCGGCGAGTTAGTCAATTTTGTTTTTACCTTGGTGGTTCACCTTTTCGCATCCCGCGCGTCCTTATGTCCCAACCGTCCCAGTCTTTGTGTAGACCGCTTGGAGGCTTTTCGGCCGGTTCGCACCCGATGTCCCAACTGTCCCAAGGACCGCCTGGACTAGGACTTAGCCAATTTTCATGATTTTTTCTGGCCCAAGCTTGTTTTTTGCAACTTTTTCACCCTTTTTGAGAATTTTCTCCTTTCTTCTTGGACAAAGAGTTAGAAAAAATTTGAGGGGACCCTAGAAACATGATTTTTACCTTGAATCAATCTATCTGCCTGGGACTTGAGTATTCTGATGCATGTTATCATATTTACCCTGGGGGTGAATATTGGATAACAATTTGGCGACTCAGCGGGGTTACCTGCCTACTAGGTAGAGGATACCAGTTGCCTGAAGCAGTCCATTGGGCATGGAGTTATCAAATATTTAGTTTAGAACCCCAACTAACTTAGAATGTGTAAGGAGGAAGATGGAATATCCCCTGATGGAAGCAAGGACTGTAAAACATCTCCATGGACAACAAGCTGTGCCAAAGCACTTAGGGAAAACAAAACTAACCTACAACAAAACAATGTGCACAAGCACTTGGAGGAATGAAAATCTAATCTAATATTTACAAGGGTAGTGAATTCCCTCTAGAAGCAACGCTTGAGATAGATTCCATTGACTGGAATCTGTAGTTCTTCACCATCTAATGAGGCTAATTGGAAAGCATTGTTGTTCTTACACTTCATGACCATGTATGGGCCACTCCAAATGGCATCAAATTTTGAATGCCTTCTCGGTTTTTCTCTAACCACATCCCATTTCAACACTAGATCTCCAACACGAAAAGACCTATCTTTGGCCTTCCTATCAAATGTCTTTTTGATCAAAGCTTGATCCTTTTCCACTTTGCTTGGGATGCTTGATTTCTGGTCTCTTGCAGCTCCATCAACTCTGCATACCTCACCTCCATGGGCTCAAACTCTAGCAACTCCAGGCTGCTTCATGAGTTCCAATGTTGGCAACTCAAGTGACATGGGCAAGATTTCCTCTCTTCCATGTAGACAAGTTTGAATGGAGAGTTACCTGTGGATATTTTGGGAGTTATCCTATCAGCCCATAAGGCTGATTTCAGTTTGGTATGCCAAGACCTCTGATTCTCGTCAAGAGTCCTCCTAATGATCCTCAACAAGTTCTTGTTTGTAGACTCGCCCTGGCCATTACCTTCAGGGTAATAGTTTGATGAAGTGCTTAGGTGAATACCATTCTTGATAGCCCACTCAGTCACCTTAGATCCAATGAATGCCAATGCATTATCAGATATTATTGTAGCAGGTACACCAAATCTAGTTGTTATCCCCTCATAAAAGTCTAAGATGCTAGACTCATTTGCCTCTTTGAGTGCTACTGCTTCTGTCCATTTGGTGAAGTAGTCTGTGGCTGTCAAAATCCATTTGTGCCCTTGGCTTGAATTGGGATTAATGACTCCAATGAAGTCCAAACCCCATTGCATGAATGGCTCATCAACTGAGATTGGATGCAATGGAAGGGCAGCAAGTCTCTCTTTCCCTGTGAAGAATGCACAATTCTTACACCTTTTGATCCATGCATAGCAATCATTGAAGATTTTAGGCCAATAATAACCAGCCTTCATGATTTTTAGAGCTGTCACTCTGGGTGCAAAATGACCACCAGTTGGTCCTCCATGAAACTCCTCCAACACCCTTTGAATCTGATTTGTGCTAATGTACCTCAAAGAGCAGCTCCATTCACATATTTCTTGAACAAAACTCCATCAACAATGGCATACGGGACAGCCTGCAATCTGAAGTGTCTCCTTTGGGTCTTGTTCATCTCCGGAGGGCATATGCATGTGCCTAGCAAGTGTATAATGCCTTGGGTCTAGCAAGGAGTGGGGGTAGCATTGTCTTCTTCTTGATTGCCACTTGGCTCATGGCTGTCTTGAACTATCAAAACAGCCTCTTCTTCGTTGCATACTTATTTTTGCTTCCCCAAAACTAGCTGCTCACACAATCCTTTCCCTCTTACCAGCTTGGTGATCTTGATCTCAATTTCATACTCCATGACACGGGTGATCCAACCTGCCCTTTTCTCATTCAAATCCTTGTTGAGGAGGAAGTCCTTAACCCCAGCATGTGAGACCAGCAACTGGACCTTGTTGTTTGAGACTAAATGCTTGAATTTCTTCAAGCTTCTGATTACTGCAAGTACATGCTTCTCAATAAAAGAGTACCTCACCTCATAGTCATCTAGGCTCCAGCTGAAGAAGGCAATTGGCTGCTCATCATTATCCTTGTTCTGCTGTACCAAAATGGCAGAAATAGTATCATTACCTCTAAATGCATAGAGGATGAAATCCTTGGAGAATTCTGGGTTGATGAGAGTTGGTGCTTGAGAGATAGCTTCTTTGATTGCTTCAAAACTCTCCTTGCCTTCTGCTGTCCACTTGAAAGCCATGCTCTTCTTTAACATTTTGGTGATGGGCTTGACAAGGGCTGCAAAATCTGGGACAAACCTCCAAACAAAGTTTATCCTTCCCAAGAAACTCTGAAGGACTTTCTTGTGGCTTGGCAATGGTAGTGCTCTTATGGCTTCAACCCTTTACGGATCAATCTCTAATCCTTCTTTGGAGACAATATGGCCAAGGAGCTTTCCTTCATGTGCAAGAAAGATGCACTTCTTAGGATTCAAAGACACTCCAAATCTCCTGCACCTCGTGAAGACTTGCCTCAAATGAGAGAGGTGGTCTGCTACATTTTTGGAAAAAACAGTGATATCATCAAGGTAAATCAGCACCACATTGTTAATCAAACCTTTCCACGCCATGTCCATTGCCCTTTGGAAGGTAGCACCAGCGTTGGACAGCCCAAATGGCATTTTCATGTATGCAAAAGTACCCCATATGGTTGTGAAGGTTGTCTTGAACTCGGTCCTCTTCCTTCACCATAATCGATTGTAGCACAGTAGCCATCAAGTAGTGAGAACCTTTTAGAGCCAGCCACAACTTGCAAGATTTGCTCCATGGAAGGGAGTGGGTAATGGTCCTTGAGAGAGGCTCTATTCAAGTCTCTAAAGTCAACACACAATCTGATCTCTCCACTCTTCTTTCTGACTGGAACTAAGTTGGCAACCCAACTAGAATGCTTGATTGGGAATATAATCCTTGACTCAATCAGCTTGTCTAATTCTTTCCTCATGAGAGGCTCCATGTGTGGATTAACTGGTCTTTGTTTCTGCCTGAAAGACTTAGTATTTGGATCCAATTCAATGGTATGCTGAGCTAAGTTGGGATTGAAGCCTTTCAAGTCTTCATAGCTCCAGGAAACACGTCAGGGAACTCTTGACACAGTTGTATGAACTCATACCTTTCTTGTTCAGTTGTCATCCTTCCAATTTGCAATGGTTTGTTCTCTTCTACCAAGATGGGTACTGAATCCTCTCTCTTGACTTGAATGTTTTCTTTCTCCTTTCTGAACTGATCATTGGGGTTAAAAATGGACTCCAAAGTGATAAGTCCCTTGGGCAACTTGTTAGTTCTCAGTTGTACCACTTGGTCACCATCTTCTTGTTCCAATCGTTCTTGATTCTTAGCTGAGAACTCAGCTTCTTCTTGCAAGAAATGGATGATTTGTTGGTCATTCTCAAACACTTGGTAACTAACATTGTTATCTGGCACTGAAGGCCTCACAATCACGTGGATGTTTGGCTATACCTTGTCTTGTTGAATGCTTTCCACAATGTCAAAGGCTGCCCCTACTGCTGCAAGCCTTTCAGCAGCTTGATTCTCTTTCCTAAGAAGGGATTTGATGCCAAAACCCTCAAAATCTTCCATGAGGTCACACACCCTGTTCTTGTAGCACTTGAGTAGATCATTCTTGGTAGCATGCTGTCCCTTGACCTGATTTACAATCAATTCACTGTCACCAAAGACTTGCAAGTTCTTTATTCCTCTCTTTATTGCCCAATGCATCCCTTGCACTAAGGCTTCATATTCAATCAGTGTTATTGGAGCATGCAAACTGAAATCTAAAAGCTGAATAGTACTTTACTCCTTGAGGTGAAACAAGCATGGCTCCACCTCCTGCACCTTGTCTACTCCTTGATCCATCAAAAAACAGCTGCCATACCTCATTGTCATCTTTGTGGTTTGGCTTGGTGATGCTAGGAATAGGCTGATTTTCTTCGTGTATGCAATAGACCCCTAGCTCAGATTCTTCCACTTCTTGATAAGGATCAAATGCATGTATCTTGTTTGCCCATTCATCAAGAGTTAGATCTCGGGATGCTTCCAACCTTAGTGTCAGCTTCATCAGTGCTTGGGTGATCTTCTTGATCAAATGTTGAGAGATTGGCATTAATCTGACTTGGAGTATAAGGCTCAATATGGAAGTTTTCAATAGGTTCGAGACCTGATTGTAGCCTTTTTCCATACCTCGTCTTGAACAAAGATGTGTGACCAATCAGCAAACAAATATCCCCCAATCTTGGCTGTGAAGTCCCTTGACAAGCATAGGGCAAAGAGTGGTGGAAGGTCTATGACTGATACATCTTGTAAAACAACAACATTTGGACATGCATGCAAGGTAAGACTCAAATTTCTAATTACTCCAACTGTTGCTATTTCTATCCCATCCAATTGCACTACCCCTTTGGATATTGTTTCATACTAGAGCCCTAGCTGATCAACTATTTGTTTAGGCATTACCGAGCTACTTGCCCCAGAGTCTATCATGCAATTGTGCACTAGCTGATTTCCAATGATCAATGAAACATAGAAAGGAGGGGGCTTCAACATTTTACCTTGTTGTCCTCCATGATTTCCCTCAGGCTGGGTAGCATTTGTAAGCACTTTGTCTTGCATCTGAACTTGCTGATTCGAAGTTGGCCAGTCCTTCATGGCAGCTTGCAGCAGATCTCTTTGGCCTGGGATAGATAGGGATTCCCACATTGATATATTGACATTTGTCTTCTTCATCTGATCAATGATACTGAATGGAGATGAAGTATCCCTTTCCTGTCCCTTTGTTTGTACATTCGCTCCTTGCACGTGGGCAGTAACAACTAGTATTTGAGTTGGCCTAGGGGCTGTTCTTGGCTGCCCTTGTGCATTCAAAATTGGATTTTGCTTGCCAATCATTTGTGGAGCCATGGAAGGTTGTGGATCGGTTGGGGCTGATGGCTGTTCTTCACCCAAATTCCTCCTTTTTGACCTCGTGTTGGCTGCAACACCTTGAGAAATTACCTGGTTCATGCCACAAAAATCTTCTGCTTTCCAGTTTACCAATGTGGTGTCATTTGGGGTTGATTGCTGTTGGAATGTTTCTTGTTATTGGTTGTTTCCTTGATCGCTCTCACCCTCCACACCATAGTTGTCACCATTAATGCTTGATTCAAAGCACCATTGAAGCACATGGATTGGCTATGAGGCTCATTACATGGAAAACACCAATCATACTCCTGAGCAATGTTGTTTTGTGTTGGAACTAATGCCTTAGAGGCAGATATGGCATTAGGATTATAGGGCTGAAATGGTCTATTGGCAGGAGGCCTTGTTTGATTCATATTTGTAACTATATTAGGAGGCCTTTGTGGTTGGTATGGCTGCCTGTTAGGCTGAGCCTGGGGTTGATAAGAAGGTCTAAAACCTTGGGCTTGTTGCCTTTTGAGAGTAACCAGCTCATTGCCTAGGTTTTGCAATTGCTTCATGACTTCTTAAAGCTCATTTGGGGCACTTGGAGCTGAAGTGGAGGCTTCATTTGAGCTCTGATCTCTAGGAGTGGGAGAAGGAGCCAAACTAGGTGCTTGATTGGTGTTTGGATTCTCTAAACTTGGAAACAGTGGCATGGGGGGTCTAGGGGCAAGTTTTCCAGCTTGGATCAAACAATTTTCAGCCCTAATGGCAATGCTATAAGCCATAGGGATGGTTATGCCTCCCATGGATTGAATCAACATAGAAATATCAGAATTTAGAGCTTTGAGATAGTAGAGAAAAGCACCTTCTGTTGTTGGCTTGACTGCCACTGGAATTCTCTCCCAAGTCTTTTGAAATCTGAAGTTGAAATCAGTCAGCTGCTCATTGGGAGCTCTCTTGATGGTTGTCAGCTGCTCCAAAAGAGACAAGTTGTCTCCCTTCTCTCCAAATTGCTCATGAAGTGCTATACACAAATGATTCCAGCTTTGTGATAAAAGTAGCTCCAAGGCTTCTAACCCATTGCAATGCTTTACCTTTGAATGAAGATGCCAGAACTTGGCACCACTTGTATCTCGTTGATTTCATGGATTGCACAAAGGTTAGCAATATCTTTAACATGATCACCTGGAGTAGTCTGATTTTCTCCAGGTGAAGTAGGGAATGTTCTTCAAGGATGTAAT
The DNA here is from genome assembly GCA_018340775.1 of Taxus wallichiana var. yunnanensis. Lineage (NCBI taxonomy): Eukaryota > Viridiplantae > Streptophyta > Pinopsida > Cupressales > Taxaceae > Taxus > Taxus wallichiana. The sequence goes on along the minus strand of CM031240.1, from coordinate 503,514,735 downwards.
AGGAATTGGATGTTGTGCATTGAGGGAAAGTGGGCTGCTGCCTATGAAGTTGACATAGGGGTTGTTTTGTGCCATTCTCGATTGGTCTTAAAACCCTTGTTGGTGAATGAAAGGCCTACCAGTGGAGGAGTTGAGAGAGTTCTATTTGGTGGAGATGGAGACCTTTGAATCCTTCTTCTTCTTTGCCTTCTTCTTGGAGATAATTGCGGTATTCAAACAACACTTCTTCTTCTCCAACTCTTGACCTTGTGGTGATTCTTCTCATGAGTTTTCAGGCCTACACTGCTGAAACCAGTGATCCTTCCCCTTGGAGTCGCTAGATATGCAAATAATAGCTCTTTTTAAGCAAGAAAATTGTAGCAGATGCACATCAACTTTTCTGCGAATAAAAATGAGACCTCTAAGGTCCCACCGGATCCATGCCAAACTGTTGTTGCGGGCTCACAAGACACCCCCTGATGCCGATCAGGGCTTCTAGGTTGATCACTCTAGCATCCAGGTGTGATTGCACAACATGGAAACCTCTCTCCAAGTGTGGGACTTGTTGAACTGAGTTTGGAATCTCCATATTAGAGGCTGGTTCCTCAAACTCCTCTGATTTAGATCTATATTTGCACAACTACAGAGGTTCAGATCCTAATCCTACTCTAAATTGCAAGGAGACAGGGATAGAAATGCAAAAATGAAACTAATTAAAGGTGGTGATGCACCAAAAGGAGTGGTGAATATTTTTTCATGTAAATAGACACAAACCAAAGATTGCAACATAAAACATAAGCGGTGATAAGATATAATTTAGGATCTGAAATGAAGCAAATAATACAAACAAAGGACTGAAACTCATTCACAAAGCTTGCATTATCATTTCCAATGTCAAAACCACTGCATTACAACCTCAGAGAGGTAAAAACTATTACAGTCTTTGAAGAGGTCTGATTCTTGCAAAAATCACTTACTGGAGGTGAAAGAAGAAGATTGTTATGCCAAAAGATGTTCCCCCTTTTAGAAATGAGCCAAATCTAGATTTTTTCTTGCATGGGTCGAGCCCAGGAGAGAGAAAATGTACAAAACATGGGAGCCCATTCCTCATTGACTACAGATGCATTAAAATGGCATGGGGGACCTTACAAATCCATACCCTATCATTTTTGACCGAATTGCAGGAGAATGCAACCCATTCTGCGTTAAATTTGGTCGCTGAAATGTCACTTCTGGTCATGAACATGTGTCAGAGCTGTTTCTTAACTTTCTCTCTCCAAACTGCACCAAAATTCAAGATTGACCCTGGAATCATGTAGATAATTTTATAAGCTTTCCAATGATATAAAGAATGTGAAAATCCGAGCTCGGAATGAAAGATGTGGCGATCTAAAGATTTAGGGCACAAAACAGGCAAAAATGGATTTCAAAATTTTTTCCCACTCTCTGCCACCTGGATGACACGTGTCAAGCACCGATTGGATACGTAATTCTCTCTCCTCTACTCACCCATGGGTTTTCCTTGAAAATTTTAACTTTTATAAAACTTTGGAAAATATTTCATTTTTTCTCCGCGCCCCCGCCACTTGGGACACGTGACATGCATTGATTGGTCGACAGGGGTGGGGAAGACCTTTGCTTTTTTAGTTTTTAGCCAAAACTTTTGCCAAATTTTCTAATTCCTCCCCGAGCTCTGCACTCCCCTTTCTCCTTTAGACACGTGTCCTATTTTTATTGGCTCGGGCTAGCGCTTCAAACCTTGCCCTTTGAAATTTTGGACATTTTCCCTTGTGACACGTGGCATTGTTAATTCGTCCGCGGGCCTACCGGCTTTTCACGTCCCTCACGTCCCTTTGGCCCGGTTGTCCCGAACTATCTGGGACAAAAACTTCCGATCCACCCAATTCGGGCTTCCCTGTCCCTCTTTCGGCCGATGACACGTGGCATGATTTGATTGGCTTTCGGCTCCTTCGGCTCCCCGCGTCCACCGCGTACTTCTGGCCCGACTGTCCCAGTGCTAAAGTTCTCTGTTTCGGCCAATCTGGGTGGTTCACATCCTTCGCATCCTCACGGCCTAGATGTCCCAACTATGCTACTCAGCAGTTAGTCAATTTTGCTTTTACCTTCGGCCGGTTCGCCTTTTCACGTCCCGCGCGTCCTTATGTCCCAATCTGTCCCCAAAGGCCTTTAGCAACCGCCAGAGGATTTTCAGCCGGTTCACGCCCTGATGTCCCAACTGTCCCAAGGACCGCTGGACTAGGACTTAGCCAATTTTCATGATTTTTTCTATCCCAAGCTTGTTTTTTGCAACTTTTTCACCCTTTTTAAGAACTTTCTCCTTTCTTCTTGGACAGGAGAGTTAGAAAAAATCCGAGGGGACCCTAGAAACATGATTTTTTGCCTTGAATCAATCTATCTACAGGGACTTGAGTATTCTCGATGCATGTTCTCATATTTACCTGGGGGTTAATATTGGATAACATTAGTGACATAGGGTTGGGAAAGGATGGAAATTCCCTTACTCGCCTATGCTTGGCCCACGGTGATAAACCCACACTTCTTACTAGTAGCATGGGGCAAAGTGTAGGGGGTCCTCTTGACAAACGAATGCAAAAGGTCATACACAAACAATTCAAATCTCGAAGTCTTTGAGTCAAAAACAAATGAATCAGATGTCCAAAATTCCAAAAGAGTTCAAAATCCTAAAAACCCAAATTTTGTCTACTATGTGGCCATCTACGGATCTAAGTCTAGATAAACCAAAAGCAAGTTGCATCCAAAACTATGAAGTCACTCGAGTGGAGTGGACTTGTGGTATCCTAATTTGGTTCCGCCAAATCTTTGTTTGTCTTTCATCAATATCATTTCAACACATCTCATAACTTGTGCCCTTTCCAACTCTCGGTGATGAGCCCTCACGTCTTACTAGTTGCGTGGAGTTGGGGGTAGGGGCAGGTTTATCTGCTCATCATGTTAGTTTATTTTCATCACTTTGCCAAAACAAGTATGAAGTATCCAAAAATTGCTTGCAGAAACTAAGATTCAAAATCACATTATATCTACATTATCATATATCAGCATCATGAAATATAAAAAGAAAGTCAAACACTTGCATCATTTGTTCTCCATTACATACATTCTAAAAGAACATGCATACATACATCGTAATCTACATAAGGAAACTGGAAAGGGAAAGTAAGCCATGAATGCCAAGGGTTTGATCTAGAACAAATATATATATATATATATATATATATATATATATATGATCAAAATAATCTGTACAATGCCATCATGCTCTAAGCATGGTCAAAATGCTCAAAGAGCCCGGGGTATACAAAAGAATGTATCATACAAATCTAGGAGAGCCAATCGGCTTCTCAATCCCTACGAGACCCATCTGATGGTGCACACCCACACCTAGGACTCTGGCTACGCCGGTGCTCTGAGTGCACGGAAGGCTCAGGATCCCGAGGGGCAGCCGCAGTCTCACCACGAGAGTGGCTCCTCATCAAGCACTCAGCCATCCTATACCCCGCTAGCTCCGTGCGGAGAGTCGATACCATCCTGGCCACATGCCAGACTGGGGCAAAGACGTCAGTGTGCCTACCAGCTGCTGAGGGCTCCCCAGCATCTACGGACAGCTCTACGTGGGTCCTCTCCACGGGGATCATCGGGTGGTATCAGTACATACCCTGCGAATCCAGTCCCGCCACTCATCAACAGTCTCCGTAAACAAAGGAGAAAGTAAATTAGAAACCAAACAAGAAATTAGAAATACAAGATAGTAACTAAAGAGATCCTAACTAAAAATAAACATTAAAATCGAGAGAGGGTAACTTACTAGGATCACCAGGCCTCTAGGATGGGTTGCTAGGGTCGCACTGCAAGATGCTACCACCGACCGGGTAATCCTCTTGTTGCTGGAGCAATGTAGTGCCCCACAATAGACTCATCCTCCCCATGGCCCTGGGAGAGTGGCTCCTCTGAAACCAGAGTCACCCTCTCTGCACTCTGCTCGGCCCTCTCCACCTGCATGATATCCTGGGTGTCATGCCACTCAGGATCACTGTCCTCGGTCTCCTCCTCTATCTCTCCCCCTGTAAACTCCTCAGACTCGAGTCTACCTCAATGGGGTCATCGCTGCTATGGGCAGGACCATGCAATCTGAAGCAAGGGTGCCTGAGGTACACCGGCTCTCCCTCTGGCACGTACTATCCTCCTAGCCACAATAGGAACACCAGGAGTAACCACTATCCAACCCCAGCCTCTAGGCCCCCCTCTGGCCTCTCGGACTGACCTACATACTGGCACTACTTGGGGGAAGCATACCCATGTATGGTAGGCCAAACTGCTAAGGAACTCGGCCAAAGGGGTGCATCTCCACTCGCCCCACTCTATCAATAAGTTGCCCTGTCGTGGAGCAGGAGATCAAAGTAAGAGCCTCCTCGCCCCATATACCTGCCATAGTCTGGTATGGTGTGGCCTCCATGTCGGTAGTAGTCAGGGAAGCAACTGGCTGATGAGGTGCTCGGAGCACCGACATGTCTGTCCATCTAGCTTCCCTCATAGCTCCGGGATCTACCACCTCTACACCTCTGCCGTAGGGGATGAAGTGCTCATAGACCCAACTCATGACTAGGGTCGGGTGGCTCAAGGACTACCCCTATAAACAGACTACCCTATATAAGTCATGGTAGGTGGTCCCAAGAATGTCTGCTCCCCAGGCATATATCCGACCGTGTCCCTCTATCTGTGCAATAATGGGGGACCAGCAGTATAATAATGTATCTCCTCCCTTGTCCCCGATCAGTCTCGAGGAAAGGATCCCCATGATGGCCTGGCGAAGTAAGGGGATGGGCAAGCTAGGAATGGATCAAACTCTAACCCCCTTCTTCAACCCCGTGGAGATGACTGCATCTCCCATGTATGTAGCCCACTGTGTAATCTGGGCCCGTGAACCTGCTGTCTCTAGGGTGAGTCGTCTCCCAATAATCGGGACCCCCAGAATGTGATAGACATCCTCTAATGTAATAGTCCACTCACCATGGACCCCTGGCAATTGGAAGGTGTTCCGATCTGCATCCCAATATGAGAACAGTCACAAAGAATGTGACTGGATGGTGTAACATGGGGCACGCGTGAAATGCGTAGTATCCCAGCCCGCTGAAGAGTGTCCTCCTCATCCTGTGAGAGGGCATCTAGTACCCCTGGGAGCCAATCACACTCCCTCTCTCTACTCCACCAGATATACTCCTCTCTCTCGCCTGCATACACCCAAAAACACACAAAATAGAGCAAGTTAGCATCCAAGTAATACTGGAAAAATCATGAAAACACGTAGAAATGCTAGAAAAGTAAAAATAATTTCAAACAGATGATCCTTTTACATTCTGTGCAAAACCACTGCCCTGAGTAGAGAGGTGGTTTTGTAACCACCACCTTAAGGGCAACATATATAACCGCCACCCCGAACAGGTGGTGGTCATGTAACCGCCCTGGCAAGGCAAAGCAGCCATCATTTCTAAAAACCCATGAGGGTTTTAAGCTTAAAAAGCCTAAAAATGCAAAAAAAAGACCATTTTACCTAAAAACAAAGCCTACCCAGTAGGCCCCCTAGATGGACCTTTTAACACTAAAATTTTCAAAAATTACCCCCCCATGACAAAGTATTTAGCATTTCAAAATTAAGGGGGTAAAAGGATGAATTGAAGAAAAATAACTTTGTGATCTCGCAGGTTGATGTTCCACTCATGCGGAGGCATGATCACTATCCCGTAAAGGACGTTTTGACTCTACTCGCAAGAAATCTGTCACCGTGTGGTTCTAGAGCTCAAAACCAATCAAATCAACTCACAAAAATGAATAGGAAAATGGGCCCACTTTCATATATATAAGCCCGATTCATTTTAAATGCCTTTTCATAGGTTTAGAGCGCCACGACGAAGGTAAGTTCTTATCCCCACACAAATGGTATGTTCTCATTTCCTGTTATTTTAGTGTTTATTTTCCAAACTATTGTGTCTATCTGCACTTGAGTTCTCTTTTCATTTTACAGGTAGTGGGAATTTTAGACGGCATCATTTCAACACATGGATGTATCAGGTATAACTTCTAACTTCCCATTTCGGGACCACCATACTCGGACCCACCATTTTACGCCTCTTCATGGCTAAAACGCTTCTCCAAGGGGGCAATATATACGTACCCAAAATTGTAAGGTACTGTACTGCCAAAATAACGTAACATGTGCCCCAATGATGATACAGGTCTCCTCGCAAGCTGTTCGGGATCCAGAAAATATCTCCAAGTGTGCACTAACATCCCGCATGCCCCACTTAGCCCCCACGTGCTTTTTTTTTTCCTTCTTCCTCTCTTTTCTTGGCCTTTTTCTCTTCAGTAACGAAACCGCCACCCTGCCTGGGTGGCGGTCTCATGACCACCACCCCAACAGGAGGCGGTCCTATAACCGCCACCTGCTTCAGGGAAGCGGTCCTTTACGCATTTTCCAAAGCTCTTTTAACATGACTCACGTAATTTCAATGTTTTACCAGCTTTCTTTCACCGCCATAAGCTTGCATTTATGATTCTCGTTCCTGGAATAGTGTTTTGCCATTGTTTATAGTTTAAGAGTTCTATTTGGCTTTTACCACGGGTAAATGTAAATGCTATAAATATATGGCTTGTGCTCAAGCAAATGGCCCTCAAAATTTGCCTCTGATTTCTCTTTGCAATAGATTTAGTTTTCATTTTTCTTAGAGTGCTTAGTTTCTTTCATTGCATGCTTAGTTAGCATTGTTTTACTGTTAGAAGCCACATATCCATCTTGTGCAAGTATTGTTGTTATTTCATCCAATCCATTGGAGTAGAATAGCTTGTTTTCAATAGGAAGCCATTAAAGTTGTAGGTTTTGTTCTTCAAACAGGATAGTTTCAGGTTCTGGATGCCTTAAGTTGCATGACTCGCAATAAATCCCGCTAGGAATTACATAAGCCAAGCTCTGTACTCTTGCGCTATCCCTCTCCTACTCACATTGTATTCAGTCTGTATCCTAAGCTGCCTTTATCCCAATATCTACTTCTATTGATGCTAGTATTACACACTTTTCTAGAACCACATGAACATGAAGGAATGAGGAGATCACACTGAGGGGACAAGATCACACACACCATCGGATTTGCCATTGTTCTGCAGAATCCAGGTTCTAGCTTTCAAAGTTTTAGTTAGAAATATATCAAATAAAGTAGCCAATCACTTTATTTTAGTTAATTCTACTCTCAATATTTCCAGGGAAGCTGTGGGGATTGATAGTTTCTAAGAAACTATGATTCACTCCTCACTTCTGAGGTAGGATTGAGAGTCTTACAAATATATTAGATAAGTTATTTCATTGTTTAGAATAGATCTACAAATTGCACAGACAAATAGCTATACTCGGTTATTTTGTTTGTTTTAAGTTGTTATTTTAGCTGTCAATTCTAGATATTTTAAATAGCTACTTTCTTAAATTCATATAGTTCTTCAGAAAACACAAAAAATAGAGAAATCATATATGCTATAGATATATTCAAAATAGTTAAATTTCACTTTTCCATAGTTAATTTATATTATTACTTTTGTACGACAATCACGGGACCTAGGGCCCGCCCAGGAATACGTATTCAAGCCAATCATGCCCCAACCCAATATCATCACAGAAATAACTGATATAGATCAGAATCTTAGGATTCAAGTCTTCCAAACAACGGTAAGCTTGCAACAAATCCATTCCCAGTTGAGCGGGTTAAACATAGAAGACGACCAAGCACACACGTTTTGGTCAAATCAACCAAACTACAGATTACCCTAGGTAACATCCGTATGACTGTAGAAGGGCTTGAAAGAGAGAAAATGTTTGGTTGTGATCCTTTGGTCCCACAGCTAGACACATGAGACACTCTTACAGATATAGATACCAGCCTAAGAATTCAGGTTGCAAGAACACCTGTGAGGCAATCTAAGAAAATCACGTAGCTATTAGTTTTGAATATAGAGGCTGAGAAAGCAAACGATTACTGGGTGTTAGGGATTAGGAACTAACTCTATACATGACCATAGATCGATCGCAATAACCAAGAGTCTACGGTTGCAATCCACAAATCCCACAACCCAACGAATCCATAAGTCAATTAGACATAGACACTGGCCTACGCACACTAGTATTCAGATCCACTCCACTTCCACCTATCATCATCGAATAGTTATCCTTACTAGATACAACAGCTAACAAAGCTAGAGAGTTCTAGACTAGGCCAGAGAATCATCCATAGAGTCAACTATATTTACCATCCATATGACCTTATCTGAGAGACATACATGAAACTATCCCACGTCATTTTCCATGTATTCCACAACCCATAGATCGAATCATGCGAGCTCGATATTGATTGGAGCCTTTATGCGAGTCATCCTTGCCGATCGATCTATCACACTAGTTCGGAGTTAGGAGGGCCTTCTTTGCCTTAGATTCCCAAGTCCCACTAGTGCGTATTGAAGACATTAGATTGCCTAACTAGTTTGTCTACATCCCATACATATTCTATCCCCACCGGCAATCTTGGCATGACCTCGGGAGGTCGGGTGTGAGGATGAGTTACTGTAGATTCCCATGCTCGCATGTCACTTTTCCATTATGCGAGTCTCATAAGAATCAAGGGGTCTCTCTTATGTTCTTTCCAAGATGGGGTAACACAAACTACTCGGGTTCCACGTCCTTCGCATGAACCTTAACTCCTTCCCACAACATCTTCATCCATAGATCCATCATACTTATAGCCTCACGTCATCTAAAGCAATCTCCCTTTCACATGCTTCACTATACTTGAGCCATCTCTCCTCCCTTTCTTTCTCCATCATAATATCTACCATCTTCCTCCACCCTAGCTTCCTCACCCAACACTTAGAATGGTTTAGCCGGCCATTAGAAATTCCTATAAACTCAAACTAACAATCAAGATCTTCATTACCAGAGGGATAGCATGCAAAAATGGTCCTCTGGGCTCCCGTAGAAATTCAAACTTAGTAAATTCTAGGAAATAATATTTAGAAATAACGTACTCTATATTGTATCTAGCTAACACACCCTTCCACCAATGATCCACATCATGAGTCCACATCGAGATCTACATCTTGCGACCTCTGGTATTCTTCTTGGGTCCACACACACCATCTATAATACTAGCTTGATCTAGATGCATATGCTTTGAGAGCTATTCATACATTTCTACTTTGGAAGCAATAAAAAATGTTTCATATAAATCTGTAGATGTTCTCTCTTACCCACCTATATGCATCAAACTCAGTCCAAAGTCTTGAATCTCTGAGCAAATTCATCCTCTCAGTGCTCTTGGACCATGATTCAACACTTTCTAGGGTTAAACGTACTATCATTACTCATTACAAAGAGCATAATGTATTTCATTTCCCACTATAACTTTGAAAATATGTCTTGGCAATGGAACCAAGATGTAGTCATTTTTACCCCCATCACAAAGGAAAGAAATCCCATGCATGTCGACCTATCACGCAACGGGTGCTGGGCACTCACCCGAGGCACACATAGGCAACGATTCTCTATTTTATGTTATTTGAATGGGAAACATCATCTATGATCTGAGTGTAAGAGATTTTGAAAGGAAATAAGACATATAAGCACCATAGAGCTTAGAACGGCTTCTAGATCCTTGCAGTCATTCCAGACATAAAGTACTTTAATAGATAAAATAACTTACACCAATACAGAAAGGAAATCATACAAGCATTCATACTAGTTCATAAACATAAATGAGAAAGAACTATGAAGAAGGATGTATGTATCAAAACCATTAATGCTCATATTCATATCAACTTGGTAACCTTATTACTTTCATTAGGCCCTTGTGGACAAATTTGTGGATTTCAGGCCAATGCTATGGGAATCTAAGTCCCTCTACATTTGAATGGTGCAGCTCCCATTGTTTAGCATGTAAAACCAAAGTGGATTTATGGTGGTTTTTCAACCAAAGATCCACAAGAACACTCCACTTGTCCCTATGGCAATAATAACAACTCCTTGCTATAACAAAAATCAATCTGAGAAAGGGGAGGGAGTGAGAATGAAGGAGGGGGAAATCAATGTTGTGGGTAGAGTGTCAGATGCCCACACACATCAACTGGAAGTTTCATTACATGCATTAATTAATAGAAGAAAGACAAATTTGTAATTTTTGAGCACAAGACAGAATAAAACACGTTGGTCACAAAGCACCAATCGATTTTTCCATCGAGGGGACATAAAATTCCTTCCTTTTTATTGATCTCAGAGTTGAAACTTGTACAACGAGTGGGAATAGAAGAAATAATGCAGAGGAGGAGAATAGAAGAAGACTAACAATCATTTTTTTGTCCTCTGTTCACAAAAATGTGCTTCCAATTTCCAAATTTGATTGCCCCTTCACAAAGACTTTGAAAAACCATTAAATCATTCAACCCAAAGCCATTACAAACAAATTTGATCATTTCCCCTCTTCCAGATTCCTCTTGCTGCAAAGAAAACTGCTTCTGACGAGCCCAAAAAGAGATTCTACATGTAAAAATGTGTTTTATATTTCAATTTTCTAGTTCACATATGAACCGTTTGATCCTTTTCCCTAATTGCTTTGAAATCGGGCCATCCACGTGGTAGGAGAACATTGGAGTGGAGTCGGGGAAACTTTTTTGTTTTTTGCATGCCAGAGATGTTTTCTCATTTTCTCCCACAAAACTCCATCAAAATTTAAAATTGAAGTGTCCATCATGTGGATAATTTCACCAGCTTTCCATTGATACCAAAAATGTGAAAATCTGAAGCTCTAGATCGAAAGATATGGCCTCTTGAAGATTTAGGGAAAAATTGGCAAAATTAGGGCAAAATTCGGTCTGCGGGCCAAAATTTGACCTTTTCCCTCTTTTTTCAAATTGGGAAAATTTTCCCCAAAATCTCCACACCCCACCAACCCGATGACACGTGGCACTTTCTGGTTCATCCGTGGGCTTCAGAATAACATTTCTCCCTTTTTCCCACAAGGGAAAATTTTCCCAAAGTCCTCCCGCCCCGACCTCTACTACTGATGTGGACACGTGGCACCTTCTAATTTGATGTGGAGATGTGGTCCAACATTTCACCTTTGCACTTTTATGGTTTTGGCAAAAAACCAAAAATCCTTCCGACGCCCGATCCCCACCGATGAATGGACACGTGGTGCCTTGTGATTAAACGTGGGGACTTAATCAATTTTTCTCCATTCTCCTTTGTGGGCTTACGGGTGAAATTTTTACCTTTGAGTTTTTTAGCCAAAAGGCTAAGTGTCAAATTTCTCTCTCGCGCCTCCTCCGCCAACCCACCAATTTCCTTGGCAAAATTTCCTCCTTACCTCCATGGGCCCACCTAGGGAAAATTTCCCCTCCAAACTCCGCCGAGCCATAACTTGCAAAATACAAGGAGTTAGGAGGACTTCCTTACCTTTCTGGAAAGGGGAAAGAATTATCTATCTGATGAAGCAATACCTAGAAAATTTTGAGTGCTTAAATGTGTAAAAATTTGACTGAGGCACAAAAGGAAGCTAGTTAACCCAAAATAAGAGGGAGCTTATTTTGGTTAACAAGTATGATCAAAACATGGAAACTTTGAGATAGGAGAAAGTTGTCTTTCTTGAAAACTTGCAATTTTCCCCTTTACACATTTGCAAGACAACAACTAGCTCTAGCTTGGGGACATGGCATGGATTGAGCAAGGTGAAGACATGACATGAGGATCTAGAATCACAGGTTTCAAAACATATAACGTTGACCAGTGCCTTATCCATTGGGCCTTGCAGAGTCATGTACAATACTGAAGGAAGGAAGAAGGAAGGAGGGGAAAACACAACAAACCAAAACCACACCAAAATAGAAAACAAACCAAAACACACACAACAAAAAAGGGGAAACAACAAAAACTATGGTACAGGGTGAGGGACAACTCACTTTCACTGATGGTACAACTTCAAATATTGCCCACTTCTAGGAAATCCCAATGGAGTTCCATCCAAGTATGATAAGAGAAAGGCATTCTCACCACAAGCTTCCTAAATTTGAAATGGACCCAACCACAAAGAATCTAACTTACCATGACTTCCCTTTGGCTCTCTCCTCTTGTCCCAAAGTAGGACCAAATCTCCAGCTCTAAACTCCCTTGCTTTGGCTCTTTTGTCAAAGAGCTTCTTCACTTTAGTATTGATCAGCTGTTCTTTGATTCTGTCCACTACCTAGGATCTACTCTCTTCTAGCTTCTCAAGGAAAAGGATCCTCTTGTCAATTGAATCTCTGTATTGGTTGTCTTCCACTATTTGAAGCAGCTTGAGAGCTATCATTTCAATTGTAATAGGAATTTTTGCTTCAACTCCATATAGCAACTTGAAAAGGTGACATGCCTATTTCCTTCTTAGGAGTGATCCTATCAGCCCACAATGCATCATATAATTTTTTGTGCCAATTCTTTTGATTCTCATCAACAAGCTTGTGGATAATGGTCACAATATTTTTGTTGCTTGACTCAACTTGACCATTCCCTTGAGGATAGTAGTCAGAAGAATGAGCAAGAGAAATCCCAAAGCCATAACAAAATTCTGTCAATTCCTTCAAAGAGAAATAAGTAGCGTTGTCTACTACAATCTTCTGAGGAACTCCAAAATGAACAATGATATTCTCTTTTATGAAATTGCAGACAACTTCAGAGCTAGCCTGTTTGGTTGGAATGGCCTCCACCCACTTAGTGAAGTAATCTATGGTGGTGAGCACGTAGGAATGCCCTACACTTGAATGAGGGTTTAGAACACCGATAAAGTCCAGCCCCCATTGTTGAAATGGTTCTTCAATCACCACGGGTTTGAGTGGCAAGGCAACTAGCTGAGGCTTTCCAACAAATCACTTGGCATGCTTTGCATTTCAAACCTAGTTCTGTGCATCAACAAAGAGAGAAGGCCAATAGTACCTACCTCTGAGAATTTTGTGGGTAGTCACCATGGCTGAAAAGTGTCCACCACAAGCTTGATCATGATAGGATTTGAGGAGTTTTTCTTGTTGTTCCTTGTCAACACACTTGAGAAAACAACCATCTATCCCTTTCTTGTAGAGTGCATGATTCCAAATCACATATTTGGCTACTTTCAGCCTAAGAGTTCTTCACTTCTTGTAATCTAAATGAGGAGGGAAGTCCCCATAGGTAAGAAAGAAAGTGATGTCTGCATACCATTCCTCTGTAGTGTTCACAAAGAGAACTTGTGGGAAATCTTCTGAGCAGGTTGGGCAAGTGTCATCTCTTTCTCCAAGCTGAACTTTGAGAGATTCATCTTCAGCAATCAACTTGCACAAACCATTTCCTCTAACTATATTAGAGGGCTTAATCTCCAGGTCATACTCTTGGATCCTTGCAATCCAATTTCCTCTTTTGGCTCTGGGATCTTGTTGTGTCAAAATGGACTTGATTGCACTTCCGGGACCATCACCATGGTGTGAGAGTTGAGTATGTAAAATCTGAAATTCTTCATGGCCTTGACCACTTTGCATATGCATGCTTCTCCAATTGACTATAATTTAGTTCATGCTTCTTCAAAGGGAATCTCATGAAAGCAATAGGTGCTTCCAATCCTTCATCATTCTTCTGAACTAGGACAACAGAAAGAGTGTGCTCCGAGGCATAACAATACATGATGAATTCCTTGCTAAAATATGGAGATACCAATGTTGGAGCTTTGGCAATGGCCTTCTTGATTTCTTCAAATGCTGATTTTCCTTCACTACTCCATTTGAAACCTGTTTGAGGCTTCATCATAGAGGTGATATGCTTTGTTAGTTCAGCAAATTTGGGGACAAAGTGGCGAAGAAAATTTACCTTCCCAAAGAATGAGTGCACTCCTTTCTTGCTGGTGGGAAGAGATAGTGCTTGAATAGCACTTACCCTCTCAAGGTCAATATGTGCTCCATGCTTATTCACGATGTGTCCCAACAGCTTTCCTTTTGTGACTCCAAAGATACACTTCTTGGGATTTAGAGAAATGCCATGTTTTCTACATCTTGCAAGAATCTTCTCCAAGTGGAAGATATGCTCACTTCTCTTCTTTGAAAACATGGTTAAGTCATCAAGGTATATGACAATGCAATGCTTGAGATCTTTGAAAGCCAGGTCCATGGCTCTTTGGAAGGTGGCTCCCACATTGATCAAGCCAAAAGGCATCCTGCTATAAGCAAAAGTGCCCCAAGGAGTTGTGAAATCCATTCTTGCTACAATCTTCTTTGGCCACTTTAATTTGATTATACCCGAGAAAGCCATCAAGCAAAGAGAGCATCTCGAGATCCAAGAACTACTTGTAGGATATGATCCATGATCGGAAGAGGGTAATTGTCCTTGAGAGATGCCTGATTCAGATTTCTAAAATCTACACATATTCTGATCTCCCCATTTTTCTTTCTACTAGTATAATGTTGGCCACCCATGTTGAGTGGTGAATGGGGAAAATGATTCTAGCATTCAAGCATCTTGTTCACTTCTTCCTTGATAACATCAACAATCTTTGGATTATAGGGTCTTTGCTTCTTCCTGAAGGGCTTAGCATCCTGCTTCAGAGGAATGGAATGATGCATTTCCTTTGGTTGAAAAGATTTGAGCTCATCATAAGAGTAGGCCAGCACATCAAAGTACTTTTTAAGAAAAGCAAAGAACTTCCTTTTCTCTTCAGGTGAGAAGCATTTTCCAATGTTGACCATCCTTGGATCTTCAAAAGTCCCAATGTTTTCCTTGTCAAAATTAGATGGACAAATGAGAAGATAGCTTTTCTTTTTCACGAATAAATCTATCATGCTTGTCAAACAGGTCCTCTAGAGAGACTATACCTTTAGGGATCTTGTTACCTTTCAATCTAATCATGCCTTCATCATCCAATCTTTCAATTTCATCTAATGCATCTTCAGCCACAACTTCTCTATGTGGATTAACACTTCCCTCAAAGAAGAGATTATTGAAGTTGTCTCTTTTCTCCAAGAAGGCTAAAATCTTATTGTCATCATTGAAAACTTTCCAGTGATTTGTGTTATCAAGTACACTTGGTCTGAAAACCATCTCAATGGTTATTTTTCCTTGCCAAAAGAAGGATGAGGAGTCAATAGGGATGTTGATACTGCAAGAGAATCAACTCTTTCATTTTGTTTTCTTGGGATGGCTTCAATAGAGAATGCATCAAAGAATTCAATGCAATCCCACACTCTATTCTGTAATGCCTGAGCCTTGGGTTCTTCACCTGGTATTGCTAGGGATTTGCTTCACTATCACTTTTGCATCACCAAGGCATCTCATCTTTTTGATTCCCATGTCTTCCGACTACACTTATGCCCAAGAGGAGAGCTTCATATTTTGTTGTATTGTTGGTGTTGTCAAACTACAGTTTGTATGCAAAAGGATGCATCACATTGGAAGGAGAGTACAACACAACACCAGCCCTTGAGCCTGCTTTGGAATGGCTTCCATCAAACTCCATAGTCTAGACCTTGATCTTTCTCTGATTCCAAGGAAAGTGGAAATTATTCTTCTCATTTTGAAGTAAGGAAATAGTTTCCTAATCCACAATCTTGAAAGAGGATATTAGCTCTTGGGTCACTAGAACTTCTTACTGTAAACTTCATTTTTCTTACCGGAAGCAGCTTCTTCATCTCACCCTTTACTGGAATAGTTGCAGAGGTCCAATCCATCTTTATCTCTCCACCAAGGTCTCTACAAAAACTTCTACTCAAGAGCATGCCAAAAGATGTTGGAATGTCTACCACTAAGATGGTTAGAAGTACTTTCTTATCAGGGTATTCATCCAAAGCCACTTGTGCATCTTTTATCCTTCCTACTAGTGGTACTTGCTTAGATTCCATTGAGTAACAAGATCTATTAACTCTTATTAGTGTTAGTGTCAGCCAAGAGCATTGGAAACTTTGAGTGGCATTACGTTATCAGAAGCTCTAGAGTCAATGATGTAATTGTTGAGCTCAAAACCATTCATGAGAAGAGACAAGTAGAAGGGTTCCACCTTATCTATTTTGGAAGCACTTAGGGCCAACATGTTTTGAGTAGGTGGTGTAGATGGTGTCGGGAGTAGACCTTTAGAATTTGAACTTGAGGGTATAGAACTGTTGCTCCAAACAACATTGATTAGTCTATCAAACTGAGCAGGGTGTGTTTGCAAGTATTCAATCTCTGAGAGCTGCACTTTGGTCTTACTTGCATGTTCCACAAAATCAAATGGGACAATGTTGGATGAGGGGGAAGTTCCTGAGTGAGGGAAGGTTTACATGGTAAGGGTCTTTGAGGAACTTTGGCTGACTTGGAAATTGGATTGTCTTCTGAGGGTGAGGCCATCAACTTAGAAGGAGGTGAAGGTGAAGCTATGGTCTGAGTTTTAGCTGACTTAGGATAGACTTCATTGGAGGGAGGAGTGTTTTTAATAACTTGTGAGCTAGAAGAAGGAAAAGGTGACTTACTAGATATAACAACCTGATCTCTAGCAGCCATTTGGCCTGGTTTCATTTTGGCTAAATCCATTGAGGGTGGTAATGGTGAGCCTCTACTGATGATCTTCTTTTGTGTGGCTGCTGGAGTGGGATCTTCTTTAGTTTTCTTTTCCTTTTGAGCCACGGAGGGTAGAGCATCTTTCTTGGATTGAGCTTGAGTGAAGACAACACATGAGAAGCTTGGGGCTTCCTCTTCTTCTTCCCCATCATCAACAAACTCAAACAAGCCATTATGCATATCAACTTCTTCAATTTCGAGGTAGCCTTCGTAATCCTCTGCTATTTCTCCTTCAAGTTCATCAATTTCAGCATCCTCTCTTGATTCTCTAGTGTCACAGATAACATTGATAGGAGGTGCTTCAAGGGAAAGTTGGTGAGGAGGTGGTGTAATTCTTTGTCTATCAGGAAGTTTGGCCTCCTTGGAGCATTTCTTGTTGTCATTTGGGACAACTGTTTCTTCAAGGAAACCAGATCATTTTCCATTTTTTGGAACATAGGATCTATAGTTACTGAAGCCAAACTCTAACCCTTCTACTTCCCATTTGGGCCTTTCACCTTTCCAGAGAGGATTAAGTCATCATCAATTTCAATGGAAAGTCTTGAGCTTCCCTCAGTGTGTTTGGTTGGGCTCTTCTAAGGAAGAAACCAACTTCTGATGGCAAGGCACTGATGAAGAATTTTCTCAGTTGTTCTCAAGAGGTAGCACATCTTCAGGATTCTTCTTGTCAATCTGTCAAACCTTGCTACAAAGTCCCTCATGGATTCAAAGCTTTCTTTCTTTATTTGGACTAATTACACCAAAGCAGCTCTTGACCATCTTCAATGCTCTTGAATCTATTTTCAAATGCTCTTCTAATATCTTCCCAACTAGTAATAGATCTTGCAGAAGCATGTAAAACCATTCAACAACCTTTTCTTGAAGTGATTCCACAAATAGTCTGACTGACACATCTTCATTCTCAACTCCTAATACACCACAAGCAGTGATGAATGCTTGCTACATGTTCTTCAGGGAGTTGAGAACCATCTCCCCTGAATTTGGGAAAATTCTTTCTAGAGCCTCTTGGCAGATCATGAAGAGGTTGTTGGAGGGAAAGTGGGCCTGTGTTTCTTCCCCATGGCACAATAGGCCTATGTGCTTCACATTCATGGTCACCCATTTTGTTTCTATTTCTAGTTTCTTGGTCAGCTAAGGCTGCCTCTCTCTCCTCTCTTTACAGACTTGAGTCTTGCAATTTCTTCAAGTTGAGCTCTAATCTCTTCCTCTCTGTCAAACCAAGCTATAACCTCTACTTCTTCTCTCTCCAACTCCTCAAAAGTAGGGTCAATCACTCCTCCTTGCCTCAGCTAGCGAGTATACCTTCTATCAGCCAACTTGAAAGTTTATTGTCTTCTCTTGGAATTTGTCTTTGTCTTCTTTTTCACAAAATTTTTGTAGCAATGGTGAGATGATTTACACTCTGCCAAATATGCCAAGTAACCTCTTTCAGGTCTGAAATGATTTCCTTTAGATATGACAGAGCAAAGAAGGTTTTCTAGAAGGATTTGCAAGAATTTTGAGTTACATCCATGCAGTTCATATGGCTGCTCAATCTGCAGAACTCTTCTATTTGAATCTTTTTGTATTTTTGGATCACAAGGAATTTCAGACTTCAAAGGAAAACTTAATGATATTTTAAAAACCTTGTGGTCATTTTTGGTGCTAGATGTTGCAACTCTACCCCACGGTGGGCACCAAAAACTATTGGTGAGAAAATTTGTCTTGTGGACAAATTTGTGGATTTCAGGCCAACGCTATGGGAATCTAAGTCCCTCTACATTTGAATGGTGCAGCTCCCATTGTTTAGCATGTAAAACCAAAGTGGATTTATGGTGGTTTTTCAACCAAAGATCCACAGAACACTCCACTATCCCTATGGCAATAATAAGAACTCCTTGCTATAGCAGAAATCGATCTAGAGAAAGGGAGGGAGTGAGAATGAAGGAGGGGAAATCAATGTTGTGGGTAGAGTGTCAGATGCCCACACACATCAACTGGAAGTTTCATTACATGCATTAATTAATAGAAGAAAGACAAATTTACAATTTCTGAGCACAAGACAAAATAAAACACGTTGGTCACAAAGCACCAATCAATTTTTCCATCGAGGGGACATAAAATTCCTTCCTTTTTTATTGATCTTAGAGTTGAAACTTATACAATGAGTGGGAATAGAAGAAATAATGCAGAGGAGGAGAATAGAAGAAGACTAACAATCATTTTTTCCTCTTGTTCACAAAAACATGCTTCCAGTTTCCAAATTTGATTGCCCCTTCACAAAGACTTCGAAAAACCATTAAATCATTTGACCCAAAGCCATTACAAACAAATTTGATCATTTCCCCTCTTCCAGATTCCTCTGCCACAAAGAAAATGCTTCTATGAGCCCAAAAAGAGCTTCTACGTGCAAAAATGTGTTTTATATTTCAATTTTCTAGTTTTCATATGAACCGTTTGATCCTTTTCCCTAATTGCTTTGAAATCGGGCCATCCACATGTAGGAGAACATTGGAGCGAGTCGGGGAAACTTTTTGCATTTTTTGCATGCCAGAGACATTTTCTCAATTTTCTCCCACAAAAATCCATCAAAATTTAAAATTGAAGTGTCCATCATGTGGATAATTTCACCATCTTTCCATTGATACCAAAAACGTGAAAATATAAGCTCTAGATCGAAAGATATGGCCTCTTGAAGATTTAGGGAAAACTAGCAAAATTAGGGTAAAATTCGGTCTGCGGGCCAAAATTTGACCTTTTTCCCTCTTTTTTCAAATTGGGAAATTTTTCCCCAAAATCTCCATGCCCCCACCAACCCAATGACACATGGCACTTTCTGGTTCATCCGCTGGGCTTCAGAATAACATTTCACCCTTTTTTCCCGCAAGGGAAAATTTTCCCAAAGTCCTCCGCCGGCCCGACCTCCACTATTGATGTGGACACATGGCACCTTCTGATTCGATGTGGAGATGTGGTCCAACATTTCACCTTTGTGCTTTTATGGTTTTGGAAAAAAACCAAAAATCCTTCCGATGCCCCGATCCCCACCGATGAATGGACACGTGGCACCTTGTGATTAAACACGGGGACTTAATCAATTTTTCTCCATTCTCCTTTGCGGGCTTGCGGGAAAACTTTTACCTTTGATTTTTTAGCCAAAAGGCTAAGTGTCAAATTTCTCTCTCGTGCCTCTGCCAACCCGCCAATTTCCTTGGCAAAATTTCCTCCTTACCTCTGCGGGCCCGCCTAGGGAAAATTTCCCCTCCAAACTCCGTCGAGCCATAACTTGCAAAATACAAGGAGTTAGGAGGACTTCCTTACCTTTCTAGAAAGGGGAAAGAATTCTCTATCTGATGAAGCAATACCCAAAAAAATTTTGAGTGCCTAAAATGTGTAAAAATTTGACTGAGGCACAAAAGGAAGCTAGTTAACCCAAAATAAGAGGGAGCTTATTTTGGTTAACAAGTATGATCAAAACATGGAAACTTTGAGATAGGAGAACTCATTCTCCTGTGGCCTCAAATCATGCCGCCAAGTGTCTGAATGTGGTCCTCTATGAGCGCATGCTTTTCTAGGCTCGAGCTCACCACTTCGTGCCATGATGTCCTTCTAGAAGCATCTACCACAAGGCATATTCCTTCCTTGCCAACTTTGTCACCGAGATGGCACCTTATCCACTCCACATGCATAGTCCAATCACGTTTTCCTCGTATCCTACCCAAAATGCCCAATATGGATAATTCCTGGAACCTTGGCTTTGTTTGCGCGTGCTCCATGGGTTTCCTTAAACCCTTAAATCCTTTCCTATGCACCTTCTCCTTGCTTTCCTTTCTTCAATAAGGCCTTGCGTGCCTACGCACCATTTTTTACTTAGCCAATATTTTAGGGGCCCAACACCACTAGTCAAAATTAAAAAATCAGTTCACTTCAAACTTTCTATAGTCTATATTTTTTAAAACATTTATCTAATATAAATAAGTCATTCAATTATTTCCATATTGGTCGGTTGGTTTTGATTAGATAAATATAAGGCATTATTCCAATACTAATTTTTTCATTTTAAAAACTTAAATTCTTATAAAGACATGTGTCTAGTCTTTAAATGAGATTTTGACAATAAAAATAAAAATATTCTCTTGTCATGTTTGAGACATAATACTTGCATTAATGTTGGCAGATTTTTGTACCCATTTATTAAATTAGCACCTATTATCCAAAATAAGCCCATGCTTATTTTTGGCTAACTCCTTCTCCTTTTCCTTTTCTAGTACTTAAATGAATTTTTCATATGCTTCAAGGACTAAAAATTTTCTGGGTATGATTTCATCAGATAGAGAATTTTTCCACCTTTCCAAAAAGGTAAAGAAGTCCTCCTAACTCCTTGTATTTTTTGAGTTATGGCTCAATGGAGTTTAGAGGGGAAATTTTCCTTGGGCAGGTCTGTGGAGGTAAGGAGGAAAATTTGCCGGGGAGTTTCGGGCAGATGAGTGGAGTTGGAAAATTTGCCAAGGAAATTGGTAGGTTGGCGGAGGTACAAAGAGAAATTTGAATACTAGCCCTTTTTGGGAAAAAATGCTCAAAGTCAAATTTTAGCCCACACGCCCGAAGGAGGAACAAAGTTCATTCGCGGCTGGGAGAAAATTTTACCACTTAGCCTTTTTGGGCAAAACGGTTAAAGTAGAGAATTGGCCCGCAAGCCCACAAATGAGAATGAAGGAAATATTACGTTGTGCCTCCCCAACTAATCGAGGCCGATACGTGTTATTTTTTTGATGCATCATCGGTGCATCGGCGGGGCATCAGGAGACCTTGGAAAATTTTACACTTTTTCCGCGAAAGGGTTAAACATTGGCTTCGACCCTCTGTGCCATAATAATTCAACACGTGTCATGAAAACTTGAGGGGCCATGGAGATTTTTTGGAAATTATTCCAAAAGGGAAAAATTTGAAGTTTGACCCCACCGACCCAACTTTTCACTCTATTTTTTACCGCTTTTGCCCTATATCTTCAAAGGGCCATATCTTTCAAACCAGAGCTCGGTTTTTCATGATTTTGGTGTCATTGGAGATATGTTGAAATTATCTACATGATGGACCCCTAAAATTTTAATATTTATGGAGTTTTATGGGAACAATTTGAAGAAATTTCTTAGGCATGGGAAAATGCATAACGAGACATCCAACCACCAAAAGTTAATGCAAGATATGGCACCCATTTTTCTCCAACATGGTCGAATACATAAAAAATGGATTTGTGAGGGTTCCCTTGTTGTTTTAATGAATCTTTTTGGTGGTTGGAGATGTGGAATCAATTTTCCCATGTTTTTACCTTCGTTTGTTCTGTTTGATCAATAAAAGCTAGATTTGGCTCATTTTTGTAAATGTTGAATGTTTCTTGCTCTTGCAACCTCTTCTTTTCTCCTTAGTAGGTGGATTTGAGGATTTTTAGACCTCCCATATGGACTACATCATGTTTTTTTCCTTCTTTCTATTGTAATGCATCGTATCAAATCTAGAACTGACAATGCATGCTCTGTGAATGAGTTTTCAATCCTCTCTTGTGTTGGTTTGTTTCCTTCTGATCTTTCATTACATTTTGGCAATTTGTGCATGTTTTGATGCTACATCCTCATGATCTGTGTCTATTTTTGCAAAACAATAATTTCAACACTCCTTTAGTGTATCACCGTTTGGTTTTGCTTAGTTTTGTTTCCATTTCCATGTTTTCTCTCAACCCTGTCTCCTTGGTAGTTTTAGAGTAGGAATTTTGAATCAAAACCTCTACAAAAATTGCATGCATACACCTAAACAGAGGAGTAAGAACCAACTTCAATCTGGAGAGTTTTCCCACCTTTCAAGGTCCCACACCTTTGGGAAAACTCCATGTTGTGCATTCACACCAAATTGGCCATTTGTCTACAACAGATCTAAGGGTCGATTTGGGGGTGTTGTGAATTTGCACTA
Source organism: Taxus wallichiana var. yunnanensis (assembly GCA_018340775.1). Lineage (NCBI taxonomy): Eukaryota > Viridiplantae > Streptophyta > Pinopsida > Cupressales > Taxaceae > Taxus > Taxus wallichiana. The sequence continues at coordinate 503,492,171 of CM031240.1, read as the reverse complement.
ACAGTTTTGGCATGCCCGGTGGGACCAAGAGGTCTTCCACTTCATTTTTGTAGGTTGATGTGTTCTGTAAAAGTTTTAGCCATTAAAGGCAATTCTAAACACATCTGGTGACTCCATATGGTCAACAACCCGTCTCTCGAAGTTCTGAGACCTTCCTTTTCATTCATTTCCATCCCTTTCACTCTTTTCCATTCCATGAAGTTTTGAAATCATGACTTCATTTCTGTCATGGAATTTGTATTTACAACAACAACAACAGTACATTCCACCTCATATGTGCTTTACAACTCCTTCAAATCAGCATTTTGAATAAATTCAATATCATCATGCTTACCCATATGAGCAATACCAAAATTAGTTTTGTTATGAAACATATCAAGAGCAAGTGTACACATGCAATGAAGACAATCAAATGCAAGATGTTGTTATATTGGAGAAGATCCAAAAAATGGAGATTGGTATGGTGCAATCAAGAGAAACAACTCAAATGAAGGCTTTCAAAATTGGTTGCAGGGCACCTTGTCCATGGGTTGGCCCTTTTCCAAGACACTTCAACCCTCAGGAGAAGCTAGACTTCATGGTGGAGATGCTTCCCCAACTTGCACAATGGACTAAAGAGATAGGGGCCTATGAATTTGGTGCTAAGAAACCTTGTCAATGGGTAAGTTCTACACCATCATCTGGTTTTTCTCTTTCCATTCCTCAAGCAACACCATCTCAATTTGGGCTTCAATTTCCAAGCTTCCCATTATAGCTACCCCAAGTGTTGATTTCATTTCTCCATCCCCTAGTCTTCCACCTCATCTCATTTCTTCTATCCTTTTCCCTTCCAAACATCCATCCCCTCCAAACAAACAAGAAGTTTCACCTCCTCCACCACCACAAACAAATGCAAAATTGGTTGAAATCCAACCTATTTCTCCTCTTGTCTTCCCAATTCCATGTGGGAAGAAGAAATTGCAAAAATCAGTCATGAAGGATAGCAAGAGGAAGAACCAAGCAAAGAAGGAATGATTAAGAGCTTAGTAAGCTTGGCTCTTAGATATGGGATTGAGAAAATTCCTTTTCTGGTGAAGCCTACAGAGGAGGCCAAAGATGAAGAGTCAATGGTGGTTAGGACTGATTTTGTTGCAGCAGAAGAAGAGAAAAAGAAGAAGCAGATCAGCAATCAATTTTCTCATAATGTAGTGTCTATGTTGGCACTTTGTTTGAAAAGAATGCTGATCCAATTGAAGTTACACAATCAACCATGGAAGGAGAGAAACAATCAGCTAAAAGTCCCATTAGAAAGGAGAAAATGGGTGAGACCAAATAAAATTTTATAGTAGAAGAAGAATAAGGAATCATTGATGTTTTATTGCTTTCATTTGAAGGAACTGATTTGGTCAATGAATCCATGATGAAGGAAAGCTCTAAAAGAGATCTTGCAATCCTAATTAGTCCTCTAGAAAAACATATTGAAGAGTTTGATTCGTCAAACTTCATGCTAGAGGAAGAGTTCAATTAAGAGTAGATTGATCTTCAAAAATCAGCAGAAGAACTCCAGAGCCAAAAATGTGTTGAGTTGTGAAGCTTAATTACTTCATTTTAGCATGCAATTAGAACTTGCTAGAAAATACAGATGAGCTAGCATTGGTCATGGATAACCGGCATTGGTCGGTATAGGTTAGGAAAAGTGATCCGCACTGATCGGGGTTAACCAAAGATCGGTTACTGTGTAAGAAAGTTTTAATTAACTCTCGGGAATTAAATCTATTTTTAGCATTAAAGTAGATTTATTGGATGTAATTGCATGGCTAAGTGCCCTAAGTTTATAAACGACTATATAAGGATAAAAGCTAGGGTTTAGAAGTAATGGATGTATCATAATTACAAGATAATTATGTGAGAGAGAATTCTTGGTGAAGAATCAAAAAGCTTGAAGGAAGAAAGTACTGAACATCTGAGAAGTGTAGAAGATTGTAAATCTTCATTGTATATCTTGTCAAAGCTTTGGATAATAGATTGGCTTGTTTCTTGGTGGACGTAGCCCACACTGGGTGAACCACATTAAATCTAGTGTTGATTTATGTCTCTTGTTTTGTATAATTCTTCTGGTAGAATATTCGCTTTTATTTGCATGTATGCTTAGATATGATATATTGTCTGTACAACCAATGTGTTAACCCCAACAACTGGTATTAGAGCTTTGTTTGAGGGTTTTTGTGTTGATATATTTACTCACAGAGGGTTTTCTGATTGAGTGGGAGCTACAACAATGACAGAAGATAATAAATACAAGGTAGAGAAGTTTGACGGCCGAAATTATCAATTATGGAAGATGCAGATTGAGGATTATCTGTATCAAGAGAGATTTGTACTTACCATTGGATGAGAAGTCTAGACCTACAAAGATGACTAATGAAGAATAGAATATTCTTGATAGAAAGGCTTTGGGATCTATAAGATTGAGCCTGACAGCATCTGTGGCTTCCAATATTACAGAAGCGGCTTCTACGGTAGACTTAATGAAATATCTTGCTAATTTATATGAAAAACCTAGTGCTTTAAGTAAAGTTTATTTGATGAAGAAAATTTTTAGTTCTAAGATGCATGAAGGTGAATCTGCCTCTAGTCATTTGAATGATTTCCAATCTATTGTAAATCGGTTAAAATCGGTTTCAATACCGTTTGATGATGAAGTAAAATCACTTTTATTCTTATGTTCTTTGCCTAATAGTTGGGACAACTTAGTAATGGTTGTTAGTAATATAGCATTTGCTAATAATATTTTGAAGTTTTATGATGTGGTTAATATAATCTTAAATGAAGAAATTTGTAGGAAAAGTATAGAGGAAACATCATCTAGAAATGATTTGAATATAGAAAGTAGGGGCAGGAAGAAGGAGAGATCCAAGAGTAAGAGTAATGGGAAATCAAAGTCAAGGGATAGCAGATCTAAATCCAGAAGTAAGGGAATTACTTGTTGGAAATGTGGAAAGAAAGGACATGCAAAGAAAGATTTTTGGTCAAAGAATAAAGAGAACCAACAACCAGACAAAGGTAAAGAGGTGAATCTTGTTGCATCAGAGGTAATGCAAGATGCTCTTATTCTTTCTTTAGATAGTAGAATTGAATCATGGGTTTTAGATTCAGGAGCTTCTTTCCATGCAACCCCTAATAAGGGTTATTTCAGAAATTATGTCCAGGGAAATTTTGGGCATGTCTATTTGGGTGATGATGAACCTTGTAGTATTACTGGTAAAGGGGAAGTTCATCTAAAATTGTAGAATGGAAATACATGGGTATTGAAAGATGTGAGGCATGTGCCAAGCCTTAGGAGGAATCTTATTTCTACAGGGAAACTAGGTGAATCTGGTTGCATGGTTACTTTTACAGGAGACTCTTGGAAAGTCACCAAGGGTGCTTTTGTTGTGGTAAGAGGTAAGAAGGTAGGAACATTATATTTATCTACCCGTATTGCTGATTCATTTTCTACATTATCTACTTCAAATTTAGATGCATGCATATGGTATAATCGGTTGGGTCATATGAGTCAAAAAGGAATGTAGATCTTAAAGGCTAGGGGTAAGTTATCAGATTTAAAAGATTTAGATCTTGATTTCTATGAGCATTGTATCTTTGGAAAGAAAAAGAGAGTGAGATTTCTCAAAGTTTGGGCAACCGAGAAGGAGCATAAATTAGAGCTTGTACACTCGGATGTGTGGGGACCAGCTCAAGTGGCTTCTCATGGTGGATCCCGGTATTATGTTACTTTCATTGATGATGCTACAAGAAAGGTATGGGTTTATTGTATTAAACGCAAGTCTAATGTTTTCAAACTTTTAAAAGATGAAAAGCCCTTGTTGAGAATGAATCAAATTCTAAGTTAAAGTGCCTTAGATCGACAATGGTGGTGAATACGTAGTAAGGATTTTAATGATTCTTGTTCAGTGAATGGGATATGTAGAGAAAGAATGGTTCCAAGAACACCACAGGAGAATGGTGTTGTAGAGAGAATGAACAGGAAAATCATGGAATGTGCTAGAAGTATGAGGATACATTCTAGATTTCCCTTGCGGTTTGTGGTAGAATCGAGTTGATATAGCGGTTTATTTTATTAATTTTGGCCCTTCAAGTTCACTAGATGGAGGAATACCAGAGGAATCTTGGATCGGAAAAGAGGTAGATCTTTCTTTTCTTAAAGTTTTTGGTTCAAAATATTTTATGCATGTTGATAGGGAAAATAGAAAAAAGTTGGATGTAAAATCCAAGAGCTGCACTTTAATTGGTTATGGATCTGGTGATTTCAATTTTAATTTTTGGGATTTAGAGAATTCTAAAAAATTTAGGAGTTGTGATGTTGAATGGAATGAAAAGAGAATGTACAGAGGATCAAATTTTAATACCCAAGGATGAGAAAATTGAGAAGTTTAGTGATAAAAATAAACTCTTAGGTTTTAAAGAAAAACCTTTAGAAATACACAAGAACCATGGTCGGTTATGCCTTGACTAGCATCGGTCGATGAATTGCGACGATTCACGAGAGGATCGAACCAGCGTCGAGTTAGTAGAACCGACGCGTCGGTTATAGGTGACCGGCATCGGTCACTGTCAAAAATTGATACTAATGTCTAGGAGGTATAGATTTAGCCTCCGGTACCCCAAACTCTGTGAGAAGGTCACCAAGGGAAGTGAACTTCTAGAAATATTTTCACCTTCTCTATTTTATTTATTATTGACTGATAGTGGTGAACCAAAAAGCTTTGAAGAAGTAATGTAGGATAAAACTCACATTCAGTGGGAGCATGGCATGGATGAGGATATGAACTCTTTGGAATAGAACTAGACTTGGGATTTGGTTAAATTGCCAGTAGGAAAGAGAACATTGTAGAAAAAGTGGGTTTACAGAATTAAGGAAGAAGAGGGTGGACAAAAAAGGTACAAGGCAAGGCTTGTAGTAAAGGGATTTACACAAAAGGTAGGTATTGACATTGGTGAAATATTTTTTCTGTTGTTAAGATGACTTATATTCATACTATATTGAGTTTAGTTGCAGTAGAATATTTGCATTTACATCATCTATATGTGAAGATGGATTTCCTTCATGGTGATTTGGGTGAAGAGATTTATATGCATCAGTCACTTGAGTATGAAGTCAAGGGTAAGGAGAAATTAGTGTGCAGTTTGAAAAAGAGCCTATATGGGCTCAAGAAAGCTCCAAGGAAATGGTACATGAGGTTTGATAGTTTTATGCATGAGCATGGTTACTTGAGATGTGAATCTAACCATTGTGTTTATTTCAAGAAGCTTGAAAATGGAAGCTATATTATTTTGTTATTGTATGTGGATGATATGCTTATTACAGGATCTAGTATGTAGGACATTGGTGAGCTTTTGAGAAAGCTAGCTCACATGTTTGTAATGAAGGAATTGGGAGCTGTAAAAATAATCCTTGGCATGCAAATACATAGAGATAGGAAAAATAATAAATTGTATTTGTCTCAGAAGGATTATATCTACAAGGTGTTAAAAAGGTTCAACATGCATAATGTAAAACCTGTTAGCACACCTATGGAAAGAAACTTTAAATTGAGTAAATATCAGTGTCCTTCATCACAAGAGGAGGTCAAATATATGACACAGGTGCCATATGCTTCAGCGATTGGAAGTATAATGTATGTTATGGTTTGTACAAGACCGAGACATTGCAGCAGTGGGGGAGGTGTGAGTAGATATATGGCTAATACAGTAAAGAGCATTAGAAAGTAGTCTAATGGATACTCAGGTATTTGAAAGGGACATCTAGCATGCACTTATGCTATGGAGGTTCAGATATTTCATTACGTGGCTATGTTGATTCGAATATGGTTGGAGATATGGATGGTAAGAGGAGCAATACTGGATATATTTTCACGGTAGGTGGAACAACAGTTAGCTGGATTTTGAGATTACAACAGTTGTGGCTTTGTCTACTACAAAGGTAGAGTATGTTGTAGCTACAAAGGCTAGTAAGGAGATGATATGGATGAGTAGGTTCATGGAAGAGTTGGGAAAGGAGTAAGGTAATTGTAAACTATTTAGTGATAGTTAGAGTGTAATTCATTTGGAAAAGAACTCAACATTTCATTCGAGAACGAAACACATTCAGTTGAGATATCACTTCATACGAAAGGTATTGGAGGATGGATAGTTGAATCTAGAAAAGATTCATACGAGCAAGAACCCTATGGATATGCTAACGAAGCCATTAGTAAAGGAGAATTTGGAGCTACACTCCACTTCTATTGGTCTTTGAGTTTGAGACTTGAAGAGGAAGAAACAAAGCCAAGGAAGGATCCAAGAATGATTTTGTACATGTATGGTGCAGTAATTAAACTCCAAGTGGGAGATTGTTGAGTTGTGAAGCTTAATTACTTCATTTTAGCATGTAATTGGAACTTGCTAGAAAATACAACCAACGTTGGTCATGGCTAACTGGTGTTAGTCGGGGCTAACCGGCGTCAGTCAGAGCTAATCGGCATCAGTCAAGTCAGTCGGAAAAGTGATCCACACCGGAGGGGGTTAACCGATGTCGGCTACCTGTGTGAGAATTTTTTTAATTAACTCTCGGGAATTAAATCTATTTTTAGCATTAAAGTAGATTTATTGGATGTAATTACATGGCTAAGTGCCCTAAGTTTATAAACGACTATATAAGGATAAAAGCTAGGGTTTAGAAGTAATGGATGTATCATAATTACAAGATAATTATGTGAGAGAGAATTCTTGGTGAATAATAAAAATCTTGAAGGAAGAAAGTACTTTGAACATCTGAGAAGTGTAGAAGATAGTAAATATTTATTATATATTTTATCAAATCTTTGGATAATATATTTTCTTTTTCTTGGTGGATGTAGCCCACATTTGGGTGAACCACATTAAATCTGTGTTGATTTATGTCTCTTGTTTTTTTATAATTCTTCCGGTAGAATATCCACTTTTATTTGCATGTATGCTTAGATCTGATATATTGTCTATACAATGGTGTGCTAACCCCAACACAATGTATGGCGGTAGAGAGTATGATGATGCAAAATCAGCTCCAATGGATGTTGCAATCAGAGATGAAGAGCTGCAAATTGTAGAGGAGTTTTATGCTGCTATGGAGGAAGAAAAAGAGTAGAATATTTTTAGCACCTCTTCCACAACATCCATCCAAGAAAGTATATAGTCATTTTTTCACCCACTAAGAACAAGAGAACCTCATGCACACTGACCTATCACCCAACAGGCGTTGGGCACTCACCTGAGGTGCATGAGAGGGAGCTGAGTCTCTCTTTTATGTGAGTCTAGTGGAAGGCATAGTTCATGATTCTGACTTAGTGATTTAATAGACATGAAGAAGCTATAGAGCTCAGGATGACTTCTACACCCCTTTAGTCATAATGGAAACAAAGTGTGCAACAGAATAATAGAACCAAGAAGTTGTAAATCCAAAAATATACTTAATCATTCAAGTAAGGTCCATGATTATACAAGATCAAAAGTAGAGTAAAAACATGCAGATAATACAAAAGGAGATATTTAACGTAAACATGATGGTAACCTTATCATATTCATTCATAGTCTTGCTACAAAGTATCACAGAGAGGTAGACCATAGTCATGCACCATGTCTGGATTCATACATGTATTCTCACAAAACAAAAATTTCATTCCCCATTTCCCCATTACATCCTTACTGGAATCCTTTACCCATTTTCATCCCTTAGTTCTCGCAGTAATTCTACAGAGCTCTGCTACCTCACTTCTATCTCTTTTTCTTTTCCAAGGGCACACGTATAAATAGGCATCTGAGCTCTAAAAAACTCATCTATAGCCTTATATCTAGCCCCAAGTGTCAAGGTGTGGGTCACCCCGCACATGCCTCTCCATGTCATGATTATCTTTTTGGATCTTTCTATCGCAAGGTATATTCCTTCCAGGACACCCTGTCGCCAGGATGGAACCTTATCCAAACGGAACATGTTCTTCATGTGTTCTCGCCCAAAAGGCCAAAAGTGGCTAAGTCCCAAATTGTTATTCACATGGCACATGTGCCCTAGGTTCTCTAATAATCCTTTTGAATAATTCTTGTGTGCCTTCACTTGCACGCTTTCTCTGGCCATGCACGCCTACGCGCCCTTAAGATTTGGAAGCTAAAATAGGGGCCCAACAAAGTCTGCAAGAAGACTCCATTTTTGCGTTGAATGTCGAGAAATGGGAACATCCAAAGAATCAGAATATGCCCAATCACGTACTTGGATTCATTGGAGCCAAAGGAGAAGCTAGATCTGGTCATGTCCATTTCGGGCATAAGGACGATATGCAAAGCACCAAGGATCAGCTATCATACCTCTTCAATCCAAATGCGTAACAACAAAAAGAGGTATTTGATTTCTCTAGATGATACCTTGATGATTTTTGTGGAGGACTAGCTTATTTTAAGTTTTTCACTCATCTAACCAGCCATGTTCAGGTGCAAATCAATTGCATGGCTGCCATTTTTGTGGAAGGGAAGCTATTTCTCCTGCCGGTTGACGTTTTGTTTCAGCTCCCTTTACTCTTGGTTAGAGTAGAGTAGGTAGGTTTTCTTTTAGCAGAATAAGTGCTTGTGCACACTCTACATATCCCACTTGGGGTATGTATGATTTTCATGTTTGTACATAGTTTTGTGGTGTCAGTTTTTCTCTTGCACAGTGCATTGTCTTGGCATTTGGTCACAACCGATTTCAGTTTTCAATGGTTTCTAAGAGGCTTAAAAGGGAAATTTTCAATTAGAGGATCATTTTACAGGCTATCTATCATGACTTCATGCCCAATGGAAGCTTCAAGGAAGCTGGTCATTTCATCTAGCAGCAAATGACCCTCTCGGGGCATTGCTAAAAGTGTTATCCAAAATAAGCCCATGCTTATTTTTGGCTAACTCCTCCTCCTTTTCCTTTCTTTGGTAATTAAATGAAGTTTTTCATGCTTCAAGGACTCAAAATTTTCTAGGTATGATTTCATAAGATAGATAATTTTTCCACCTTTCCAGAAAGGAAAAGAAGTCATCCTAACTCATATTTTTTGAGTTATGGCTTGGCGGAGTTTGGAGGGAATTTTTCCCTAGAAGAGTTTGAGGAGGTAAGGAGGAAAATTTTCTAGGGAATTTCGAGGCGGTAAAGTAGAGTTGGAAAATTTTCCAAGGAAATTGGTAGGTTGGAAAAGGTGTGGAGAGAAATTTGAAACTTAGCCCTTTTTGGGAAAAAATTCTCAAAGTCAAATTTTAGCCCACAGGCCCAAAGGAGGAACAAAGCGCATTCGCGGTGCTAGGGAGAAAATTTTTCCACATAGCCTTTTTTGGGAAAAAGGGTTAAAGTCAAGAATTTTCCCACAAGTCTACAAAGGAGAATGAAGGAAAAATTAGGCCGTGCCTCCCCAACTAATCAAAGGCCGACACGTGTCATTTTTATGACACATCATCAAAAGCTGCATCGACGGGGCATCAGGAGACCTTGGAAAAGTTTGGACTTTTGCCCCAAAAGGGTTAAACATTGGCTTTGACCCTCCGCACCAATAATAATTCGACACGTATCATACGAGACTTGAGGGGTGGAGATTTTAGGGAAATTTTTCCTAAAGGGAAAAATTTGAAGTTTGACCCCGCCGACCCAAATTTTGACTCTGTTTTACCAGTTTTTCCCTAAATCTTCAGAGGGCCATATATTTCGAACCAAAGCTCAGTTTTTCATGATTTTGGTGTCATTGGAAAGATGTTGAAATTATCTACATGATGGACCCATCAATTTTTAATTTTGATGGAGTTTGATGGGGAAAAAATTGGAAACATCTCTGTACAGAAAAAATGCGAACTGCCCCCAACCACCAAAACTGATGAAGTATGGCTCCCATTTCTTCTCCAACATGGCCGAATGCATCGAAAAATGGATTTTTGAGGTCAACCTTGCTATTTTAATGAATATTTTTTGTGGTTGGATTTTTAAAATTGATTTTCCCATGTTTTCTCATTTCCTTAATTCTGTTCAAGTGATAAAAGCCAGTTTTGGATCATTTGTAAAAAGTTGTTCATCATTATTCTTTTCCTCTCCCTTCTTTTCTTCCCCAGGGTCAAAAATGGATTTTGAACCTCCTCCCATGCTCTGTAATGACATTTTTTCCTCTTACCCATGAAATGATGTTCTGTGCAAACTTCTGGAGCAATAAAAACATGTTTTGTGATGCATTTGTCCATCCTTGCTCATTTTTGGTTGTTTTCTTCTTACCTCTCTTCATTGCAGGTATTTGTGCATGTTTGGATGTTCATTGCAGGTTTTGGAGCTGTGTTCATGGATTTTGGAAACATTTTTTTGTGAAATCCATCTTTGGTCTGTGATGCACTTGTCCATCCTTTCCATTGCTCGTCTCTTCTTGTTTTATGGCGCTTTCGATAGATGATCAACACTTTCCTTCTCTAGTGTATCACCGCTTTAGTGTAGGCTCTGTTTTCCTTGTTTTCTTCCTCTCCTTATCTCCTTGGAATTTATATTAGGTTAGATTAGCTTGCCTGCACTGGAATAGCTTGTGGCAAGTAGTTTAGGAAGAGGAACTAGCATTCTCTAGAGAGCTTTCCCCATTTGCAAAGGTCCCACACTTTGGGAAAGATCAATGTTGTGTAATCACACCAAATGAATTTGCCTTATAAAAGAAAATCCATAACTCATTTGGGGGTGCTATGATTTTTCACTAACAACACATCACCACCTCCACTTTGTGTATTAATTTTTCCCAAGATTTTTAGGGCTATGAAAAGCATTGGAAATCATTGAAAGTAGAGTTAGAATGATTACGGATGAACACATTCCCTCATCACTTCTAATGACTTCTAGTTTATGATCTTGCTCACTTCTCCTCAGTCTTCCCACCAATGGATAATAATACACCAGAACTCTCGCCAGGGCATCCTGCAAATGCTTTGCCACATCTTTGTCATCGTTATATTTTGTCTAGTATAAAAATATGTATTTTTGGAAAACCATAGGAAAATATGGTCATCAAGATTAGAGAGAAAGAGGAATGGAAGGGAATTGGGTGTAACAGAGACACTAAAATGGGCACCTGTATGGTGATTAGCAATTATGTGAGCATATTTTCTATAAATCCAAGACCAATTATGAGATGAAGACAAAAAAAGGAAGGAATTTAAAAGAACAATTATATCTATAAGGAATTTCATGTCGGAGAGGTCAAGTCAAAGAGTGGAAAGTGGGGCACACTTATTTTTTTATACCCGAAAATTCCTTACATTAGACACCCACATTTATTTACCCTTGTCTAGCGGTTATGTAAATTGGTATCGAATACCAACTATTTTTTAAAAATATTGTATACAAATAGTAAAACTCTGTGGTAATCCATGCAACCATGATACCGTAACAATCCTAATCCACTTATAAGTAGATGATAATCTCACTCAATATGTAATCGGTGTCATGGTCGAGGATTATATTCAATCATCATCATGGTTGTGGTTCTCATGGCTAGAGGAGGAGGTGGATATTATTCATAAATCAACTCACAAGTTTCAGTGATTGGACATCAGCTCAGGCACTGTTGATTTGGAAATATTCAAGCAAGAATTTAACTCTATATTCTATGTTGCATATTTTTATTCTCATCTACTCCAAATAAAAACTCAACTCACCATGAGAGTCATCCTCGAACTATAGAAATTTTCAGAGAAAACAAAAAAGGAAACACTAGTAATCATTGGACCAGATGCAACCCATGGTTTGATGAAATTTTTGGCTACCATGCTCACTAAAATTTCACTACAATACGATAGTGAAAGCATGAATACCTTTGAAGTGTTATACAAATAAAGACTCTAGTTGATATTGGACTTTCAACACCTATTTCCTATGCATGTCAATTCAATTATAGCTTCTATCAAACCAATGTAAGAAGAAGGATTCCCATCTACAATTGGCTTTGAGTCATCAGTTGATGCATTGCTTGATTCATATCAACAGTGGCATCATTGTGCTTACGTGATTTGAAAATTATAATCTTTTTCATTTAGATCATACACTGCCACTTGTTCCCTTGTATTATCCTCACACTTCACTTTACCTCCACATTAACATCAACTCAAATCAAGTTATTTCTATGTAGTTGCCAAAATTATTTTTGTTGTAATTGTGACGTAGCTAACATTATTTATTTCACAAGCCTCATCAATGAAGATGATCAAAGAAGTTGCTAATTAAACCTTTTTAATTTTTCCCTACTATTTTTTGAGAATTTTATTTAATGCAATGATGGTCGTTTTAATGTATTTTGTAGGCAAGTTCCCCTTTAATAAAGCTTATTAAATTTTGAATAGACATGACATCTGATATATGTCACTTCCAAATTTCTAAAATGTCATTTCTTGTATTTTATATATGTAGTTAGTTTCTTTTTTAATTTTTTTTTAAAGTGTCTCCTCAAAATATGTAATGAAATCTAAATAATCTAAATAATAAATGCATCACTTTAAAGTTATTAAATATGATAACACATGTCATGTTCTCAAAATTTATTTTAAATTTTTTTAAAATCATGTATTCAAATAAGGCCTTTACATATTCATATCATATAAAACCACCAATATAGAGATAGATAAATGATTAATTGTATAATTATAATATTATAAATTTACATATCCAACATTTAGACATTACAAATATTGACTCTAGGAAAATAATCTTGAAAAATTATTGGTTAGAAATTGTTGAAGTAATAAACTTGGATGAAATGTATAGTAACCTGCCTACGGTAGGAACTAATAATATTATTATTGTTCTTTTCTTTAACACAATATAATTCATATAATTTTTTAATACAAACATAGAAAAAATATATTTTTAAAAATTTAACTTACAAATCTAATTTTTATTGCAAACATGGATAAATCAAAGCTCAAAGCTTTTTCTTATATTACTTAGGGAAAGGGCCCTAGCCCACAAAAATATTACATGAAGTTGCCAAAGATAACATTTCTCATCTTTGGCAATCCTAGTCTAAATGCATTATCACAAAAAGGTGGCAAGATCTGGAAATAAGACATTTCCCATTTAGCCAACCTAATTCAATTAAAATATCTATTCCTAATTACAGAAATTATGGAATATTTCTAGTGCCAATTCCTTTGCCACCGTTATGCCCGAGGAAGACTACATCGCATCCACGAAATTTCCTTCTCGACTCATAGGAGGTGTTATCGACACTAAAATTTTCCTCCGTAATTTCTATTTCATTAATGTATGTATTAAGAATAGGATGTTGTTAAGTGTAATTAGTAGTAGCATCTGATAGAAGATAACGGTGCCGTCAGTATGGTGCCACCAATAATGTAGAGTACGGTAACAGTCAAAGTACAATAGGAATGTTGTAAAAAGTAAATATTTGTCGTAAGTGGTCCGGTAATGTTAAAATGTCAAAGTTGGGATAAGTAGAGAAGTAGGGTCTACATGATATTGGTAATAAGGACAAGGAGTGAGGTCATAAATATTTTGTGTATTTTATTTGTAAAAATTCTAAAAATGTGGAGCCCATGTGAAATGATAAGGTTTATCTTATCTTAAAAGACAAGCTTACATGTACGTATAAGAGTTAAGATATGGAATATGATTCGTCAGAGGGATTTCTTATCCTATCTTAGAGATAAGATGGATAATCCCGGAAGTTCTATAAATAAAGAGGCCACCCCCTAATTTAGCATAGAAGGAAGTAGTGAGAAATATTGTATGAATTGTGTAAAGGAAGCCATCACTTAAAGGTGTGTTGAAGAAGCCATTAAGAGGTGTAATTGTAAAGTTTCTCCCATAGTATTGGTGGAAGGAAAGTGAAGTCAATAACACTTGAAGTACCTCATGGGTGAGATTGTAACAATTTCATGTTAATATTATAATTTACTTTGATATTTCATATTTGTCATCATTCCATCTTATCATAGTCGATGGTATTCTTGTGTTATGTTTGTTGTTTTGTTTCCAGATTACATCCACCAAACTAAAGGTTGTGCATTAGTAAATAATCATAGCATGAGGAGTTCCCGGTGAAGAATTATCATAGTGCCAGAGTGGTGATGACATTTTGGTTCCGTTCCCGGATCATTCCTCGTTGGTGGATTTTCTGGAGAGATATTCCCACTTAGTCAAAAATCAATTGGAGGGTAACCTTATTTTTACTGTGCATAGTAGTTACCATGGTAAAGTCATTTTTGTTGTGAATAGTAGTTACCATGGTAAAGTCATTTTTGCCATGAATAGTAGTTACCATGGTAAAGTCAGTTTTGCTATGAATAGTATTTACCACAAAAGTCACTTTTTACTTTACCGTGAATAGTATTTACCGTAATAACTTCACTTTTACTCAGTGAATAGTGTTTACCACAGTAAAGTCAGTTTTTACCGCAGTAAATCAAGTTTTACCATAGTTTACCGTGGTCATTTCTATTTTCTATTATAGTGATTTCAATTATTTGTGCACATAAGTCTTGTTGATTGTACTTGTGGGTTGGTATTTCACTGTGGTTACTTTTGAAAATGGGGAAGATTCCTGTTTTTTCAGCCCAATCTAATGAAGATGCTTCCTCTTTCATTCAAGAATTTAAACGATCTTGTATTTGTAATGGCCTTATAAGAAGGGAACAATGGACTGAATTTTTTCCTACCTTTTTGGATGGTTCAACCCTTAGGTGGTTTGAAACACTAGGTGATAATGTGAAAAACTCATGGGATTTATTAACTAAAAGTTTTCTTGAAGAATTTGGTGAACAATGTAGATATGCGTATCTCATGATCGATATCACAAAGCTAACCCAAGGAGAGAAGGAGAAGATAAGGGATTATCATGCTCGTGTTCTAGAGCTAAGGAGAAAGCTCGACGCCCAAATCCGGAAGGAAGGATTAGCGGATGGGTTGATGAATGGCGTGGATAATCTCCTATGTAAGCACTTTATTCTTGGGATGAAGCCAGAGATCAGACAACAAGTGAAGTATGACTACCCAACTACCATTGAACAAGCAAAGGAGATTGCAAGAAGGTAAGAAGAAAGCATGGAAGAGGAGCCCAAAGAAATTGTTGCTAAAGTAGAACCTACACCAGCACCTTTGCTCCAGAATCCACAACCACTCTTGGTGAGCACAAATATTTCTCCTAGTACATCTACTGAGTATGAAGATCTGCTCAAAAAGATGGGTCAGTTAACTATTAATCTTCTTCAAGGAAAAGAATTTAGTTCTCAGGGAGGAGATAAAGGTCCAAAATAAATATTTTTGAAGTCAGTATGTTATGGTTGTTATAAAAAGGGTCATTATAAGTATAATTGTCCGATAGAGCTTCTACATCCGATAAAGGAGATAATGATAAAGGAAAAGCACACTGTGAATTCTTTTGATGTAGTAGATAAGAGTAGAAATAATGAAGTAGATGTGTTTGTAATAAAAAGAAAGAAAGAAAAAGATAATCAAGATGGAAATGATCCTAAGAAGATGAAAGGAGAAACTAGTAAGAAACATAGGAGAAGAAAGTTGGGAGTGCAGGATTTTCTGATTTCATAGGGGCAAGGACCATACTCCATCTTGGAAGATCTGTCCAAAAGGCCTGCAAATATTACATATGGTCAACTCTTGGCTATGTCTTCTGAGAAGAGGCGGGAGCTGCGAAGTGGACTCAATGCTCGATGAAGGAAGGAGGTTGAGGTCCCTGTTTTGGAGGTAGAGGCAGATCCCTATGCTCCATAAGCTGAGGTATTATGTAATGGCATTTCAATTCATGATGTCTTAGTTGATGGAGGTGCTGCAGTTAATGTAATGACCGAGTCTGTAATGAATATGTTGGGGTTAGAAATTGATCACCCTTCAACACTTATGTTAAGGTCATTAAATAAGGGAAAAACTAAACCAAAAGGTGTAGTTTCAAATGTGGCAATATTTGTTATGGCTGTTGTATGTGTGGTAGACTTTCGTGTGATAAAAATGGTACTTGCAAGTACCTAATGTTGATGGGAAGACCATGGCTAAGGAGAGTTCATGCAAGAAACTACTAGAATGATAGTTTCATGACACTTGGATGTGGTAAAGAGAGGGTGAAGATAAACATGATCCCTCGACATCATAAAATAGAACCTATGGATTCAAGTGATGAAACTGATGATTGGACATCCTCTGATTACTCTAGTACCAGTGAAGTGGACACTGAAGATGAAGAAAGTGAGGTTGATGTTTCAGTCATGGATATCCTTCCAGTCACACCAACTCATGACCCCATAAAATTATCTGAAGAAGAAGTTGATGATCGTCTCCAACAAATAAAGATTGGTGATGCTATGATGGAGAGTGAGAAGGAATCCTACCTCCAGCTCTTTTGAAGGTACATACACATATTCACTTTTGATTACAAGGAACTCCATCAAGTAAGTTGGGTAGAACATTCTATTGAGTTGTTAGATGGTGCTAAGCCTATAGAGCAAATGCCATATAGAATGAATCCTAATTTTTCCAAGACCTGTAAAAGAAGAAATAGATAAGTTGCTTGATGCAGATTCATATTTTCTCGTGGAGAATTCGAATGGGTTTCTCCCATTGTGATCTCAATAAAAAGAATGGGAAGCTATGCATTTGTGTTGATTACAGAAGCTCAATAAGGCAACAAAGAAAGATCATTACCCTCTTCCATTTTCGATCAGATCTTGGATGAAGTAGCTGGCTAGAGTGCTATAGTTTTTTGATGGATATAAAGCGGCTACAACCAAGTTTGTATAGCAGAGAAAGATCACCAAGACCACATTCACCACTCCTTGGGAACATTTTCTTATAGAGTTATGCCTTTTGGGTCAGTATAATGCTCTCGAAACATTCCAGCGTTTGATGAATAGGGTGTTCGAACCCTATATTGGGACCTTCATCGAGTATTTTTGGATGATTTTGCATCTATGGGAGCAATTTGGACCACCCGCACTAAATGGAGACAACATTTCAAAGGCTAGATGAAGCACAAGCCTCACTAAACCCTACAAAGTGTGTCTGGATGTTCTAAAGGTGTTTTCTTAGGGCATGTTGTATCCAGAGATAGTATTGCACTGATCCTAATAAAGTTTCAAAAATCAAAGATTTACCATTTCCTATGAATAGAAGTTGAGGTCATTTTTAGGCCATGTGGGTTACTATAGAAGGTTCATCAATAATTTCTCAAAGATTGCATAGCCACTAACCCAGTTCTTGAAGAAGGATGTTACTTATGAACCAGGAAATAAGGCACATGAAACTTTTAGACAACTGAAGGAAGCCCTGGTGTCTTCACCTATTTTAAAGAATCCAGATTGGAGCAAGCCATTCATGTTTACACTGATGCCTCAGATGCATCACTAGGAAGTACTTTGAGCCAAAAGGATGAAAATGGGAATGAACATCCAATTTACTTTGGGAGCAGACAAATGAGCAGTGTTGAGGTAAATTATATTGTAACTAAAAAAGAGGCTCTAGCTATCATTTTTGCTGTAAAGAAGTTTAGAAATTACTTGTTAGGGCAGAAATTTATAGTTGTAATAGATCATCAGGCTCTAAAATATATTGTCAATAAGCCTAACCCATCAAGGAGGATAGCAAGATGGATAATTTTGCTACAAGAATTTGAATTTGATATTATAGATAGGCCAAGAAAGAAGCATGTCAATGCAGATGCACTCTCTCAAGCCTATGATGGTTTAGGATCATCTTGTGATGATGATGATTTCCCGATGCAAAGATTGTTATCCTTGACACAATTCCTAGTGAATACATAGATATTTGGAATTATCTAAATGAATTCAAGTTTCCTGATGGTGCTAATGCAAAGAATAAGGAAAGATTACTCAAGCTAGTCATCCATATTCTATTCTCGCATGGAGTATTATTTCAAATAGGACTCGATGGACAAGATACAAGAGGGCGAATGGACGTGATCAAGGGAAGGAACTGTTAGAAGAATTCCACAATGGTACATGTGGAGGGCACTTCTCTAGAAACTTACAAAGAAGAAGGATCTTGGATGCAGTTATCACCGCCCACTCTTTTTAAAGATTGTTATAATTATTGTAAGACATGTGATATTTGTCAAACACATGGTAACCGTAAGACTTCATCAGCTCCGTTATGTCCTATTCTTTCACTTGGTCCCTTTGAAAAGTGGGGAATAGACACCGTAGGTCCACTTCCAACTACCTCATGCCAAAATAAGTATATTGTAGTTGCCACAGATTATTTAACCAAGTGGGTTGAAGCTAGGCCATTGAAAACAACTTCCATGGATGAAGTGGCAAGGTTCATATATGAACGCATTGTCACCAGATTTGGTTGTCCATTAGAAATTGTAACAAATCAAGGAAGCCACTTCATTAATGAGGTGGTAGAAGCCCTAGTCAATAAGTTTTCTATTAAGCACAGGAAGGCAACAACATACAAGCCAAGCACAAATGGACAGGTGGAACGAACAAATTTTGTGTTGTGTCAAATTCTAGCAAAAGATGCAGCCTTGCAGGTACATAAATGGGATAAAAGGATTCATGCAACATTGTGGGCATATAGGGCAACATCAAAGTCAGCAACAAGATACTCCCCATTTCAGTTGGCTTATGGCATTGATCTAGTTCTTCCTATTGAGTTTGATATTCCCACGGTCAGAGTAATGAAAAATGAAAGAATGGATGAAAGTGATTTAGTAAAAGAAAGGTTGGTACATCTTCATTTACTAGAGGAAATGAGGGAAATAGCTAAGGATACAAGCTATAAGAAGAAAATGAAGCAGAAGGAATAATTTGATCAAAAGATCCGTTGGTCTCCATTTCATGTGAATGACTTGGTTCTAGTATATGATTCCAGATACAAAAAAGAAGACAAAGAAAATTTCTTCCAAAATGGATGGGGCCCTACAAAATAGCAGTTGTGCATGAAAATGGTATGTACCGACTGGAGGAATTGGATGGCACTCCCATTATGAAATGGGTCAACCATGACAAGTTGAAGATTTTCCAAGCACCAAAATAGTCTACTCCGAGGACGGAGTAGAAGCTAGGAAGGGGGAAGATGTCGACACTAAAATTTTCCTCCGTAATTTCTATTTCATTAATGTATGTATTAGGAATAGGATGTTGTTAAGTGTAATTAGTAGTAGCGTCTGATAGAAGATAACGGTGCTATCGATGCACAAGTGCCGCCAATAATGTAGAGTACGTAATCACAAAGTACAATAGAATGTTATAAAAAGTAAATATTTGTCGTAAGTGGTCCGGTAATGTTAAAATGTCAAAGTTGGGATAAGTAGAGAAGTAGGGTCTACATGATATTGGTAATAAGGACAAGGAGTGAGGTCATAAATATTTTGTGTATTTTATTTGTAAAAAGTCTAAAAATGTGGAACCCATGTGAAATGATAAGGTTTATCTTATCTTAAAAGATAAGCTTACATGTACGTATAAGAGTTAAGGTATGGAATATGATTCGTCAGAGGATTTCTTATCCTATCTTAGAGATAAGATGGATAAGCCTCGGAAGTTCTATAAATAAAGAGGCCACCCCCTCATTTAGCATAGAAGGAAGTAGTGAGAAATATTGTATGAAGTGTGTAAAGGAAGCCATCGCTTTAAAGGTGTGTCAAGAAGCCATTAAGAGGTGTAATTGTAAAGTTTCTCCCATAGTATTGGTGGAAGGCAAGTGAAGTCAATAACACTTGAAGTACCTCATGGGTGAGATTGTAACAATTTCATGTTAATATTATAATTTACTTTGATATTTCATATTTGTCATCATTCCGTCTTATCATAGTCGATGGTATTCTTGTGTTATGTTTGTTGTTTTGTTTCTAGATTACATCCACCAAACTAAAGGTTGTGCATTAGTAAATAATCATAGCATGAGGAGTTCCTGTGAAGAATTATCATAGTGCCGGATTGGTGATGACAAAGTGCCCTCGTAGGGAAAATTTATAGTTACTTCGGGAGGAATCACGAGTCTCGTGGTGATTAGATATGGCCTTCTCGTCCTATAGCCAGTGATTTTAATCCCTCGAGGATAGCGTGAGGGTGAAAATTGGC
Organism: Taxus wallichiana var. yunnanensis; assembly: GCA_018340775.1. NCBI lineage: Eukaryota > Viridiplantae > Streptophyta > Pinopsida > Cupressales > Taxaceae > Taxus > Taxus wallichiana. The sequence continues at coordinate 503,472,077 of CM031240.1, read as the reverse complement.
CTCATCTCCCCTCTTGTCCCCTACTTTCTCAAGCTCAACATGGTCCAGATGCAGAGAAAACTGACCAGAGGCATTTGAGAGCATATTGGTGCCACATATACCCTGTGCCACATCAAATATATTATACCTCCCAATTGACTGCTTGGGGTCCAACATTAACCCATGCAAATGGGAATGAATATCCTCCACCTCACACCCATCAATATCCTAAGCAATTTACCAAATCCATGAGAGCCATCTAACATAAACAGGTTTTGAATCTTTCCATCTAGCCACTCTTCAAATGAATATTCTACATCAACTTTGCAAAATGAGGAGTGGTGGGAGCCCCTCACAGCCATAGAACATGTTTGACTTGAACCGGTAGCACGCTTCCCTTGGCTTCCACTTATTTCCATCTCTGAAATGGGAGACTCTGAGCTTTCCAAACTTCCCAAAATGGCATGCCAAATTTCCTAGATGTTGCGGTACTTAAAGCGAAGGTGGAGGAGACAATCAATTTTCCTAATTTTTCATTTAATCACCTCCTTGTTGTTAATCCTACCACATGAGCAAAGGATATCAACCCCAAGTGGGAGGCTCAGAAGACAATGCAATTCATATTAATGATTTAAATCATTAATTAAGGCCTTTTGTAAGGCCATTCAAAATTATTTGTCCATTTCCTTAAGAAAATTCCTTCCCTACCCATCATTCTTACCCCCATATTAGCAAGATGGATTTAATTTAGAAATGTTTATCATTGCCGCGAATATTTATTCTTCCATATAATTGGGAAGATGGAAATAATAAACCATGTTTATCGGATTTCTACTTTCTCTTAAGTATTCTTTATCTAATACAATACTTTATCTAATACAATACAAAGAATTTAAGTAGATACTCATCTCAGATGGAGAAAAGAGATTATGGGAGTGTGTGACTTGAACTATTGCTTAGGCCGTGCAGATTAATTTTTCGATCTGCCATGAATCACAAATATGTCTCTGTCCCAATTTTCTTCCCAAAAAGGAAGTTTAGAACATAAATAATTCTTCCTTTTTGGATAAACATTAAATGCAGTGAATATTTTATTAACATTTATTTTTTCTAAAAGTCATATCTTATTTAAAGATTGTACAAATGTCTTTCTTACAATTTTGATTTTCTTAAATAGAATAAATCAATGTTGCAACAAGGCCTCATATTTGTCAAATTAGTACTAACTAGCCAAAAAGAAAAATATAAATATGTTTTGTAGATTAAAAACATATTTAAATAAAATATGAACATTAGAAAGTTGAAAATTTATAAAATGTCCAATTTTTTGGAAAAGGGGAAATATGGGAATTTTTAAGGGACCCTTATCCTTTTACAAAAATTCCCTTAAGGTACAATAAGACATTGAAGCATATAAGAGAGAAATCCCATCGGTAGAAAGAAAAAGCCACAAAGGCATGATCCAAACAGAGAAAATTATATTTTGAGAGGAGAAATTATTTGTTTGAATGAAATGTATAGAGTTCTTGCATGAGGCATGAACTAATAAATTAAGATTTTTTGACCTTAGTGCCCAAGGTAAGCTAATACTTCCATAATATAATAGTTTGAGCTTATGGATTGCTAGCATTTAACAAGTCAAAGAATAATATTTTTAGCTTAGCATCCACTAGCTTATGTTATACCATAGTACTTGGATATTAGCGATTGATGGGATTTAAAAAATAAAGTAAGATAATGTCATCATAGAGTCTACTAGGTTATGTCACAACAACATATTTCGATGTACAACTACTATGTTTGATTTTTTGGAAAAGGGAAAATATGGGGTTTAGAAAGGACCCGCATCCTTTAAAAAAAAAAAGGCCCTTGTAGTCTCTATTTACCTCTTGCTTCGTCAATCAACCCCAAGCATGTTGGCACATCATCTAGACTAGTCTAGAAGCTCACCCAAGGCATGCGCAGTGCCAAGCCCTCCTTTATGTGAGCTTTGTGAGAATGTTCTTCCTTAATAAGGGGGTGTTACAAAAACAGAGAATGAACGCACCCATTCTTGAAAACCAGATTTAAGCACTAACTCCTAATCTAATGCACCAGAACATAGGATAGCATGATCATACTACAATGGAAGTAGAACTAAATCATGATTATCATCAAGAAAACTAGTAATACACCCATGAACATAAAAGGAAATGTACATATCAAGATCCATCACATAAGTGCTTCAGAATCACTTCATTATATTCATTAGTCAAAGTACAATAGCTAAGATTACATCAAAAGAGTTCCATGTATGAAGGTATTTACATTAGTAGAGCTTTGACACATTATAGAGCTCACCATCACACATTACACATTTTTACTAACTATCTCCCTCTCTTGCTCTCATACTGCATACACTCATCCTCTCTTAATTTTTCTCATAAAACCATACATAAGAGGAACTCTCAAGGAATCTCCTCTTAACCACTCATCATTACATGAGAAATCCTAAAGGAATATTTCATGATTTCCCTACCACTACCCAAGAACATGTTAAATGTCATCAATCGAGTATCCCTTAGCACGCAAGTGCCAACTAATCCATAACAAAATAAGCTCCTTATCCTTTCATGATAACCGTATTGATGCCTTATAATATCCTTTTCTTGAGTTGCAAGTCTTCATAGCTTATCCATATTTGTATTTGATCACTTTTTCATTTGTTCCCTAAACACATCCTTTCTTGTTGTCCAAAACTCACTAAGTCTTGAATCCATCCCGCTTGGGCGCAAGCCTTTACACATCTCCAAGAACTACTTGTGTGCATACCTTGGCACCACTGCTTCCACATGCCACCAATATTTGTGGCTTAGGTACTTAGCTAAGACCCTAGAACAACATTTTCCTTTAATCCTTTCAACCAATCAATACGACCTCGAAGAGAAGATTTATCTAGGACCTGAGTAGTTTCCTAAAAACTCACTTCTGACAGAAAACTTTTAGTATTCAGAGATACCTTTGTTATTCCCAACAAAATTGTTTGATAATTGATTTCATTTTCTAGAGCATGATCCATTCTTTGTGCTTGTGATAATCCAAAAAGTTCTTGAGGTAAAAAACATTACCCAATCCATTTTCCAAATTTTCCACATCTACAATGAAAGATTTTGATGTCATTTGGCGTACAATAATTTATATATGTTTATCAGAAATTTGTACCCCTTGGGATCAATAAACCCTTTGAATTTTACTAACCAACTAAATTAACTATGCTCCATAGTTATCCTAACATTGATGAATGGCCCCCATAAGTTTCCAAGAGATCTTGCCAAGTGCTTGTTCAATTTTTGGAAACTTTTTTGTGATTTTTATATATTGAAGTAGTTGAACGGACTTCTGAAAATTATTCAACTTTAGCAAGACGTTGAATTATAGCATCATATTTTAATCTTTCATATAACATAGTTATCAATGTATTTCCTTCATAAATAATTTTTCCATAATCACCATGAAGAGTTTCTCCTTAAGTACAATGTGAGCAACTTGGTACCGGGTAATTTCCTCCACCTTCCCCTTTAGCGCATTGATAGCTACCACTTGCTCCATGCAGAAACCTTTGAACTCATCCATCCACTCAGTGATGGAATTCCAAAGTTTTCAAATCCTAATTTCCATCTTATCACACTTTTTTTTATATTATCCTTCTGAGCTATGGTGTTAACAACTAACTGCGCATGCTCATCCTTATTGGTGGGATCATCTCCTATAAATCCTTGAGGGTGGCCTCCACTTTTATCACATGTGCATCAATGATGGGATCACATTTTCTATATTTTTTGAAGTCATTGTCTTCCAAATATTTTCTTCCTTAAGTTAGGTCGAAGTCCTCAAACTCATTGATCTGGGATTCAATGATGAATTTATTTTCCTCTTTCTCCTTTGTGAGCTTTGTAGCTATGGGCCCCAAGCCATCCTTGATGTTTATGAGAAACATCCCCACAAGGTCTTCAAGATATTCCATTTCATCCCCATAGTCTATCCTGGCCTGGCTCACCAATGCCAAACATTTTCCCAAAATACTCTTCACGAAGGTGTCATCAAAGTTGTATGTTTCCTTAGTTCACACATGGTTGCCCCTTAATCCTTGACATAATATATCTATCTCATTTTCCTTGTCCTTATTTTCCATGACCATGGTCTAAACAAAGGGCTCCTATATCTAAGTTTTGTCGATCACCTCTGAAGACATATTTTGAAGTGCATTTCATGCTTGCTCATCTGTTAGGTGGTTAGGATCCACCACCTTATATGTTTCTCCTCCTTTCTTCTTCAGATGGATGGTTTTGATCACATAATTGTTGACCTCAATATTAGGCTATTTGGTGTGTCAATGCATGTTCTAGATAATCATCTTCTAGGTTCTGGAAAACCCACTTCTTAATTCATCGAATCCCATCTATGTAGATTTTCCGATGGGACTAGAACCTTGCACGTAATACATTCGTGGGGTCCTCCATGAAATCCATATATGAGGATATGGGTGTCCACTTCTTCCTTGTGTCTTTGTGCTTCATCCTTTGCTTGTTTTCTCTAGGTTTGAATCCTTTATCCTCATTTATAGTAAAGGAGTCCCCCTTATCTCCCCTTGCGCCGATGGTTTGTGTTAGGAGAGGCCTTGCATGTTGGCCTCTTCTCAGGTCCTACAGAGTGCTCCTTTCCTTCCTCACATGCCTTTCTTACATCTGTGGCTTCATCCTCAGCTTCTTGTTCTTCCAGCTCTACTTCCAACTCTTCCTTACAAGTGGTAGGGTCTTCTTATTTACCTTCCTTTGAGCCTTTTGTGGGGCTCGATGCATCGTATGTATTTTTCTTCTTTCTTCAAGCTCTTCCTCCTCTTCCTTCTCTTTCTCACAACCCAGTAATGAGGTCTTGGTGCAACCTTATAATGACGTGTTTGTGCCCTTTCTACCATTGTGGCGTGACTAGTACTTCCTCTTCCCAGAAGTATCTAACTTACCTTCACTTTTTTCGTCTTCTTCTTCCTCTCCTTTGACATGTACTATTTTCATGGGAAAGATTGGCACCTCTCGCAGCCTTGGAAAGGGGGAGTCTATAATCTCCACTTCAATCCCCCTTATGTTTTGGGACCCGCTTACATGAACACCTGATGGACGCATACCCTTTGATGGTAACATTGACTTGAGGGTGCAAGTCCAAAAATCTAGCTCCAAAACTTTGACATAAGAAGTTTGAGTGTCATACGTGTATGTCACGCGCAATGTATGGATATCAACATCCAATTTTTCTACATCAAAGACCAAATTATGTGTATCCTTTATTTAGTTGATGGTGCACTTCATATACTTAGCAGTAAACATGAAGGGGAGCTTGCACCATGGCCCCATCTCTCCCTTGGCCATCATAAACTTTGCTAGGAAAAAATTTTGTGTAACTGCAAGTTTTACTTGATCCCCAACAACTTGTGGAAATTCATGGGGATGCGCCACTCGTTCTTAAATGTTTCACACAACCGTTCAAACTAAATGTTCATCTGAGCCTTGTAGGCACTTGAGATGGTCCCATCACAAGTGAACTTCACAAATTGAATTGTAGGGGACAAGTGCACCAATGGGTGAACCCATATGTTCCCATCTAGCCCATCTGGGACACCAATCTCCCAAAATATGATCAATAGAAGTATGGATCCCCATGTGATTTTTGCTCCTGCCTCATTCTGCACTCATGCTTCTTCAACAATGTCATTTGTGATAAAATCTATAAAATTATAATGTGCCCTTTTTGACACTTTGTAGGCTACATATAAGAACCTTCTATTGATTTATGTCCACCTCAACGTCCACTTTTTCTACATCAAAGACTAACTTGTTGGTGCAAATATTCACTTTACACACTTTGCTCTAATTTTCCATGCCCAATTTGTTAAAAAATGTTTTATCCAATTAAATACCTTTGAAAATGCCTAAGTTATTATTTTTCCTTGATCTAAACAAAATCCATGTTTTCTCCCTATTTTTGCCCTAGTTTCCTCATTTTTATGGGTTGTATCATTTCTCCTTTGTCAAATCATGAATGAACTCAAAATTGATCAAATCCTTTATTCAAGCAAGTATTTTCCCAATCCCAAGGTCGCTAATGATGTCAAAAAATGATTCAGTTGGTTTGAGATCACGAATTCTGCCCTCCTTGTCAAAAAATTTGATTTCTAGGGCATCTTCTACATTTTTGACGTATTGACGGTCATATGGGTGTATTCTACTCGTCACAATTTCATCATCACAACATAATGCTAACGTGGTAGGCTCCTATTGGCTGAGGATATGCAGGAAAAAGTTTATAACTTGTCACTTTTTGACTTTTGGCAAAAGAAAATGTTTTACCCGCGGCTCCACATTGCTACAGTAAAGTTCCTACGTGGCACAATATGATTGGTTGGAGGATCATTAGGTGGCGGGTCACACTTAGATTTTTTTCTTTCATTTTGCAAAATTCTCAAAATCCAATTTTTGACTCAAAGGCCCACCTCCAATAAGAAATGGACACGTGTCCAAGAAAGTTAGCATGGATGGACGAAGTTTTGAAATTTTCAAAGTTTTTAACTTCAAAATGTTAAAGTTAACATTTGGCCCGTGAGCCCGCATCCAATAGGAAAAGGACACGTGTCTAGGGGAGCCAAGGGAGGAGCGAGGTTGTGCATGTTTTTGGATTTTTGGCCTTTGGAGGAAAAATTTCAAGTTAAAATTTTAGCCAGATCTCCACACAAATCATGAAGTGACACGTGTCCGGGAGGAGAAATGGGAATGGGGGCCAAAGAAAAATTTTGCGAATTTTTTCCCTTGGTTTAAAAGGCAAAAATGAGGATTGGCTCCACCGCCAATCATTTTTGAACACGTGTCCAAGGGGTGGTGGAGGTTTGGGTGGTGGGGAAGATTTTCAAAATTTTACAAATTTTGGGCAAAAATCTCAAAGTCAAAAATGGATCCATTGGGGAGCAACAAGAAAAATTGAAGGTTTTCCCCTTAGCTAATCCAAAGGTGACACATGGCATTTTTCAAATGTCAAAAATGAAAGCTATGGACTGCATGGATTTTTGATGCTTGTGGAGGTTTGAAGGAATAATTTGGAGGGTCAGCCTTGACAGTGAATGGGAGACCACCACGTGGAAAAGGAGAGAGCGGGTGTTCGGGCCCGCGGGGAAAATTTTCAAAATTTTCCCGAGGTCAAAAAAGGTTGTAAATGCAAATTTTAAAATGAGGGCACAATCTAATGGTATTTGGACACATGTCCCACCTCATCTAAAGGGGAAAAAGGGTATTTTTGAGGGAATATTCAAGATCTGATCCGACATGGAAGCTCTAAGAAGCTTGGATTCAATGTTTCTTCACCAAATTACATGAAATTTTATGTGATTTCACATCCCCTTGGCTATCCGAGTGCAATGGCACCATTCTTTTGAGGTAATTTGATGTCCTATGATGTTTTTGATGAAATTTTTTCCTCAAGTCGTTCGTGAAAAAACACGTGAAAGGTAAAAATTAAAGTTGCAGAGTTAAAAATGATGAAATAAAAGGTGAAAATAATTGCAAAAGCATGTTGGCATGTCTGAATTCCAAAAACATGACCTTGGGATGCATAAGGATCCGAATCCATGCAATATTTTAAAATATTTGTGCATCCTTGGCAATATGTGAGTTGTTTTACGCTTTTATTTTATTTTTCATCAAATGGATAGAGTTTTGTAACAAATTTGATCCCTTGAGCATATTCTTTACTTGGGATGCAAGGATCTAATCTGGCATAGGGTATATTATGTATTTTGGAGGCATTTTGTAAAGTCTATTGGGATTTTTGGAGAAAGAAAGAAGATTTTTCTGGAGGAAAATTGAAGTGTTCCATTTCTTTTGGAGAAACTACCTAAGAGCCATTTTTGATTCCTATTTGCATCAAATGTTCATCATGTTGAGTTGGTTTCAGCTGTAAAGCCATCAACAAGATTTGAGATTGTCTTAATAACATTCCCTTGCTGATATATTTGATCAAATTCTTGGATTAACTGGTTTTATCTCTTGGCAAAGCTTGCATACACTTGTATTTTAGTATGTTTTCAATTTGTGTTTCATGCTCATGTTGCAATCTTGTGTTTGGGATATTTTTGGTCATACATGGTCTCATTTCTTGTAGAGGGTTTGAAGGCATCTGTAATCTTCCATTTAGAAGAGCATTCATTTGAGTGAAGATAAACAGATTTAAATTCATCTTACCTTCCTTGTAAATTGAGGGTGTTTGTAAACTTTTGGGTGTACCTTAAGTCATGATCTAACAAGGGTTTCTAAATGCTTCATTGATATTTTGCTTCAAGCATTTATGGTAGGTTATCAAATTTTGTGTGGAATAGTGTAGATTTCGACCTACATTTGTGCACATATCCTAGTTGAAAGAGTACTTCAAGCTCATTGAAACATATCTATTTTTTAGGTGTTGCAATTCTTTTGCAAAGCTTCCCAAAGAAGTGGGTAATTCCTTATCTTGTCCTATCCAAACTTCTCCCATCAGAATATCATTTAAACTAACTCCTCCTACCTATACTACCCTTGCATTGGCATTGTGTGTCCACAAAAGAACTCAATCCTTTCACAAAAATGCACAAAGTATATTAGGGTTTTATCATGTCTTTAGTAGCCCTAGCCTTGTTTTGAAAACATTTCCATCATTTAGTAGTGACAAATCCTTTGAGTTTGGATAATGGATACTTGATCATGTTTTCACAAGGCCTCTTTCATGTCATAATGCAAAACACAAGGATATCCCTACATCCTTTACAATACAAGGGCTGCAATATAGGTTCTCTTTCCTTGGTTGATAGGCACAACCTAAAATAGTGAGGGTTAGATCAAAACCCTTATGAAGGTGCTATCCACTCCCTCAATTCTTGAATGCAAACAAGTAGATAGGTGTGCTCCTCAGCTACAAATGACATACAAACCGTCTATCTTTCCTTGAGTGTCTTATGCAAGTTCATGATGCTGTCCAAGTTGTGAAGGAGATCAAATGTTGATACCAACACCCGAGTGGTGCCATTTCTGAAAACTTTATTTGATTTCTTAGTGTTTTTGAAGTGTTTGAAAGGTTTGAGCATTTGTATGATCAAGTATTTGAGCTGTTACATTCTTGAGATATCATTTCATACTTCAGATCTGCATGTTTTGGGTAAAAAGGATTTAAAACTCAACTTGCTCACTCATTTACCAGCAGCTTTATATGATTTGGATGCCTTTTTTATTGAATCAAGAAGAAGAAGATCTGATTTGTAAATATTTGAAAAGTTTTCAGTCATAACATACATTTGATAGAATATTTTAGTGCTATCTTGCACAACTAAGGTGGAAATCCTTAGTGACAACTCCATGCTATGTGGATCTTGAAATACCAGTTGTCTTACACATTTCATTCATTTGAAACCTTTTGTTTAAATCACAAGATGGAAGGAAGGAGATCCCTCTTCATCAAGGACTCTTCTAAGAAGTTTCTCACCGAATCAAGAAGCTCAGAACTAGAAGGAAGAAGAGTGTGGAAAGTGGTTGGTGATTTGGTTCCAAGGAAAGAGATCCCCATAGTTGAATTTGAAGGAGAGCAGCCTGTTTTTGAAGACTATAATTCCTCTTCAAGCAGATTTGATTCAGGCAATCTTCTTGCTGATTTTCATTCTCCATCAGGTGAGGTACCTTCTTGTGTATTTAAAAAACTTGGTCCTAGATTTTCTCATGTGGTTTATAAGTCTGCTAAAGTTTATCAAGAGAGAGAGCCTTTGGGGGGTTTTCATTTTAGAGATCATTCATCTATTCCAATCAGACCCATTACTACTCCTCATCATCTTGTTTCACCTCCAAGATCACCCCCACCAAACAATATGGCTCAGCCTAGACCTCCATTTGTTGTTAACACCTTTGGTCCTATAAATTTTGGAGGAATGGATGGTTATCCAAATGCTGTCCCATAAGATGTGAGAAACAAGTTACCAAAATTCCAAGGTAACAATGTCATTACTAGAGATCAACATCTCAAACTCTTTGTTAACATGATGGAAGACTTTGAGATATAATTTGAGGATGTGTATATCAATTTGTTTATCCATACACTTGAGGAAGATGCTAGGGATTGGTACAAATCTTTGCCTGATAACTCTATTGACTCATGGGCAGAGATGAGTAATGCATTCAGATTATAGTATGGAGACAAAACAGATCCAAGGTTCCTTCTATCCGAGTTTGAGAACATCAAGAAGAACCCTAATGAGATAGTCCATGACTTTAATACAAGATTTAATAAAACATTGAGAAGGCTACCTGTCATTTTGAGGCCTTGTGATGAATCTTGCTTGATCAAATATGCAGATGCATTTGATAAAAAGTAGCCTATTACTTGAGAGACAAAAATCCTACAAACTTGAGGCAAGCTTTCACTATGGCACTTCAAATTGAAAATAATATTAAAGCTATTCAGTAAAACACTTAAGAGGGATGGTGTGAAGATGATAAACCCTGAGAAGCATCAAGCTAGAAAGGGTGATGATTTAGAAGATGTTGTCAAGACTTTGGCAGGGAATGTTAAAGAAATTTCTTAGAAATTAGCCTGGGCTGAGAAAGGTATTGGGAAAAGTTCACAAGGACAGCAAAGAACTCAGAACCATGATAGATTTGGCAATCATCCTAGGGATGATCAAAGACAAGATGATAGAGGTAAAGGGCCTATTGTATATACAAATAGAAAACCCTAAGCATGTGAAAATAGAGTGGTGCCCGACCCTCTAACTATGCAAGAGTGGTTGTTGTTCAAGAAATTGCCAATATGGATTGGTGTGATAGATGTTTTCTTCCTCATCCACCATGTGAAATGGACTAGTAAGATATAGATGATGATAATGAGAATGAAATGGATGATGACATTTGTATGATGGGCAACTCTTCAGGCTCACAACAAGTAGCAAAATCAACAGATGTGATAAGTGCAAGGACTACTGCAACCTTTTGGGATTGTGTAAAGAGGGTACCATTTCTTTCTCTTCCTCAAAATCATGATGTAGATGTTGTTCAGGACTTTTAAATTCCTAATAATGACTTTGAATATCTAAGGGCTTTAATGATAAAGAAGTATGATGGTGGTATTCCTTCGGAGGAAGATAGACAATTGTTAATGAATGTTGTTGTTGGTCAAGAGAAAGAGTACAATAGTAGAAGTAAAGTTAAAGGAGCTGGTCCTCAAGCCAAGCCAAAGACACCCTTGCTCACAAGCATTACCAAATACAATCCTAGAAAAGAAACAATTTCCAAGAACCCTGCTATCCCATGCAAGAATATCAGTCCTCTTCATGCCTAGGCTACCAAGAACACTTCTCCATCTGATGAACCTTCTTGTTTCCCTTCTAATTCTGTTTTACCAAAGAATGTTCCATATGATATAGCCCAAGTATTGAGCCAAATTAAAGTGAGTGTTCCCATCATTGAGTTTCTTAGAATACCTGAGCATAAGAAGAGAGAATTTGAGTACTTGGGATTGAAGGAAGAAAAGGTTACCCCAAGCAGAAATATAAATGTTGTTGAGAATCCTCTTCAAAGCATTGCTGGCCTTGAAACACCACCACCAATGGAAGAAATTGGAGAAGTAACTGAAGCATATTTGGGGACATCCTTGGTTGATTCCCAATTGAATTTTGATCCATTCTTCACAACTTTACTCATAAAAGATAGGTTGCTTCACAACTGCATGTTTGATTCCAGTGCATCATACAATGTCATGCCTCTAAAATTCATGAATGAGTTGGATATCAAAGTGATAGCATCATATGGGAAGTGTACAGCCATGGATTCAAGCAAAGTACTGGTTGTTGGTTGTGTGAAGGGTTTAGTAGTACAACTTGTAGCCTATCCGAGTAAGAATTTAAAACTTGATGTTGTAATTGTTGACTTCCCTGCCAAATGGGGTATGATTTTGTCAAGAAAATGGGCTACAAGTGTTGGTGGTAGTGTTCAAATGGACATGTCCTATGCCACCATTCCCATTGAGGGAAATCTTGTCAAGCTCTATGGTGAGAAGAAGATGTTACACTTGATTAAAGATCCCTACAATGCTTCTTATGAAGTGTTGTTTGTTGATGTAGATGTTGATAACTTCATTGGTTTTGCTGATGGAAAAGAGAATAAGATGGAAAAATCAGAGTGCCTTGGTATGGTAGGTTCTCCATGGACATTACTATTTGATGGAGCTTGTTCCAAATTTGGCAATGGTGTTAGTATAGTGTTGGTTTCTCCTAGTTTGGAAGAGTTTCCTTTCTCCTTTAAGCTCAATTTTGAATGCACTAACAACATTGCTAAGTATGAGGCATTAATATTGGGATTAAGGATTGCATAGAAATATGGAGTGAAGGATATTGTTGCTAAAGGTGATTTAGAGCTAAGTGTTAAGCAAGTAAGAAAGTTTTATGCTACAAAAAATCAGCGTATGAAACAATATAAGCACATTGTTTAGGACTCGATTGAAATGTTTGTTTCCTTTAACATTGTTTATCATGATAGAAGTCTTAATGTTTCTGCTAATAAGCTGGTTGTCCTTGGTTCTAGATTTGAAAATTGCACCGTTTAACCCTTTTTGATTATAACATTGAAGTGTTAACAAGGCCACCTATCCCGGATAATGTGAAACATTGGCAGATTTTTATGATGATGCACAAGCATTGAGATTCTTACAATGCCAAGGTGAGTTTTCTGTCGAATATTGATTGGGAACTAATGGTATGCATGAATGAAGGTAGAGAAACTTTGTTTGACAAGGATATTATACAATTGAAGATAAACACCATTCCTAAAGGTCTTGTTGCACTTGAATCCAATTTTAGCAATGTTGATTGCATCATAAATAGAAACATGTTTGCTTCAAGGGATGTGGAAGAGCACAAGTTGGGAACCAAGGATAAACCAAGGAAGATCTAGTTGGGCAGCCATCTCAGCAAAGAGGAAAAATAGTCCTATGCCCAACTTTTAAAGAAGTATCAAGACTGTCTTGCCTGGTCTTATTCAGAGCTAAAGGCATATAGAGAAGATTTATTTCAGCATGAGATTCCTCTTGAGGCCAAGAACAATGAATTTAGACAAAAACAAATGCCTATTAACCCATTTATTTCCATGAAAATGAAAGAAGAGTTGAATAAATTGAGAGATGGTGGCATCATTCAAATTCTACTAGATACTCATCTTGGGTGGCAAACCTTTTCCCAGTTAGAAAGAAGAACAAAGATATCAGAATTTTTGTGGATTTTAGGAATCTAAACAAAGCATATATGAAGGACAATTACCCTTGCCAAACATGGAGAATATGTTGCAGCTTGTAACAGGGTCAGAGATGCTTTCAACTTTGGATGGTTTCTCTAGATATAATCAAGTAGTTGTCAAAGAATCAGAAAGACTTAAGACAACCTTCACTACTCCTTGGGGGACTTATGTTTTTGTAAGGATGCCTTTTGGATTGATGAATTTTGGTGCTAATTTTCAAAGGGCAATGGATGTTGCCTTTGCTGGTTATATCAATGAATTCATAGCGCTTACCAAGATGATGTGACTGTTTTTTCAAGGCAGTGAGCGAGACCATTTGCAACACCTAGAGAAGATGCTAATCAGATGTAGAGAGTATGGAATTTCACTTAATCCAAAGAAGTTTCATTTTGGTGTGCAAAAGGCCAAGTTGCTAGGACATATTGTGTCTAAAGAAGGTGTTATGATAGACCCTGAGAGAGTGGAAGCAATCAGCAAGGTGCCTATTCTAAGAACCAAGAAAGGTATTCAATATTTCTTTGGCCAAATCAATTTCATTAGAAGGTTTTTTTCTAATTTTGCTGAGCTAACTCTCCCAATCACAAGCATGCTAAGAAAGGATCAAGTTATTAAGTGGGATGAGGCTGCCATGCAAGCTTTTGAAGGAATAAAGGATGTACTCAAGCATGCACCTGTTTTGGCAGCTCCAAACTATAAGAGACCTTTCCAAATCTTTTCCTTTGCCTCTGAATTCACCATTTCTTTAGTTTTGTTACAAAAGGATGAGAATGGAGCTGAGAGGCCTATTGCCTTCTTTAGCAAGGCTTTACAAGTAGCTGAATTGAAGTACACAATTATGGAGAAACAAGCATTTGCATTAGTAAAAGCAACAAAGATTTTCAGGCCCTATATACTGAGTTCAAAGGTTGTTGCCTATGTTCCTCATACAATGGTTAAAGACATCTTATCTGACATGGAGATATCAAGCAAGAGATGTAGATGGGTCAACAAATTACAAGAATATGATATGGATATCCAAACAACAAAGCTGGTAAGAGGTTTGGGTCTTGCCAAGCTCATGGCTGAGAGTAATTTGCAAAATGTAGAAGTGAATCAGCTAGAGGAAGAAAGGGCAGGTCTACTTGACAAATTGATGAATTCTGAATGGTATAAGGATGTGGTCTTCTACCTCAAGCACCTATGCTGTCCTAGTCACTTGAATAAAAATTAGAAAAGAGCCCTCAAGTTGGTTTCTTATAAATATATCATAACAAACTTTGGGCTGGCTTGGAAGAACCCTGAAGGTGTCCTCTTGAAATGCATAACTGAAGATGAAGCTCCCAAGTTGATTGCTGATTTCCATGGGGGATTTTGTGGAGGACATTTTTCTGGTAGAGTGATAGCACACAAGATTTTAAGAGCTAGTTATTGGTGGCCTACTCTTTTTAAAGATGCAACCCAGCTGGTTAGAAGATGTGATAGTTGCCAATGTTTCTCTAGAAGATTGAAAGCTTCAGGCTCCCTTCCTTTGCAGCCTATATCAATTGAAGCTCCTTTCAAACAATGGGGAATGGACTTCATAGGTGAGATCTCAGATCCTTCTAGTGCTGGTCATAAATGGATCCTTGTAGCAACTGATTATTTTACAAAATGGGTTGAAGCCATTCCATCTAGAAAGGCAACACACCAAGTGGTGATGGATTTCTTGCTGAATCATATCATATGTAGGTTTGGAGTTCCAGTTAAGATTGTATCTGATAATGCTATGTGTTTTAGAGCCAAGCCTTTGATGGCAATGTGTAATGAATATGGGATAAATCTGACTTATTCTTCAAATTACAATCCACAAGGGAATGGGCAAGTTGAATCAAGTAACAAGAACTTGCTCAAGATCATTAGAAGAACCTTGGAAATCAACAAGAAGAAGTGGGGAGAGAAGTTGAAATTTATAGTATGGGTAGATAGGATCACTCCAAAAAGAGCAACTGGTAAAATTCCATTTGAATTGGTGTATGGAACTCAGGATTTGCTACCATTACACCTGTAATTATCCACTTTTCAGTTTTCCCAATAGTTGGAAGATCAATAACATGGCCCATATGAATCAAGAATCAATCAGATCATTGAGTTGGATGAAGAAAGGAGATTTTCTCATCAAAGGCATGTCAGATTTAGGGAGAAATTGAAGAAGTTGTTTAATAAGAAGGTCACCCCTAGAGATTTCAGTGTGGGAGATTTTGTTTTGATGTGGGATAGTAGACATGAAGACAAGGGCAAGCATGGAAAGTTTGATGTTCTATGGATGGGACCTTATGCCATTGATATTAGGATTAGAGAAAATACATTTTTTCTAAAGGATTTGGATGGGGATTTGCAAGAGCTTCTGTTAATGGTGGAGACTTAAAACATTTCTTGGATTGAATCCCCATGTTAGGTATGCACAAGTTGTACATTTTTGTATAGCCCTTGTTTTTGTTTTGTCTTTTCTTTGTTCTTGTTATTGTTGGCTTGTGGTTTTCCCTTTTGTCCTTGGCAACCATTTTTGGTCTAGTTTTCTCGGTCCTTTTTGGTGAAATTCTGGTTTTTGGGCTGCTCTACATTTTTAGACTCCTTTCCCAATGGATTTTTGGCACTTGGTCTATGTTGTGATCTTGTGGCACTCACTGGGAGTGCCCATCCCCAAGCAGGAGCCAATGTTGGTGCAAATATTCACTTTACACACTTTGCTCTAATTTTCCATGCCCAATTTGTTAAAAAAATTATTTGCTCCAAGTGGGTGATCTGTAACTTGTTTTATCCAATTGAATACCTTCAAAATGCCTAAGTTGTTATTATTTTTCCTTGATCTGAAACAAAATCCATGTTTTCTCCCTATTTGTGCCCTAGTTTCCTCATTTTTATGGGTTGTATCATTTCTCCTTTGTCAAATCATGAATGAACTCAAAATTGATCAAATCCTAAATTCGAGCAAGTATTTCCCCAATCCCAAGGTTGCAAATGATGTCAAAAAATGATTCAGTTGGTTTGAGATGATGAATTCTTCCCTCCTTGTCAAAAATTTTGATTTCTAGGACATCTTCTACATTTTTACGTATTGACAGTCATACGGGTGTATTCTACCCATCAATTTCATCATCACAACATAATGCTAATGTGGTAGGCTCTATTGGCCTGAGGATATGCAAGAAAAAGTTTATAACTTGTCACTTTTTGACTTTTGGAAAAAGAAAATGTTTCACCCATGGCTCCACATTGCTACGAAAAAGTGCCTACATGGCACAATATGACCGGTTGGAGGATCATTAGGTGGCGTGTCACACTTAGATTTTTTTCTTTCATTTTGCAAAATTCTCAAAATCCAATTTTTGACTCAAAGCCCCACCTCCAATAAGAAATGGACACGTGTCCAAGAAAGTTAGCATGGAGGGGTGGAGTTTGTGAAATTTTTGAAGTTTTTAACTTCAAAATGTTAAAGTTAACATTTGGCCCGTGAGCCCGCTTCCAATAGGAAAAGGACACTGGTCTAGGGGAGTGAAGGGAGGAGCAGGGTTGTGCATGTTTTTGGATTTTTGGCCTTTGGAGGAAAAATTTTAGAGTTAAAATTTTAGCTAGATATCCACGCAAATCATGAAGTGACACGTGTCCGGGAGGAGAAATGGGAATGGGGCCAAAGAAAAATTTTGTGAATTTTTTCCCTTGGTTTAAAAGGCAAAAAATGAGGATTGGCTCTGCCGCCAATCATTTTTGAACACATGTCCAAGGGGTGGTGGAGGTTTGGGTGGTGGGGAAGAGTTTCAAAATTTTACAAATTTTGGGAAAAATCTCAAAGTCAAAAATGGATCCATTGGGGAGCGACAAGAAAAATTGGAGGTTTTCCCCGCAACTAATCCAAAGGCGACACGTGGCATTTTTCAAATGTCAAAAAAGAGAGCTCGGGCCTGCATGGAGTTTTGATGCTTGCAGAGGTTTGAAGGAAGAATTTGGAGGGTCACCTCGATAGCGAATGGGAGACCGCCACATGGCAGAGGAGAGAGTGGGTGTTCGGCCCGCAGGAAAATTTTCAAAATTTTCCCGAGGTCAAAAAAGGTCGCAAATGCAAATTTTAAAATGAGGGCCCGGTCCAATGGTATTTGGACACATGTCCCACCTCATCTAAAGGGAAAAAGGGTATTTTTGAGGGAATATTCAAGATCTAATCTGACACATGGAGGGTAAATATTTAAAGTTGATTTAATCGACGGTTGCTTTATGTAATTTCATTTTTTTGGTGCCATGGAAGCTCCAAGAAGCTTGGATTCATCGTTTCTTCACCAAATTACATGAAATTTTATGTGATTTCACATCCCCTCAGCTTTCTGAGTGCAATGACACCATTCTTTTGAGGCAATTTGATGTCCTATGATGTTTTTGATGAAATTTTTTCCTCAACTCATGAAAAACACGTGAAAGGTAAAAAATTAAAGTTGCAGAGTTAAAAATGATGAAATAAAAGGTGAAAAATGATTGCAAAAGCATGCTGGCATGTCTGAATGCCAAAAATGTGACCCTGGGATGGATAAGGATCCAAATCCATGTAATATTTTAAAATATTTGTGCATCCCTAGCAATATGCGAGTTGTTTTACAGTTTTATATCATTTTTCATCAAATGGATAGAGTTTTGTAACAAATTTGATCCCTTGAGCATATTATTTACTTGGGATGCAAGGATCTAAGCTGGCATAGGGTATATTATGTAATTTGGAGGCATTTTGTAAAGTCTATTGGGATTTTTGGAGAAAGAGAGAAGAATTTTCAGGAGGAAAATTGGAAGTGTTCCATTTCTTTTGGAGAAACTGCCTGAGAGCCATTTTTGATCCTGGATGAATCAAATGTTCATCATGTTGAGTTGGTTTCAGCTCTAAAGCCATCAACAAGATTTGAGATTGTCTTAATAACATTCCCTTGCTGATATATTTGATCAAATTCTTGGATTAACTAGTTTTATCTCTTGGCAAAGCTTCTTCAGCATACACTTGTATTTCAAGATGTTTTCAAATTGTGTTTCATGCTCATGTTGCAATCTTGTGTTTGGGATATTTTTTGGTCATACCTGGTCTCATTTCTTGTAGAGGGTTTGAAGGCATCTGTAATCTTCCATTCAGAAGAGCATTCATTTGAGTGAAGATAAACAGATTTAAATTCATCTTACCTTCCTTGTAAATTGAGGGTGTTTGTAAACTTTTGGGTGTACCTTAAGTCATGATCTAACAAGTGTTTCTAAATGCTTCATTGATATTTTGATTCAAGCATTTATGGCAGGTTATCAAATTTTGTGTGGAATAGTGTAGATTTCGACCTCCATTTGTGCACACATCCTAGTTGAAAGAGTACTTCAAACTCATTGAAACATCTCTATTGTTTAGGTGTTGCAATTATTTTGCAAAGCTTCCCAAAGAAGTGGGTAATTCCTTATCTTGTCTTGTCCAAACTTCTCCCATCAGAATATCATTTAAACTAACTCATCCTACCTATACTACCCCTGCATTTGCATTGTGTGTCCACAAAAGAACTCAATCCTTTCACAAAAATGCACAAAGCATATCAGGGTTTTATCATGTCTTTAGTAGCCCTAGCCTTGTTTTGAAAACATTTCCATCATTTAGTAGTGACAAATCCTTTGACTTTGGATAATGTTATTGTCTTAATAACATTCCCTTACTAATATATTTGATCAAATTCTTGGATTAACTAGTTTTATCTCTTGGCAAAGCTTGCATACACTTGTATTTCAATATGTTTTCAATTTGTGTTTCATGCTCATGTTGAAATATTGTGTTTGGGATCTTTGTTGGTCATACATGGTCTCATTTCTTGTAGAGGGTTTGAAGGCATCTATAATCTTCCATTTAGAAGAGAATTCATTTGAGTGAAGATAAATAGATTTAAATTCATCTTACCTTCCTTGTAAATTGAGGGTGTTTGTAAACTTTTGGGTGTACCTTAAGTCATGATCTAACAAGGGCTTCTAAATGCTTCATTGATATTTTGCTTCAAGCATTTATGGCAGGTTATCAAATTTTGTGTGGAATAGTGTAGATTTCAGCCTCCAATTGTGCACACATCCTAGTTGAAAGAGTACTTCAAACTCATTGAAACATCTTTGTTGTTTAGGTGTTGCAATTCTTTTGCAAAGCTTCCCAAAGAAGTGGGTAATTCCTTATCTTGTCTTGTCCAAACTTCTCCCATCAGAATATCATTTAAACTAACTCATCCTACCTATACTACCCCTGCATTTGCATTGTGTGTCCACAAAAGAACTCAATCCTTTCACAAAAATGCACAAAGCATATCAGGGTTTTATCATGTCTTTAGTAGCCCTAGCCTTGTTTTGAGAACATTTCCATCATTTAGTAGTGACAAATCCTTTGAGTTTGGATAATGGATACTTGATCATGTTTTCACAAGGCCTCTTTCATGTCATAATGCAAAACAC
Organism: Taxus wallichiana var. yunnanensis; assembly: GCA_018340775.1. Classification (NCBI taxonomy): domain Eukaryota; kingdom Viridiplantae; phylum Streptophyta; class Pinopsida; order Cupressales; family Taxaceae; genus Taxus; species Taxus wallichiana. Next base: position 503,452,323 of record CM031240.1, on the reverse strand, counting down.
AAGGATATCTCTACCTCCTTTACCATACAAGGGCTGCAATATAGGTTCTCTTACCTTGGTTGATAGGCACAACCTAAAATAGTGAGGGTTAGATCAAAAACCTTATGAAGGTGCTATCCACTCCCTCAATTCTTGAATGTAAACAAGTAGATAGGTGTGCTCCCTAGCTACAAATGACATACAAACCATCTATCTATCCTTGAGTGTCTTGTGCAAGTTCATGATGTTGTTCAAGTTGTGAAGGAGATTAAATCTTGATACCAGCACCTATCTTCTTGTTTGCAACCTTATAGTGAAGTTTTGCGCTCTTTCTATCATTGCAGCGTGAGTAGTACTTTCTCTTCCTGGGAAGTATCTAACTTACCTTCACTTTTTTCTTCTTCTTCTTCCTCTCCTTTGACATGTACCACTTTCATGGGCAATATTGGTTCCTCCCGAAGCCTTGGAAAGGGGGAATCTATAATCTCCACTTAAATCCCCCTTATGTTTTGGGACCCAAATGCACGAACAACTCGATGGATGTACCCTTTGATGGTAACACTAACTTGAGGGTGCAAGTCTAGAAAATCTAGCTCTAAAACTTTGACATAAGCAGGTTGAGTGTTATACGTGTATGTCACGTGCAATTTATGGATATCAACATCCACTTTTTCTACATCAAATACCAACTTATGTGCATCCTTTATTCAATTGATGGTGCACTTAATATACTTAGTAGTAAATGTGAAGGGGAGCTTACACCATGGCCCCATCTCTCCCTTGGCCATCATAAATTTTGCTACCATTTTTTTTTGTGTAACTTCAAGTTTTACACCGATCCCCGACAACTTGTGGAAATTCATGGGGGATGCACCACTTGTTCTTAAATATTTCACACAACCGTTCAAACTACAAGTTCATCTGAACCCTGTAGGCACTTGAGATGGTCCCATCACAAGTGAAATTCACAAATTAAATTGTAGGGGATGAGTGCACCAATGGGTGAACCCATATGTTCCCATCTATCCCATCTGGGACACCAATCTCCCAAAATATGATCAATAGAAGTATGGAGCCCCATGTGATTTTTGCTCCTTCCTCATTCTGCACTCACGCTTCTTCAACAATGTCATTTGTGATAAAATCTATAAAATTATAATGTGCCCTTTTTGACACTTTGTAGGCTACATATAAGAACCTCCTATTGATTTATGTCCACCTCTCTAATGTGCCCAATTTGCAACTACTAAGCCAGGAGGAAAATATCAACGCTAGGTCTTGGAGATCCATAATCACATGAGCCCTTCCTCCTTTCTCATAGTTAAATTTATTTTCTAGCTCCTCAATCTTTGTAGTAGCACACAAGTCAAGTGTCATGTCTTATCCATTGTTCCACGTGCCCAGTAACTATTCTAATCAAGTGGCATGCATTTCTCATCCTTCTTCTCATGAAGAAGAAAGAATTGCTCATGCACTCATGACATCAACCACCTAAATAGTGGGGTGGGTTACACAAAGAATGTTAGCTCCCATATCTATAAGACTCCAATCTTCTCTAGTTCTTATTGTAGCAAGTCGTCAACCTTAGGGTATGTAAACTCATCCACTATTGGATTGTCTAAAACTAATTCCACCTGCATCAGCTTTTCATTGTCACTTGTCCTGTGGTTGTATTTGTTTATCTTGCACTTGTATAACTTCAAACTCCACTTTTCTACCTTGATAACCCCTGGGGGGTACTGCATTTTTGAGTAAATCTCCACAGATCCTCCTTCTCCACCACCGGTCTCTTTGTTTGAGATTTCTTGGGTGTCATCTTCTTTCTTCTTCTTTCTTCTTGTTCCCTAGGTGCTTTGAACCTCTCCTTTGTCTACCTAGACTCGATGAATTCTCCACTTCTCTCTCACACAACCCATTTCATGCTCATTATCTTCTTTCCTCTTGTTATTCCCCAACACTACACTACATCTTGCACAATTTCACTATTTCATCATAAGTACCTTGCTTTTCTCTTCTTTGCAAAACCCTTGTTGCACTTCAAGCTCAAGAGCACAAAAACATTCTAAGGCAAAGTATTCAAATGGCTACTCTTAACTCCTATATATAATTTTTCAATGCCTTTGAGTTCCTCCGACCATGTGTCTTAATGTCTCTTTTAATAGAGTACTTTATTTTACTTAAATTAACTTATGTGACTTCCCTCGCACGTCACAAATTTATAACCTTCGGCACCGCAACACTACTTCACTACCACGCACTCCTTTGTGTGCATCACCGTGCCGAATTAAATAGCTTGTGTGTTGTCCATTAGGTATTTGCCCATGGTGCTTCCTACCTTATATTGTATTGTGCAATATTTCCCTTCTTCATGGTATTTAAACTTTTCAACACACCTTCATAACCGCATGAATTCAAACACCTTAACCATCATTCTTCTCGTTCTTCTAACTTTGTGATAATCATTCCCATTAGTCTATTGTCAAAAGAATTTTTCAAACATATTCAACATATTTGTTACTTCACCCCACACAAAAATATATGCGTGGTCCTCTATGCATAGAATCACTTATAATGTAATTAGCTACTGGCACACCACCGCACAACATAAAACCCAAAAAATGATGACAAAGGAAACAACCAAAATGGAAAAGAAATAAATGAAACCTAATCTAATTAGAAATATTGCCTTATTTATAGACACATATAAGCCTTATTTATAGTAGGGCTTTAGCCTACTCCCATTGAAATATCCTGCAACCTTGTCCCATCTAGCGCTTGCAATTGGCATGCACATTTGAATCAAGGATGTAAGATATAATATACGACCCTAACCAATGGAATTTGAGTTTCCTAGGATGGCATAGAATTTAGAGTCATAAAGTAAAACCATCTACCTAACCTCAAATTTTTTATTCTTAATGTGATGATCATGTCATTCTTTTTGTCTCACCTTCTCACCTTTCCTCTAATCAACCTAGTAAGTGATCTCCTTTCGTCCAATTGCATTAACTTATCCATGCACTCTTTTAATGCTTATTTTTGGGAAATCCTCCTACACACGTAATACGCAGAGAGGGGAGCATAAATTCTACTAGAAAAATAGCATCCACACCAAACACCAATTGAAATGGTGTGGCTTTGTTCAATATCTTGTAGCTTGTTCTATATTCCCATACTACTGGCCGAGACTTTGTCATCCCAATCTGTCTCACAACATCACAAATCTTGGTAAACATGTGAATTAGTATCTTGTTGAATTCCTCGGTTGTCTCATTAGCTTGATGGTGGTAGGCGTAGTCTTGTGATGATCTAACATGAACTTTTCCAACAAAATCCTAACTATCTCAATAAAAATGTGGACCCTTGTTACTATTCAAAATCAAAGGGAACCCATACCTGTTGATTATATTTTCCCATGGGAATCTTGTTATTGTGGTTGTTGTGCAATCCTTCATAAGTGTTTCCTCCACCCACCATGTTAAGTAATTTTTTACAAGTAATGATATAGTGTGAACAATTCCTTCATGTTGTAGGTTAAATAAGTCCTACAAAATCAACCACCCACTTCTCAAATGGTTTATTGCTAGTTATCAGCTTCAAGGGAATTTCATCTCTTCTTTCTAGCTTGCCAAGGTGCTGGAAATGATCACAAGCCTTGTAAAACTTGATACAATCCTGGTAAATTCTTTCCCACCAAATACTTGCTAGTAAAATCTTCCACGCAGTGGAATTTCCTACATAGTTTCCTCCTACAATTCCACCATGTGCTTCCTCCATGATTGCAGTGTGCTCATGCTCTAACACGCACCAACGTAAGATCTCATCATGACCTAACTTGTATAAGTCTCCATCCATTAACATGTATGTCCTAAAGTGTAAAGCTAATTGTTTTCTATCCAAAGTCTTTATTCCTTCCAGTGTCATACATGTTTTGAGAAACATGGAAATATCCTCCAATTCAGAGGGTGCATGTGGAAATTGAAATAGTTGTGCATCCGGAATTGTATCGTCAATTCTTTTCATGTCCTCCCCTGAGTTGATCCTTAATAAATAGTCAAGTCCCAAATTACTCTTACCTTCTTTCACAACAACCGTAAAACCAAACTCTTGAAACGATAGGACCCACTCCGTATATGTACCCTTGGAAACTAGGTTTGTTCACCAAGTACTTCAATGCCATGTGGTCTATGTACAATATAAAGGGTGTTGTCAACAAATACTACCTAGATTTTTGCATCGTGTAGATCATTAACAATGCCTCGTGCTTGTAGTAGTATATTTCTTCTCTACTAGTTTTCAACTTCCTTCTTGCAAAACAAATAGCGTGATCAATAGTCCCGTCACCATGATGTGCCAACACTACTCTAATTTTCATCCTTGAGGCATCAACATATACATGGAATAGATTATCCCATAAAGGAAAGCGTAATATGGGTGCAATGATAAGCATATTATTCAATGTATTAAACGCCATCTACTACACCTCTCCCCAATGAAATATACTTATGTGCTTCAAAGAATCCCTCCAATACCATGGAGATCTTGGAATTCCCAAGGAATCCATGTACCAAGCTCTGATGGTAGAGTCCCCTAATCCCATAATAAAAGAAACTTTGACATGATCTACCAACAAGCCTTCCTTACATATGATATGCCCCAATAGGGTCCTAAAAGGAGTAGTGAAAACATATTTATAAATTTTGAGAGATATACTCAATTTTTGGCATCTCTCAAACATCGACCATGGATTTTTGCAATGGTCTTTTACTATCCCATAAACCATACAATAATCAAGATATAATTGAAGAAACTTATGGATGAATTCTGAAACGCTTGAACCACAATGCATGAAAACATAGTAGGTGTGTTCTTCACCCAAAAGGAATGACCGTGTAGGAGAAACTTCCGCATTCAAGTGGAAAGGTTGTATTTTCTTGGTTCTCCTTCACAATTATAACTTGATATCCCGAGAATCCATCTGTGAAATAATGGATCTCGTGCTCCGGCTACTCCTTTCAAGATCTCCTTAGTTAAGGGGTTTGGAAAAGGGTCAATGATACATACCGCATTTAAATCACTTGTAGTCAACACAAATACTTATCATCCCATCCTTCTTAATGTTTATGAGCATTAGAATTATCCATTTTGATTCCTTAACATCCTCAATGATTTCTGATGTGATCATCTTGTCAATATCCTCCTTGACCCTGATGTACAGATTCAGATTCATTCGGTATGGTCTCTTCTAAATTGGGTGTGCACCCTCCTTTAGTTTGATCCACATCTCTCCTAAAGAGTGGTGAACTCCCTTAAGCTCATGGTACCCACATAGAAACAAATCTTGAAATTCATGCAATAAATCAATAATCTTTGAAACCTCCCTTTCTGACCAGTAATCCCCAATAGTATCCTCCTTATGTTACATATCTGATCCAATGTTAACCTTTATAGTTTTCAGGGGTTCATGGTAGGCGTGTGCTTGCTCATTAGCACTATCCATTATCTCATGCATGCCCATAGTATGGTTAACATCCAAGTTATCCCCTTCTTCACCATCGATCACATAGACCAACTTTCATTTCTCTTTTTCCATGCAAGTGTGCTAGAGTTGTATTTCCTCTTTATCTTCCTCATATCAAGCACGCTTCCAAGTCAGGTTCTCCCAAAAATATAGTATTATATCCTTCAACATGGAATTATCCCCATAGTTAGGTGCATAACAACCTATAGCACCTCATGCACCGATGGCTTTATACTTCGATACTCAAAGGTTTAAATTAATTCATCCATCAACTCGTCCAGCTTCCTATCTAATGGCATCATTCTCAATGATTGTACCATGAACATGTGTAGCCTTTTAAGGTGGATTAAATCTTATGCACCCATAAATATAAGGATTCCATGCCTTATATTCAGGCCTTCTCACATGCTTAGACGTGAAACAATGCGGTTTCCTTCCCATGATATTCTTGTATAGAAGTAGGTTCATTTCTTCAAAGAAATCTAATAGAGAACGCAATTCTCACCTCGTAACACTCTATAAGGTTATCACAATGGGTTTCCCACTAACATTTTGCAGTCTTGAGAAAAGTATAGCTAAGCATACTTCTCCTTTCGATATCACATCTCCACTGGGTCTCCATTACTCATAGGAAAACATCAAGGTTATCTCCCCTAGTGTAACTTGGTAACTATTTTCCTCCCAGGTTCTTGACTGAGTGAGCCTTTGTTACTCTCATCATAGATCCTATTAATTTTCATTTAACTAACTCATTTGTCCCATGCACCCAATTCTAACATGCCACACTAGTGGTTTCACTTACAGATTGAGCATCTTCCCACTGAATAACTCCTTTTGTTGGATACACAATCTCGGGGTCTCTGTTAGTGTGGACATAGATTCTGTCTAGGTATCCTTCTCCCAAGGGTTCAATATAGGGTGTTAAATTTCCATCTTTCAAAGGGACAATAACATGTTCCTCCTTGTTCTTAAAACTTATATATCCCTTATTGAAATTGAAGTTAGCATTGTTCTTATAGCACCAGGGGCACCCAAGTAATGTTGGAAAGTTGTCTCTGCTCATTTTAGCAAGCACCAAGACTTGAAAGTCTCAAGTGAATTTCACCCCTTGGATAGTGATAGAAGCATCCTTCAAAACACCAATGGGCATTTCCTTTGTCTTGTTAGCCATATACAACACATTTGAGGATGGTTGTAATGGGTGCCTTCCCATTTGATTCCATGCATATAAAGTGATAACATTTACTTCCACACATGTGTTAATCAGAATACTTCTCAAGAGCCACCCATTAACTACTGCATTCAAGGTAATTTCCTTATCATATTCAATGTTGTGAGGAAGAAGGTTAGTTTGCAAGACTTTTCATTCACGCTATATTTTAGCGTGCATAAGTAATTTCTCCCGTATTCATTATCCTTGTAAAGGGATGATATTCTATTTCCTCATCATTTTGCATACCTCCTTGAATTCATCCAGATCCTTCTTTGGAGCCTCGCCTTCTCTTCTCTTTCTCTAACTTCGTGATCGCTCCTTTACTGATGGATCTCTCCTCTTGTAGGCTTCAATCACATCCATGGTTTCCTGATAGACTTATTTCTGATGAGAAGGGTTTGGGTAATTACCATGCACCACCTCTTCTCTAGTAACTAGAAGTCTCTACTTTGGTATCTCCTTTACGTGTGCAGCCTCAGCCCATGTTGTCACCCAAGAAAGGGTCCAACTCGACTCTCACGCCACCCTTGGCATCCACTACAAGTCGGATTTATTCATGCTTACCATCTAAACCTTTGTCTTTTATTTTTATTGGCTTATGTGTTCAAATAATTCCATACAATCCTCATACTTGTGCTTCTTTCCACACCAAGAGTGTTGTAATATATTGAGGCATTCACACTTATAGTGTTTCATAGACCCATAGTTGTAACAAGTTCCATGCTAGAACTCACTTCTTACACCTCTGTAGTTGTCATGGCCTCTAAATTCTTTGCAAAATCCTCTTCTATGACTCCCTCCACCACGTGCCCTTCATAATTATGGCCCTCATCCTTGGAACTACTTGTAATACTAGTCTGGCACACACCAATATCAATGGAATCATGTACTTTTTCAATCAATCTACAATCCTTAGTTTCATGAGTAGTAGAGGTGCAAATTTTGTAATAGCAAGACACATTCTTATGGATCATGTGCTACAAGAGCGGACACCTACTTTCATCAAGATCTCCATGGTAAATCTTATAGTCCATCATTATGGTGTGAACTCGACCTTTGCAGCAATTTTCCTTTATAGGACCCTCTACCTCACAATTTGTACACCATAACCCACTACGAGTCTCATGAGCCGAGTTCACAGATAATTTCTCTAGCGTCTTTTACCATTGTAAAAATATGGGCTTCTAGGAATGGAATAGTTCATGTATCAATGCTTTCTATTGCCTTAGCACACAAGGTAGCCTCTAAGGCCTCATGCAAATCTATGAAAGTATTTTATGAAAGAACCCTCCTAAACATTGTGATTAGTCCTCCAATGAACCACTAAGCATGTTATGAAGGGTGAATTTCATAAGATAACTTGGATAGGAGAGTCTTGAAACATGTGTCATACTCCCACACACTCTCCATCATTCCTTTTGAATCTCCTTCAATGTGTTGATGATTTTATGTTCAAACTTAGGTATGTGGAACTCTTCTAAAAAGTATTATGTAATGCAATGTAATCCACCACTTTTTGGTGTGGGTCATACTTCATGTACCAGCTATGCACACATCCTTACAATGTGGTTACAAACTGACTTGCTTTCCACTCTAGGGAAGTGATTCCCTTTGTGTGCCATAGTAACTTGCACTTGTTTACATGTTCGCCATTTTCAATGCCCTTGTAATTAGGTAAGTGGAGAAACATCTCATAAAACACCTATTGATGGTGTTGTGGACCTTTCCTGTCACGATCCAGGACATTTATTCCTCCGGTGTTGCCTCCACCACTAGACTAACTAGATCCACTAGTGTAAACTCCTCCAGATCCACCATATCCTCCTCTTGTCATAGGTAAGGGGACTAATGCATCTATGACCTATGATCCCACCATTGTGCTAAATTTCACGCCGACAGTCTATGCTACAAAACCACTCCCATATGTGTTTCTTGTGTCGCTCCCAGCATGCAATACTCAAACCTTGTGATCCTATACCTTTCCCAAATGTTGTGCTAGACAAAATACCCCCAAAAATAGGAAATGACTATATAGCATAGATGTACCAAATGAAAACTATGCCTCCTAGGTGTCGCTCAACTACCAATATCGATACCAACTAGATTATAAAAACTTATCTTAGGAACTTGAAAACTAAACGTAAGGGTCTAGTCATCATGTGTGTTAAGATATGTGCCTACGGCTCTCCTCTTTTCTTCATATGATGAGCTCTCTCTAGAATCTGATGGGGTTTCTCTTCTATGCTTACCAAGATGATGTATCTTAGACTTCTCAGGTTCCATGTCCTCTACATGAACCTCAAATCCTTCCCACAACGTCTTCCTCCATAAATCCATCACTCCTATAGCTTCACATTATCTTTCCAACTCCCTCTCCTAAGATTCATTATACTTGAGCCACCTCTCCTCTCTCTCCATTTCTGCCACAAGGTCCACCATCTTCTACCACACTAGCTTCTCGCGCCCACACCTATCACAAGTTTAGCCACCATGGGAAAGGCTTGAAAACTCCATGTAATGACTAGGATCTTGATATCTACTGAAATATTACATAATAATGATCATCTAGGATCCCTCAAGAATTCAAACTGAGAGCAATCTCCATGTAAGAATATGTATAAGTAGCATTTTCCAAGGTATAACTAGTCAACACTCTACTCCACCAAAGTGAATAACAAAGAGGGGATCAGGGTTAGATCGGCATCATGTAACCACTAATATTCCTCCTAGGTCCAAACATAAGGTCTATAGTACCAACATGTCCTTGATGCATATGATGAGATCCATTCATGCAACTCTATTAGGAAAAAGAAGAAGAATGTCTCATAGAGTTTGTAATATAGGTTCTCCTTCACCCACTTTCATGCATCAAACTCAGATCCAATATTAACCTATGAGAAAACTCATCCTCCATGCTTTTAAGCTAGGTCTTGATGTTTTCCAAGATCAGATGCTTCATCATCACACATCATTCTCACAAAATCTTCAAAAAGAGGTCCTAGAAATGGAACCAAAATGTAGTCTCTATTTACCTCTTGCTTCATCAATCAACCCCAAGCACATCGGAACATCATCCAGACTAGTCTAGAATCTCACCTAAGGTGTGCACACAGCACTTGAGCCCCTCCTTTATGTGAGCTTCATGATAATTTTCTTCCTTAATAAGGGGGTGTTTCACAAATAGAGAATGAACGCACCCATTCTTGAGAACCATATTTAAGCACTAACTCCTAATCTAATGCACTAGAACATAGGATAGCATGATCATACTACAATGGAAGTAGAACTAAATCATGATTATCATCAAGAAAACTAGTAATACACCCATGAACATAAAAGGAAATGTACAGATCAAGATCCATCACATAAGTGCTTCAGAATCACTTCATTATATTCATTAGTCAAAGTATAGTAGCCAAGATTACATCAAAAGAGTTCCATGTATGAAGATATTTATAGTAGCAGAGCTTTGACACATTACAGAGCTCACCATCACACATTACATATTTTTACTAACTATCTTCCTCTCTTGCTCTCATACTCACACACACTCATCCTCTCTTAATTTGTCTCATAAAACCATACATAAGAGGAACTCTCAAGGAATATCCTCTTAACTGCTCATCATTACATGATAAATATTGAAGGAATATTTCATGATTTCCCTACCACTACCCAAGAACATGCCAAATTTCATCATGCATTTCCTCAATCGAGTATCCCTTAGCACGCAAGTGTCAGCTAATCCATAACAAACTCAGCTCCTTATCCTTTCATGATAATTATATTGACTCCTAGAATATCCTTTTCTTGAGTTGCAAGTCTTCATAGCTTATTCATATTTGTATTTCATCACTTTTTCATTTGTTCCCTAAATGCATCCTTTCTTTTTTTCATACTCACACACACTCATCAAGGAATCTCCTCTTAACCGCTTAACATTACATGAGAAATCCTGAAGGAATATTTCATGATTTCCCTACCACTACCCAAGAACATGCTAAATGTCATAAAGAATTTCCTCAATCAATTATCTCTTAGTAGGAAAGTGTCAGCTAATCCATAACAAACTTGGCTCCTTATCCTTTCATGCTAACCGTATTGATTCCTCGGAATATTCTTTTCTTGAGTCTGAAGTCTTCATAGTTTATCCATATTTGTATCTGGTCACTTTTCATTCATTCCTTAAACGTGTCCTTTACTTCTATCCAAAACTCACTAAGTGTCAAATCCATAATGTCTAGGCACAAGCCTTTGCACATCTCCAAGAACTACTTCCGTGCATGCCTTCACACCCTGCTTCCACATGCCACCAAGCTTCGCGCCTTAGGTACTTAGTTAATTTAGGGGTCCAACATCCCTTAAAGCAGAATATGACATTGAATCATAGAAGAGAGGAATCCCATAGGAAGAAAAAGACAAAAAGCCACAATGGCATGACCAAAAAGAGAAAATTTACAATTTGTGAATACTTTTAGGATATTTGTTGCTTCGATAATTAAAAAAGTGTAATTTTATTAAAAATAATAAACAACATCTTAAAGTTTCCTTGTTCCTCAAAATCTCCTTCCACAAATCTTTATTCATTCTTTTATCCTCCAAAATCTATTTGGTGCTCCCGCTCTTGGATAACCATAATTTTTCACAAACAACTCACTATAATCTAACACCAAAACATTGACTGGAAACTCATTCTTAACATGAATATCTTCTAAAATGTTGTCATTGACAATGTCAATGATGTTGTAGCCATTGAATTTTACTGAGTATGTGCAGCAGAGGACTATTTGTGGACATAAATAAGGCCAACCAAATAATATCAAATTTATAAAATTCATTTTCTCATCAATTCCTATACACCACCATGACCATAAATTGATTCTCGATATTCACTTTTTTACTTCACAACTTGATGCACTAGGCTTCTTTTTTAAAACATAACAAAACAAGTTCTGGTCAAAAAGTGCTATGGATTTGTAAAAGTCTTCAAATATTTCTATCATGTTATTATGGATTAATCTACACCATTTATCTGTCAAGATGTGCTCCATTCCATCCTCTTTCACTACTCTTCCAACTGTTAAATATATTACAAAATTATTTATTTGATAAAAAAACTTCAAAATATTGAATAAAAACTTGCTTTAATGTAATTATCTAGAAAAATCTTGAATGAATATAATCCATAATTAGCTATGGAAAAAAATACATTAATAGAATTGTGTAGTTTTGGAAGGGCTGATGGTGAGAATGCATACCAATTTTTTTGCACAAAAAGGAAATCAAAACATTTCCAAAATCTTTCATTGCTCATATTTTTCTATTGATGAACATAGTGTCTCGCTTACACATTGACGAAGAGAATATAAAGGAAAATTTAAAAATATAAACTCAAAAATGTCTATTTATAGTGATATGCAACTGAAAAATCCAACTGCCTATTTCTTTGACACATGAATTTAAGAGGGAACACGTATGATTTTACATTGCTTTTGATTAAATGGATAATTAATGGATGACAAAGTTACATGCTCCAAATGGTGCACATATTTCCAATGGCACATGTACTTTTAAATGGTGCATTTTACATAGTTTGTTTTAATGGCTAATTAATGTTGACACAACCACAACATTAATTATCATTTTCCTTACAAAATGGTTCTCATTAATGTTACATTTGGTATTGCAAAGAATTAATGGAATAATTTAATAATGTAATTTTGTAATGTAAATAATTTGGTTAAAATAAATCCCTTAATTCTTATGTTGGCACTTTAACGTGCGAGTCAAAACACGCAATTAGAATTCTAATTCAAGCCTTGCACTTAGAATTCTGATTCAAGGCTTTCACTTAGAATTAATAGTCAAGCCTCACTCTTAGAAATGCGAGTCAAGCCTCACACTTAGAAGTGTGAGTTGAGAGAAGTGAGACTCAAGGCTCGCACTTAGAAGTGCAACCAGTAGCACTTGTAAGTTCAATCATTCTCACTTTTAAGTGTGATCACTCTCATTTTGAATTTCCAATCAATTAAATATCTACATGACTGTGTTTACAAAACAATGTTACTTATACACTACTTAAAAAAATTATAAATGACTATTCCATATTTTTTTAACTATGCGTAATATATACAAATAATTTTTATATAAATATATATAAAAATGATGGTAACATTTTAAACATGCAAGTCACACATGACAGTTCTACAAAATATTTGAAAGTATGTTACATCTAAAATCATGAAAAATGTCTAAACGACCATCAAATTTAACACCATTTAAGGATGTTAAGTTCTAAAATAGATGACATCTATCTTAGCGTATAATTTGGATAGGATTTACAATGTCAATGTTTATTGATTTGAATAAGGTATGCATAAATAGTCATATATGTATGATGATATTAAGATTGATATGTGGCATAAATGACAATAATCACTTATGTCAATCACTTACGCATTGTCTTGAATGCTACCCAAATTCTACATTTGTTCAATATTTAGATTGAAGGAGGTTTAAGAGATGTTTATTTTTATTTTGTCATTGTGATTTCAATAAATTGATTTAACCTTGGAATTTTTATTGATATTTCTCATTTTCAAATTCTCTATACTAGGTTTAAGATTTAAGTGGCCATGCTACTAATTTTCTCTTTTTATGTGTGGATATAGTTGAAAATGAACTTTGTATTTGAAGGAGGATCATATGTGCATTTACCCTCCAAAGGTGTGATAGTTGTAGAGGGACTAGTATATCCATCAAGAACTACACTCCATTGCATAAAGAAATGGGGTCTAGCTTATTTACGGTCATAATAACTATGTAGTTCAACAAGTAGAGTGAGACTACCATACACATGTAATTGTTGTGAAAACTCGGAAGAAAGTGAAAACAAGGGATAATTGTATTGATTTCATGGAATCCCGAAGAGCACCCATTATGGATAAAAAAATCTTGGATGAATGGTGAGAGGAGGGAAGTAAATGGAAATACAAGAAAACACAAAGGGCAGTAAATGGAAATACAGGAAAACACAAAGGGCAATAAATAGAAATACAAGAAAACAGAAACAACTGCCAAACAATGTCACAACTATTGCATTGATATCCATAATGGTGGAGAGAAATTATGATATATTGCCACACATGTCTCGTTAAGTGGGAAATTTGTCCCATGTTTCAATCACAATATATCGAAGTGGGAAATTGTAATTCACAATATTAATAAAATTATAATGTAATAAAGTTATGATAAACGATTTAGAAAAATATTGAGTGTGACATGCTTGATAAGCAAAGATAATAAATATAATGACATCATGCATTCTTGAATAGGTGGCATGTACTTATTAATATTTTATTTTGAAAATGAAGAACAATTCATTTGTACACTTATAAAATGTTGATGTTAAAGTTGTCATAATTTTTGTGACACTTGTTAATTGAAGATTTTTCCTTCAAATATTATTGAAAAAGATGTACTTGAATACGACCCATAATTTGTCTTATCATGAAAAAGTAACCAATAGAAAATCAAGAAAATCAATTTTATTGATTTTTTAAAATTATGAAATTGTTTAATTTATATTCCAACATTTGAAATATAGACACTAGAAAAATAAATGTCTTTGATTGGAGGATATGGTAAGAACTAATAAGTTTTGGTGAAAGGTATAGTAACTTGCAATAGGTAGGAACTAATAAACTATGAAATCCATGTTTCAAAATAACGTGTTTAATGTAATTCTTAACTCTTTCTTGTTCTGTATGATTTGTAGACTAGAAAAGCATAAAAGTAGTTCCCATTATCGGATTATCTTCTATTTTGAAATGCCTAGTGACCACTAATTTCCATCACAATGATTTCCATTTTACAAACTTATCAAATAAGTGTTGAGAAGATGTATCTTAGTAGTTTTATGCTTATGTGTCTTATCGATCGCAAGGATTATGTAGCTTATCGTATTATTATGTAAGTGGCTGCATGGCTTATGTAGCTTAGTGACCATTAGGGTTATGTAGCTTAGTGGCCACAAGGAAGATGTAACTTAGTGGTCGGCAGATGCAAATTTGATGCCACTAAGATTATTTCATTGAGTATGTGCTTTCATCATGTAAGTTAGTGAATGCTATGCTTATGCAAGATAGAAACTACTAGGCTTATGTAATTTGGCGGCCGCCGTGCTTATGGGGGAATCAAATAATAAAAAACTATAAATCCTAAAATAGCAAAACTGAAATCTAAAAATTGGGATTGATGAATTAGTTTTTAATAGTGTCGAAATTAGAATCCAATAATAGTGTTATTAGAATCCAGTAATAGTTAAATTGGAGTCCAATAATAGGGAAATTAGAATCCAATAATAGTGAAATCGAAATCCAATAATAGCAAAATTGGAACTTGAATAATTCCAATAATGACAATATTGGAATCTAATATTTATATTAATGGAATCTAATAATATTAATAATGGAATCCAAGATATAGCCAAAAATAGAATCTAGTATACGCAAAAATGGAGATGGATTTCTTCTAATACTTGTAATACTAGAGTTCGATTCACTGGAATATGTCCATAGTTAGTTAAATAAGTGTTATATATACTTTTTGATGTCTTATTGGTTGTTGATGTGCATTGTAATTAAGGTGATGATTATGATTTGTACTTGTTAGTGATTATTTAGTTTAGTTAGATTATATGAGCATTGTTGGAATGGTTGATTTAATATATATTACTTATTGTTGAAATTTTTTATGATGTGGAAATAATAGCCAAGTAATGGACTAAATAGGAATTGTATGTGAATAATAATGAATAGTATAGCATATGGTAGATAGAGATGTATAGATAAGGTGTAATGTGGTGGATAAATAGAAATTATAACGTGATTTAGGTAAGATAATAGAATAAACTAATGATGTGTTGATAATTATATAATGAGGAGATGTAAAATAATGTTCATAATCATGTGTGATTAGGATGAAGGAGTGAAGAAGAGTGATTACCTCCCAGTGTCAAAATTAGGTTCATTTTAGTAAAATTTCCCTCAACAATCATGTATGAACCTTAAGAACATGATTTCATCGTCGGGTAATGAACCGGAAATGTATATCATCTACCAGAGGTGAATTTGATGAACCCCACTTTGTTATGTTTAAACCATGTTAACCCTCATACTATTTTGGTATCGATTTACACGATGTAAATGTTAACTACTTATAATTTAATACTTTACTATGTTTTTAAAGGAATTATTTTTCATATGTTTATTATTTTTATCTTGTTAATTCTTCCTCAAAAATGGCTTAAATTTATCTTTTTATAAGCATCAATGGTACCTTTGGAAAAGTATATGTTGAGTTATCATAGGAGTAGAATGGTAATAGCACATGACTCAATTCACGCACCGGCGTAGGACTCAATTAGAGTGTTGACGCAGGACTCACCTCCACATTAATAGAGGAATCATAGTATAGCACCAATCTCATCCAATTCACCAAATCTGAATTACTTGAAACAACTCTAAATTCCTCGAAACAAGGGGTTCACATAAGCATACGAGATAGCTCAAACTCCTAGTAATACGGTTGGCATCACCACATCGGGAATAGGAAACATACACCATCACTCAACCTATATTCAAGCCAATTTTGAGGTCTAGTTAATCCAATCACTAGGAGACGGGATGTGGCCAACAATTAGATATTTACTATTACCACGGTTCCTTGAATCAATGAAATATATAAATAATATTCCAAGATCTTGATTGACTCCCTCAAAGGATTCAATCACGGACCTCCTTTGTAGTTATCATGATTGATTCAAATCCAAATACCTCAAGGACTACTCCTTCCATAAATGTACTCCTTAAAATAGATAGTCATTGTTTCAATTAACACTCAGTTAAGTAGATGTTAGTTATTGGGAATAACTAGTTCTCTCCTAAAGAGACTAGAATTGCTCTTGTATAAAAGAGCTAATGTATTTAGATTTATTAGTTTAGTTTAGTTATTCAATTGATTTGTACAAGCATACTCTTTTAATTCAATAAGATAGCAGATTCAAGGGAAATTTTTGTTGTGTGAATTTCAATACTAAACCTAATCAAAGGGAAGCGGCAAGGACCACTCCTATCCAATGAAAAGGGAGATCTACATTAATTTCCTTTCTATATTCTTGGAGCATTTATTGTTTGAAATTGGTTCTATTATTTTGATGCATTTACATTTCCATATTTAATTATGTTAATAACCTTGCAATTATGTTTTAATCACATTTTTCCTTCTAAGAATTTCATTTTGTAATCATGATCAGTTCCTTATTTTCTTAGTTTTATTGTTAAAGTACATGTTGAGATACATTTATTGCTATTTCCTTTGTTGTAAACATCCATGGACATTTCCCTGGATTGACATAATAATATGATTAAAGTATGAGCATCAATTACACTCATCACTTTTTAGCACCGTTACTTAGGGATTTTAGGTTGTTATCAAAGGTTAAGGTGCTAGCTAAAGGTACTACTTGGTTGTTTGGTAATTTTTCATTTAGAAATTTCATTTCCATAAATCTTTCTTTTGAAGTTAGAAGACCTTGTAGTCACAGCAAGAATCCTCTAATCTTGGAGTATGTGGAACAAAAACAATAAATTTTAGTATTGATAGTTAGGGATCCATCCTTAGTATGATAGGATTTTATGTTTAGAGCTAGAAATCGTAGAGAAAGATTCATTAGAATAAATATTCAAAAAACCCCTCGAAACTAGCATGTGGAATTAATTTTTGACCAAATATGGATGGTTGATGAAGTAGAGAACCTCGATGGTGTATAAAATGGAAACCCTCTAATTGGTAGAACATTTATCTACTCCACTAAATAGGACCCTAGCGATCGGGCTCCCATGTAAGATATATCTCCCTCTATCTTACCAAATTTATGGGGATTAGTTTTAGAAGACCCTGACCAATTCCTTTTTGAGTTCAAGGTTTTATGCCAAACATATGACTACACTTATGATTCCCAAAATCTTAAATTGTTTCCCTCCACTTTAAAAGATATGGCTATGAGGTGGTTTATGGTTTTAATCCCTAACTCCATCCATAATTGGGAAGATATGGAACAAGTTTTCCTGGAAAAGTATCAGGATTACTATAGAGTCAAGGATAGGAAATAAGAAATTTTTAGGATGTAGAGGATTATCTGGATTGGTTCCTCTTCCTTCATAGAAGGTGTGGTACTATTTTGGATATTAATTTACTCAAAACCTTATTTCTTAAAGGTTTGGATGAAGACACACAAGAAGCATTCAATTTAATGGGAAAGGGAGACATGAACAAGTTAGAGTTCACATAAATCATTGACCTCTGTAGGAATTACTCTCGGATTCACCCCAATTTTAGAAGAAAAAAAGGAAAAATGGCCAGTGGCAATATATCTAAATTGAGAGAAGAGATTACAAATTTTATAATAGACCTTTTGGTATAACTCAATATAACTATAGATAGAGAGAAGGCTAGGAATACAGGGCCTTTGTTCATCTTCTGCCCAGGATGTAAAGATAAACATGGTCTTAAGAACTGTCCCTTAGACAAGATAGAAATATGTATTCTTTGTAAATTCAAGCATGCCATAGACCAATGTGGATTACTTCCCTTGCTAAATAATAATATAAAATAGAACACACAAGATGAATTTGAGATCAACTATATGGCTTAGAGGCAAGGAGGAAATTTTCAGTCAAACCAAAATCAACACTACATCCAAATTTCACAATGGGCCCCAAAATCAATGGAATGCACCATGGCCATACCCCCAAATTTGGGTTCAACAAGCCCCACAAGAGTGGATCCCACAATGGAATGCCCCACCAAATTATTATCCCCAACCTTAGGCTCCACATCCCAACATTCCACCATTCCAATAGTTTAATCCTCAATTCCAACAATAGTGGAATGTACCTCAAGGATTTGGGTAGAAATATTATAATCAGAGAAGACATCAAGGTCAACAAGCCCTATTGACTAGACCCACCAATGCTTCCCAACTAGATCAACTTTCCTAGTAACAAATACCTACACAAACTATGGCAAATCCCAAAAATGTGAGGTAGGGAAACCCAACATATACTATGGAATCTGAAAAAATCCTGATGAGCTCACTAGATTGTAAGAATATCCTCTCTGCGTTCAGGGAAGGTTACTTCAAAACCTTCCTCTCCTATGATAGAAGAAATTCCTAAAGAAATAGAAAAACCAGAAGAAACACAGCCTAGTTCTGTAGAATAAACTCCTTCACCCAACAATGACATTCCCTTTCCATCTAGACTCACCGAGAAACTAGTTCTTGTAGTCACTAAAAACCCATAGTTAGAATTAATTCAAGGATTGAGGAAGTTGAGTATCGGCATTCCCCTATTGTAGGCTCTTAACGAAATCCTTAAGTTAAACAAAAAAATTAAAGAGCTTGGTTTCAAGGCTCTAGGAAGAAGTAAGAACCAACTTAAAACCATTTATATTGATTTAAATCTTGCTAGTATTTTGGAAGGGAATATCCCCCTCCTAAATATAGAGACCTCCAGGAAGCCCTATTATAATATTGTGTATAAGAAATTTCCATAATCCTAACATTTTGATTGATCTAGGAGTTTTCATCAATGTTATGACAAAAATACTCTATGTAGTCACTTTTGCACCCACTAAGAACAAGGGAACCTCATGCATGATAGCCTACCACCCACCGGCGGGCGTGGCGCTCACCCGAGGCACACAAGAGGGAGCCGAGTCTCTCTTTTATGTGAGTCTAGTGGAAGGCATAGCTCATGATTCTAACTTAGTGATTTAATAGACATGAAGGGCTATAGAGCTCAAGATGGATTCTACACCCCTTCAGTCATAATAGAACCAAAGCACACAACGAAATAATAGAACTAAGAGTTGTACATCTACTACTATACTTAACCATTTAAGAAAGATTCACGATTATATAAGAATTGAAGTGCAATAGTAATATGCAGATAATACAGAGAAAGAGTCTTGATACATTTGTCATGGAAACCTTATCACATTCATTCATAGTGTTTACTTATAAAAGATTACAGAAGGCAGACCATAGTCATGTGCCATATGTGGATCCATACATGTATTCTCACAAGACAAAAATTTCATTCCCCATTTTCCCATTACATCCTTACTGGAATTTTGTACCCATTTTCATCCCATAGTTCTCACAGTAATTCTACAGAGCTTTGCTACCTCACTTTTCCTCTCTTTCTTTGCAAAGGGCGCACGTATAAATAGGCCTCTGAGCTCTAACAAACTCCTCTGTAGCCTCAGATCTAGCCCCAAGTGTCAAGGTGTGGGTTTCCCTAGGCGCATGCCTCTCCATGTCATGATTAAATTTTTGGATCTTTCTATCGCAAGGTATATTCCCTCTAGGACACTCACTGTGCCAAGTTGGAACCTTATCCAAATTAAATACGCTCTTCACGTGTTACATGTCCCAAAGGCCAAAAATGGCTAAGTCTCAAATTTTTCTTTGTGTGGTTTGCACATCCTTGGTTCTTTAAGAAGCCTTTTTAACTTTGCCTTGCACACCTACACTTACGTGCTTCCTTCGGCCATGTGTGCCTACGCACGCTTAAGATTTGGAAGCTAAATTAGGGGCCCAATATTACCCCACACTTCACCTATTCTCCACCCTTGGGAACCTTCTCAAAGAATGTAGTACAAAAGAATGCAAGGCCTTGCCTTGGAAAATAATGGAGAAGAAAGAATAAAGAAAGGGAAAAAGAAAGAATAGGGGAAAATTTCCTAAAGGAGGAGGGGAAATTTTTGCTGGAGGTCAGCCTCCAGTGTACTCCAAGTGTTGACTTCCTTCTACGCTTTAGTGTAGATGTCACCAACCAAGGTGCTCACCTCATTGTAAGTTAGCCCTTCCCCTGTGTGGTAATGGTTTCCACCACAGTCTCCAGTTATTTAGCATGGTCTTCCAGGGCATCCATCTTCCTTATGATGACCTTGTAGAGCTCTTTTAGCTAGGTTTTGATTGAGACTCATTGGTTCTCAATGGTTGTGGATTTGTTTTCTACCTCGGCTATGATCCTTTCTCGCTCGATCTATTTCCCTTATTCTTCTCTCTCTAAATTCCTTCAAATTGGCCTCATCACTGGCAAGCAATATGCTTGTCACCTTGTCTTGATCTACGCAGCGGTCATAAGTGACCCCCACGGTTTGTGCAGCTAATCTTACATCGTGCAAGCACCTTGTTGTAATTGGCCGCGAGCATGATGACCTTCAACTTAGCTTCTTTCTCCAAGCATACCACTACCTCTTCTATCGACTCTAATGCCAAGGGATACCTCTCCATGGTGAGGATCTGAGTCAATTCCTCTAGGCACTCTAGGGAGGATCTATACTTTTACACAGGAGGGTTAAGGTCCGGTGCTTTATGATAATCGATTGGGAGATGAACTCCACCTTCTTGGAAACTTTGCATACCCTAGCCTTTTCCTCCTGAAGCTCCCTCTATAGTTGAGTACTGATTAATTTCTCTAGGCTGAGATCCTTCGTTAGCTTCACCACTTCTTCCTTTCTCTTCTCCAACAGGTCCTCTAGGACTCTAACCCTGTCATTTCTACCAAAGGACCTCACCTCGATTTCCATGGAGACTTTGTTCAATGTGTTGCACACTTGCTCATCTAATAGTTGTTGCGGGTTTACAATGGGGTTGTCCCCATTTCCTTTGGATAGCTTCAATACTGATCCTTGGTTAATAATGAATTCAGGCTCATTGAGGTGGGAGTCGAATGCCCAAGATAACATCTTCCTCGTTTGTGGGTATCCACCCTCAGGGTCAAAGGACTCCATCACGGTGAGCTCCTTGGTGGGCACGGTACTTTGGAAATGTGTGCATAAATTTTTTTGGGGTCATCAATGTAACTCATCATTGTTCTTCCCCCTTCTGCGCATTTACTTCCCATGTGCACACCCTTGGGAATAGTTACCGAGAGAGTTGGTCCTTTCGTGCTACTTCCACTCTTCTCCCTCTACTCCTTCTTGAACTCACCGAGCATGAGCTCCGTCTTTGCGCCCCAACTCTTCATTGACCAAGGCATCAATTATCTTCTCTACCTCCCTTTTTCCTTTTCATCCACCTCCTCCTGAGTGAGCTTGGGCATATCTAGTTCCTTGGTACTAGCCCCTTCGCTCCCCTCTTCATTGCACGCGCCTTCCTCCCTTCGAGACACCTTTCCTCCTTACAAAGATGAAGGCATCATTTGCATTCTCAACCTCCTCTCCTTCTAAGTCATGGATATCAATTGGCTCTTGATCCACCTCTAGCTCTTCCCCTTCATCATCATCCCTTTTGCCTACATAGGCGTTCAGGTCGTTCATATCTCTAGACCCTTGTTCCTCTGTTCCTTGTTCTTCTTCTCTGGTAGAAAATTTTGGAGTGGGGGATGTTGTCTTTTCTTCATCTAAAGGTTCTTTAGGGGATGGTGGCTTTGCAGGCTCCAGGGTCTTTTCCTTGACCACCATCCTTCTCTTCTTCCGGACATAGGTACTCATCCTGCGGTACCTACATCCTGCCTTCCCACCGCCCCTTGTTATTCCTATTCTTCTTTTCTCTCCTTACACTTTAGGACTGGCTTCTTCCTTCCAATGGGGTCATTTGGGATGGATATTTCATTATCTATGTACATTCCCTTCTCAAACTTTGGACTTATGTGCAGGTAAACTCTAGCGGCAGTGCTCTTAGCAATCAGCAAGGTCATCAGCCTCATGATGTGCACATCCCGTGACATGTACCTTTGATGTACGTGTGCTTTCTGGATAAAATAGTTTCTTCCTCATCTCTCTGTGTTCACTATCGAGGGTGGACAAGTCGAGTCTTAACTTCTTCGACTCCTTATATCTGTTTAACCCTACTTGGAAGAATTGGGCAATAAATGAGAAGGGGAGTTTTCACTAGGGACTCCAACTACCATCCACCAAGATAAATCTACCAATGCAGAAGTGTTGGTACACTGTGAACTCTGCTTCTCCTTTCGTTGCCATAAGGATTTTCTCCGGGATCTTCCATTCTACCCCGAATGCGTTCTAAGGTGTGTATACCATTTATCCAAGTGCACCTTGTGCACCCATATCATTGTCTCACAAGTCCACTGGAACCTATCCATGGGAAAAGGGTCTTCATCGGGGTACTCCCATACAAACTTATCAGATGCATCTGGCACCCCAATTTTGAGAACACAATGGTTAGTAGAATGTTCCCAAACAATATCTTTCCTTCGTCCTCCACGCTGCTTATAATCTCGTATGCTATGTACTGGAAGATATTGTACATGGTGCCTTCCATGACCTTTCTATAGACATTCAACCAGGGCTTGCTCACCTAGGTCCACCTATCTTGTCAATTTAGCTTGGAAATGAGGTGCGCAGCCATTTTCATCACCGGATCACTGATATCCACGATGTCATGGTACCTCAATCCCTTATTATAATCCTAGGATGTGATGCTTTCCTTAATTGTCTTCTCATCCTAGAGGTCATCTAGGATCTGCGTCCCCTTTACAGCTCAGGCTTGTAAAGTGTGAGATTAATTGTGGGGTTATGTGCATCTTGCACCTGCAGCGAAGAAATCTTCATGCACACATGCCATTAATCATTGTACAGTGCTCAAGCTTCCCAGTAGGAAAACCCTAAAGCTGGAGAACCCCTGCCTTCTCCATTTTCACCTTGACTACATCATTATAAATCGGCATCCTGTCAGGTGTTCATTTGTTTGTGGGGCACACTAGCTCCAATGCCATTTCCTTCACAATTATGCTCGACCGGTGATTGTAATCAATTACAGTCATCTGTCTAACGTGTGACTCCCACTCTTGCCCTAGAAAAACCCCAACCGGGTATTGCATCTCTGAGTACCATTCCTCATTGGTATCCAAGGGTATTTCATCTTCTTTCTTGTTTCCTTTTCCCTTCCCCTTTCCCTTTTTGGATTGTACTATGCAGGCTTATCAACTGGTTTCATGGCCATAATTTTACCCTTTGCTTTCATTCCTTGGTTGCCTTCGGGTTGTCTAAGATTTTTCTTCATGCACTCCGTGCCCTAGGGTAAAAACCCTAATTTTTGACTTTCCTCCTTTGATCATGGTGCTCCTTCCCAATGTTCCTCACACCCATGAATCACTTCTTCTCTAGTTTGTAGATCAACTAGACCAATTGCATGTGAGTTTCTAAGATTCTCCTTCACACGAATTAGCTTTCGAACCCTAGCTCTTGAAAGAAAATTGTTTTCCTTATTTTCACAAAAATAATGAACTTACCATCCTTGTATTTATATCTTTTCCCACTTTTACGCATTAAATTATAGGCTACCTACCACCATACAAAAATATTTAATGTGGCATTTTCAAACAAACCTGACTTTAGCACTTTTCCTCGCGTACCCAATCCTTGCGCAAAACATTTTTCACCCATGCCCAATCCTTGCGTGAAATGTTTTTCACCCTTCTGTGTGCAAACAATCCATCTTGATAGAAGAATTTTGCACGCGTGTTACCAATGCCAAAGGCACCTCTTCCATCCTCATGATTCTTACTTTCACCTACCTCATGTTTTTGCACTTTTTCCTCCTTTGTACATGGATTTCCAATGGAACTCTATTTTGTCATCCATCTACCTTCCTAATGCATCTTTTCAACAGGGCCAGTTCGAATGGTCTTACCAACTCAATCTTCCTATAGAATAACTTCATGCCTCTCTTAATCACCTCACCCCACACTAAATCAATGCGCGGTCCTCTACACAATCATAAGTTTAAAAATTAATAAGGTTTCCAGCGCCCAAGGTGTAAAACAAGACAACAATACAAAAGGGAAAAACAAGAAAGGAAAAGCATAAAAGGAAACTCTAAACTAACTGGAAAAACTACCTTATTTACAAACACCAAGAAGCATTATTTATAGTAGGGCTTCAGCCTACTCCCATTGAAGTGTCCAGGTAATTTTGTTCCATCCAGCGCTTATAGCTAGCATGCACTGAATCAAGGATGTATGAAATTACATAAGGACCCAACCAATGTACCTTCAACTTTACAGGATGGCATAGAAATTTAGAATCATATAACAATACCATCTATCCAACCTCAAACTGTTTGTTTTTAATGTGGTAGTCATGTCATGCCTTTTTCTTATCTTTTTCAGTTGTTTGGATCCATCTTGCTAGTGAGCACCATTCATCTAACTTTATTAATTCATCAATTCTTCCTTCCATAATTTTTCCATCATCCAACCCTCCTACACGTGTTATAAAAAACAATGGTAGCATAAATTCAACTAGCAAAACAACCTCCTGCCCCAAACACCAATTGAAATGGTGTGGCCTTGTTCAACCTTTTATACGTTGTTCTGTATGCCCAAAGGATTGCTGATACCTTATCATCCCAATCCTTCCTACCCACATCACATATCTTAGTCAATGTGTGACTAAGGATTTTTTTGAATGCCTCTACAGTCCCATTTGCCTAAGGGTTATAAGGGGTAGTCTTTTTATGGGCCACCATGAATTCTGCTAAAAGAATCCTGATTGTTTCATTTAAGAAGTGAGTGCCCCTATCACTTGTTAAAATTAATGGGCACCCATACCTGCTGATAATGTTCTCCCACAAAAATCTAGCAGCCGTGGCTGTGGTGCAATCCCTAGTGGGTGCGGCCTCTACCCACCTTGTTAGATAATCAGTACAGGTAATAATATACCACGAGTTAGTCCTTCATACAATTTGGTGAGATTGGTGCATCAAATCTATTTCCTAGTTTTCAAAAGGTTCCACGCAAGTGATGGGTGCAAGGGGCATCTCGTCCCTTTTTCCAAGTTTTCCAAGGTGCTAGCAGTGGTCACAGGCCTTAAAAACTCAATACAATCCTGGTGAATCGTCTCCCACCATAGTCCAGCTGACTAGGATCTTGTGCGTAGTTGCATTCCTTGCATAGTGTCCTCTGGAAATCCCACCATGGGCCTCTTCTATTATAGCTACGCGTTCATGTTCTAGTACACACCGGCGTAAAACCTCATTGCAGCCCATTTTATACAAATCCCCATTGATCAACATGAAGGGTGTTGCACGTATGGCTAACCTTTTCCTTTCCAGAGCATTCATCCCTTCAGGTGCCACACCTTCCTTGAGAAAGATAACAATGTCTTCTAGTTCTGAGGGTGCACGCCACAACCTAAACAGTTTGTGTGCATCCGGCATGGTTTCCTTGATACTTTATGCATCCTCTCCCAAATCAATCCTTGATAAATGATCTGGCCCACAATTGTTCTTTCCCAATTTTACCACCACTTTGAATTCAAACTCCTGAAATAGAAGAACCCAACGGCATATGTGCCCTTGCAACACTGCTTTGTTTACTAGATACTTCAAGGCCATATGGTCAGTGTAGAATATGAAAGGAGTTTCTAGTAGATATTGCCTAAATTTTTGGAGTGCGTAGATCATTAACAATGCCTCGTGCTCGGTCGTTGTATAATTTTGTTCTGCTGGTGTCAACTTTCTACTTACAAAACACAAAGGATGATCAACAATCCCCTCTCCTAGTTGAGCAAGAATGGCTCCTATTACTATACTAGAGGCATCCACATGGACATGGAAAGGTTTATCCCATGATGGGAATCATAGAATAGGTGTGGTGATAAGCCTTTCTTTTAGAGTATCAAACTCCTTTTGTTGCACCTCTCCCCATTAAAAGGCACTCTTTTGTATCGAGCAATATTTCCAAACGTGTGGCGATCTGGACATATCCCTTAATGAACTTTCTATAGTACCTAATGTGTCCAAGAAATCCACGCATGGTGCATTGGCTGGTAGGCTCCCCTAATCCCACAATAACTACAACCTTCGCAAGATCTACCAATAATCCCTCTTTACATATGATATGCCCCAACAACGTCCCAAAAGGAGTTGTAAAGAAAATTTTCTTGATGTTGAGGGAGATCCTTAACTATCGACATCTTTCAAACATCAACCTTAAGTTATCACAATGGTCCCTGACCAATCCATACACTATCCAATCATCCAAATATACCTAAAGGAACTTGTGGATGAAGTCCTTAAATGCTTGTACCACTATGCACAAAAATATAGTGGGCACATTCTTCAGCCCAAAGGGCATGATCTGTATATGCAAAGCTTCCCCACTCGGTGGTGAAAGTTGTCTTACCTTGGTCTTCCTTGGCAATCCTTACTTGGTGATATCCCGAGAATCCATCCATAAAGGAATAGACCTCACACCCAGCAACTCCTTCCAAAATCTCTTCAGTAAAGGGGGTGGGAAAAGGATCTATTATACAAACAACGTTTAATTCCCTGTAATCCACACATATCCTAATCTACCCATCCTTCTTTATACTGATCACCATTGGACTTATCCACTTTGATTCCTCCACAACCTCAATGATACCGGATGCTATCATCTTGTCTAGTTCTTCTTTAACCCTTACGCGTATGTTGGGATTCATCGTGCAAAACCTTTTCCGACCGGGTGTGCACCATCTTTCAACCTTATCCTCATTTCCCCCAATGAATGGTGGACACCTTTCAACTCATGGTATCCACGTGGGAATAAATCCTCAAATTTGTGTAAGAGATCGATGATCTTTGATACTTCCTTGTCGACCAATAGTCCCCAATGATAGCCTCCTTGGGCTCCTCTTCCGAGTCGATGTTAACTTTCTTGGTTTTGAGTGGTTCATGATACGCGTGTGCACATGCATCCGCACTGTCAACTACTTTGCATGCCCTAACCGAATGGTCGACATTCAGGCTCTCTATCTCCTCTCCATCAACAAGGTATACCATCTTTCCTTTCTCCTTTTCAGCACATGCGCGCTTGAATTGTATGTCTTCTAGTTCCTCCTCTTTGAACCGCGCTTCTAAACTAGGTCCACTGAGTAATTTTACTAACCTATCTTCCACCATGGTGCAATCCCCTAGAGTGAGGCACTTAATAGTCTGCAATGCCTCATCAACTAGTTGCTTGGTACTTCGGTACTCGAATGTGTGGACCAAGTCACCGTTAATTCCTGCCAACTTCCTATTTGGCGGCGTGTTTTAGAATGGATATACCACACATGCACACAACCTTGGAGTGTTGAATACAACTTATGCACCCAAAGAGAGGGTGGTAAAGCTTTCGTACCTTCTCCCCAGACCCTCTCACATGCCTGGATGTGGGAAGAGGTGGGTCCATTTCCATTATAATCCTTAATAGCGGTGGGTATGTTGCTTTTCAAGAATCAGACAGTGAGTGCAATTTGAACTTCACACCATTCCAACAAGTTCTCACTATGCATGGCCCACCACCTTGCTGCTGTGCCTATCAAAACATAACCTAGCATACTTCATCACTCGTCCTCCCTCCAACAAGCTTCCATTTCTCTCAAAAATACCTCAGGGTATGCATCTCCAGAATACTTTTTTATTGCCTTCCCTCCTAGGCACCGAACTGTACATGTTGTTGTTACCTTGGTTACTGATCCTTTCAGATGTCACCCAATCAATTCATAAGTCCCACATGCCTAATTATCACATGCTATACTGGTAGTATCACTAACAGATTGAGTATCATCAAACTAGATGACTCCTTCTGTAGGGTGGATGGTCTCTAGATCTCTTATGGAGTGCACATATATTCTGTCTAGGACTTCCTCCCCAAGGGGTTCAGTATAGGGGTGGAATTCCCATCAACCAATGGTATAACTACCCACTCTTCCTTGTTTTTAAAGATTATGTACCCCTTGTTAAACTAGAGATCTGCATTATTCTTATAACACCACGGGTACCCAAGTAGAGCTAGGAAATTATCTACCTCGGCAATTGCTAAGACTTTAAAATCCCCAATGAACCTAGTCCCCTGAATTGTAATGGTTGCATCCTTTAAGACACCTATGGGCATTGCCTTTGTCTTATTTGCCATATACAACACATTTGAAGATGGCTGTAATGTAGGTCTTCCCATTTGATGTCAGGCATCTAGAGTGAGAACATTAACCTTTACACCTATGTCAATGAGGATGTTGCTAAGCAACCATCCATCCACTACTTGCATTCAGGGTAATCTCTTTGTCATAATCAAGGTTGTGAGGTGGGAGGTTTACATGTAGGATCTACCTTTCGTGTTCTTCCCCAGTGCATGACACCTTTTCTCTCAACCATGCCCCTAGCAGGGGAATAATATTCTCCTACCTTAGTAGTTTACACACCTCCTTAACCTCATCCAAGTCATCCCTTGGTGCTTCTACTAGTCTCCTTTGCTCATCTTTTCTAGTCTGCTCTTTTAAGCATTGGATCTCCCCTTGTAAACTTTGAATTACATCCATGGTTTCTGGTAAACTTCTTTCTGGTGAGCTGGGTTTGGATACTTCCCATGTACTACTTCTTCTCTCGAAACTAGAGGTTTCTTCCTAGGAACTTCCCTTGCACATATGGATTCCGCCCTCGTTGTTACCATAACAGGCTCTAGTTCGATTCTCACATTAATCGTAAAAGCCATTAGGTGTTAGCCTTATTAATATTCACCATGGCGGTGCCCTTATCCTTTCGGTGCTCTTGACTCACATGTTCATACAACTCTGGGCATTCTTCATACTTATGTTTGTTTCCACACCAAGAGCATTGTAGAAGATCTGGACATTCGCGCTTATAATGGTTTGTGGCTCCACAATTAAAACACGTCCCACGTGGGAACTCACTTCTTCCTCCACAGTTACCATGACCACGAAATCCTCCGTGAAACCCTCTTCCACATGCATCTCCATCTCTATGCTCCTCATACTAAAGTTCGTCTCCTTTGGGACTACTGCAAATGCTAATTTGGTGCACACCAAGATCAATTGCCTCATGAATCTAGTCAATCAATCTACAATCCTTAGTGTCATGTGTGGTTGAGGTACATATTTTGTAATAACAATATACATTTTTGTGGATCACGCGTTGTAATATGGGGCACCTACTTGCATCATGGTCCTCATGACATATTTCATAGTTTTTATACAGGTGCATACCGCCTTCCGAGAACATATCCCACCATAATCCCTTGTGTGTTCTTCCACGTTACAATCCATGCACCACATTCCTCCGTGAATCTCTAGAACTCGTATTGGTAGATAATTTCTCCAATTGCTTAGCCATGACATGAATCGAGCCTCCAAAAATGGGCTAACACTAGTGTCAACACTAGCAATTGCTTGACATGTAAAGTAGCTTCCAATGCTTTGCGTGGGTCTATGAACGTTTTATGAGATAAGGCCCTCCTAAAGGGTGTGATCAACCCTCTGAAAAACCACTGAGCATGTTGTGAAGGGTGGATATCATAAGATAGTTTAGACAAAAGAGTTTTAAAGCACGCATCATATTCCCGCATGCTCTATGCCATTCCTTGTTGGATTTATTTGAGAGAACTAATGCTCTTCTGTTCAAACTCAGGTATGTGGAATTTTGCCAAGAATGCATTTCTCAACACAGTATAATCCACAACAGTCTGATGAGGGTCATACTTTCTATACCAACTATGCACCCATCCTTACAAGGTCATTACAAATTGACTAGCCTTTTGATCCGGTCATGATTCCCTTTGTGCGCCATAGTAGCTCGCACTTATGCACATGGTCCGTGGCATCTTCTATCCCACTGTAATCTAGAAAGTGTAGAGACATCTCGAAAAAGACTTGAGGAGGTGGTTGACGCCCTTTCCTCTCGATCTAGCCCCTTGGTTTCCTCTGGTGTTTCCCCCTCCAACGGATCCACTAGATTCTGAGCCACTAGCTCCACCAATTCCACCTCTAGATCCTCATGTATTAGGTACAGGGCTTGTGTTTATCATTCTGAGCACTCTCGTCATCCCACCGAAATGCACGCTAACATTTTGTGAGCTAGTACCACTCCCGGTCGTAGTTCCTCCACCACATACTAATGCACTTATAGAACTAGCAGTATACGTGCCTGTCCAAACATTCCACTAAATACTTTGGAATAGTGTGTGAAGCCATAGAAGTCACAAATGAGAATTTGTATGTTTTAGGTGCTGATTGGTTGCTTCCATCAATATCAAATGGATGAATTGTACTCTTCCCTCATTCTAATAAGCTAAGCACTAAGGTCCGGTCACTAGGTGGGGTCAGATGCGTGCCAACGACTCTTCTCTCTCTACGTGACAGACTCTCATCAGAAGCTGCAAGGTTTTCTCTTCCGTGCTTACAAAGATGGGGTACCATAGACTGTTCAGTTCAACATCCTCCGCATGAACCTCAACTCCTTTCCACCGTGTTTGGCTCCATAACCCACTTGTAATCCCATGCTATCTATCGATCTCCTTCTCACACACTTTGTTATACTTGAGCCTCCTCTCCTCCCTTTCTTTTTCAGTCATCAGATCAGCCATCCTTCCCCAACCTAACTTCCTCACCTAGCACTCAGGGTGGTTTATCTAGCCATAGGGAATGCCTCTAAACCCATGGTTACCATCAAGATTTTGATCGTAAGGGGAATAGCACACAAAAATGATCCCCTAGGATCTCGCAAGAACTCAAACTCAAGAAATTCTCGGACAGAATATGTGGAAATGGCCTATTCCAAAGTGTAGCTAGCAAGTCTCCCTTCCACCAATGATCTATAGCACGGATCCACGTTAGATCAGCATCTTACGAGTTACTCCGATATGTTTCTTGGGTCCTGAGGTATGATCTATAATGCCACCTCGATCTATATGTATAAGCCGAGAGCCATTTGAATAACTCTATAGGGAAACAGTAGAAGAAGGTTTCGTACAACTCATGATAAAGAGTTTCTTCCACCCATCTTTACGTATTGAACCTAGATCCGGTCTTGAATCTCGATTAAATTCATCCTCCATGCTCTTAAACCAATCTTCAACACCTTCAAGTGTTAAGTGCTTCGCCATCACTTTTTACAGAGATCATGATATATTCCATGTTCCCCTATAACTTTGAAAAGAGGTCTCGAAACAGAACCAAGATGTAGTCACTTTTACACCCACTAAGAACAAGGGAACCTCATGCACACCGGCCTATCACCCAACAGGTGCTTTGGGTACTCACCCGAGGCATGTAAGAGGGAGCCGAGTCTCTCTTTTATGTGAGTCTAGTGGAAAGCATGGCTCATGATTCTAACTTAGTGATTTAATATACATGAAGGGCTATAGAGCTCAGGAAGGCTTCTACACCCCTTCAGTCATAATAGAAAAAAAGTGCACAATATAAATAAAAGAACTAAGATTTTTACATCTACTACTATACTTAACCATTTAAGCAAGATTCACGATTATATAAGAACTGAAGTGCAATAGTAATATGCAGATAATACAGAGAAAGAGTCTTGATACATTTGTCATGGAAACCTTATCACATTCATTCATAGTGTTTACTTATAAAAGATTACAGAAGGTAGACCATAGTCATGCACCATATGTGGATCCATACATGTATTCTCACAAGACAAAAATTTCATTCCCCATTTTCCCATTACATCCTTACTGGAATTCTGTACCCATTTTCATCCCATAGTTCTCACAATAATTCTACAAAGCTTCATTATCTCACTTTTTCCTCTCTTTCTTTGCCAAGGGCACACGTATAAATAGGCCTCTGAGCTCTAACAAACTCCTCTGTAGCCTCATATCTAGCCCCAAGTGTCAAGGTGTGGGTTGCCCTGGGCACATGCCTCTCCATGTCATGATTAACTTTTTGGATCTTTCTATCACAAGGTATATTCCCTCCAAGACACCCTGTCACTAGGCTGGAACCTTATCCAAATGGAACACATTCTTCATGTGTTTTTTCCACAAAGGGCAAAAATGGCTAAGTCTCAAATTGTTCTTTGCATGGCACGTGCATCCTGGGTTCTTCAAGAATCCTTTTGAACTCGCCTTGTGTGCCTACACTTATGCACTTCCTTCGGCCATGCGTGCCTATGTGCCCTTAAGATTTGGAAGCTAAATTATGGGCCCAACACTTTATCCACGTTATCTCTACTTGAACCTCGATGCATCAATAGTTTTACAAGTGGCATACCAATCTATAAACAAACCAAAGGGAATCATTGAATATGTCACTATTACTATCGAATCCTAGGACTATGTGGTAGATTTCATGATAATAAAAATAAATAACTAAAATATTGGATACCCTATAATCCTAGGAAGGCATTGGTTAACCACAATTGCCACCCTTATTAATTTTAAGACAGGGAATATAGTGATCACTAATGGTCAATATTCAAAGAAATTGTCATTATACCCTACTACCAAACCATTTACAATAGACAATAAACAATGGCCTAAAGATGATTCAGATGATTCAAATGATATCATCTCTTCTCTATCCATGGTCATAATTCAAGAACACTCAGATAAAATCCAATATGATGACCATGAGCCTTGTGTTGGACACAGTATAAGTCATTCTCCTAAGTCATGCACTAGATTCAATTTGATTTCTACTCCTCGGTATTGCATTGGATCTAATTCAAATCCTGTACTACAACTAACTAAAACAAGAGATGATTATATGGATGAAAATAACCAACCCATCATATTTCCCTTTGTACAAAATATAGATCTGACTGAGAACATTTTTCAAAACATTACTTCTATTCACAGGTTACTACCACACAGTGTCCATTAAACACATTATTAAGAGAATACCCTGTTGTAGGTATTGTTCATCCAACTACCAAATAGTTACCTATTCTCCCAAGAAAGACATTGATAATTAATAGTTGGTGATTGATCAGGAGGAAAATACCTTATTTAAACTATTATGCTCTCATCCTCAAGCTTTTGCTTAGGAATATAGTGACATGAATGGTATTCATCCTAGTATTTGTACATACCACATCTATGCCACTTATTCTATAGTAGTCAGGAAACCTCAAAGAAGGATAAACCCTACTCTAAGAGATATTCTGAAAAAATAAATTGAGAAACTTTCGAATGTAGGATTCTTCTACCCAATATTTAATAATTAATGGGTTTCTCCATTAGTCATTGTTATGTCAAAAAAGTAACACCTTAGGATTTACACATTATAAAACCCTACTTTTGACTAACATGGGATTGTCTCAAGGTGTGGGACCCTCGCAAATGAGACAAACCTCTAGATAAGGTTGGTTCCTCTACCTATTCTAATGTTAAAAATATTCCTATAAATGGAAATGTAACTATTCTAACACTAACCTAGAATTTCTAAGGGACCAGGGAAGAAAGAGATACATAAAAATGAAATTCTTAAACTAAGGGAGGCAATAACACCAAGACTGTAGGGGATTGAGATGACCTTAGTGAATGAAAATGGAATAAAATGAGGTAGAAGAGGGTAGACAAAGTGCCATAGTTCAAATAACACATTCAAATCTCCAATTTAAGTCGATCACAATGAATTAAAATCCTAAAAAAGAATACAACATGCACAATATACTTGAAAGTGTAATGAAAGGAAAAGGAGACAATAAAACTTGAGTAGGGAAATAAAAGCCACAAAACACCATTTTTATTGCTTAAAATGAAGCAAAATCCATTAAAATATAGGCATAAGGAAAAAATTATTTACAAAATGCATAAATTCGAGGATTTTGGCTCACGAAAAGTGCTTTGAAACAATTTTGGCAAAGTTCCCTTACAATCCGAATCTCTCGCTCTAAAAATGAAGGAAAATTATATATATATAGAAGGGCTACCAACTGATAGTCTTCATTAAATTCTTGTACGGAGATATGGGCTTCCATACAAACTAGCTTTCTAATGGTACTTTTCTTGTATAGAAAACAAGGGTGTCATACCTCATTAATTTGATTGTTTAGCTACTTTGTACGATGCTATCAATGACCATTTTATGGCTGAAATTCCTTTTGATGCTTGAAAAGAACCGCGAAGTAGCATTACGCTAACAAAGGAAGGATTTTTCACACAATAAGAAGAAATTTTGTCGCGCGATAGTGAGAGAAGGTTGATACAAATTAATATGGAATGATTTTTGCATGACATAAAGCAATATTTTCACTCGATAGGAGGAAGGTGGTGACTCGCATCAAGAAGGAAGGATTTTTGCATGACACCAAGCAATGATGTCACTCGAAAAAAGTAAGGTGGTGACGTACTTTTAGAAGGAATGGTTGACATGCATCAGGAAGATAGTGGTAACACATGACAAGAAGACATGTTTTCACACATCAACAAAGGACGCTATCACGATTCAATGAAGGATGTTGTCGCATGTCAGCAAGAAGTAGTTGTCACATGACAAGTAGAAGTGGTTCATGCATGGAAAGAAGATATGGCTCCAAACCTTTTCCGTGGCTCACCAACTCGTCGCGAGTTAGTATCAATTACTAACTAAAAATTACAAGTAACTTCTTCACCAATAAACTTCCAATGCCTTGACCTGTTTAGTTGTCCATTTTGCAAGGGTGAAAAATACGGATAATAATTGGCAACTTGTGGGGTGATCTACCTACTACATCTGAAATACCAATAACCTTGGAGGATCCATTAGGCATGGAGTCATTTTGATTGTTGAAACTGTCCTAATGCCTGAAACCTCTTAAACCTACGGAACACTTTGTAGAGACATTGTTTTAGCATTGTACCTTTCACGTTCATCAATGATTAGTATAGGAGTATTCAACTCTAGTTTTCTCGAAACATTGAACTCAAGTTTAGACATACAAGGATTACAGGGCTTGAGCTCAATTTTGATGACCTTCTTATGATCCTTGTAGTTTCTTCCTCCCACTATAAGAGGAAGGAATCCCAAGTGTGTTTTTTTAGAAAAGACTCCATAACATATAATATAACAAAAAGAAAGCTACAACCATTCATTCATAGCATGAAAGGAAAGAGAACTTCTATGAATGAAATATACATGAAACCCACTGATATTCATATCTAATTGCAATAGGTAACCTCATTGTATTCATCGTTTCATTACAAAGAGCCATAGAGGGCAGACTGTAGTCATGCACATCACTAGGCTTGTATAACTACGCAAAAATAGAAAAGAAATTACAATGTTGAGCTCAATACATCAGAGCCCCACTCGTAGTAATCCTGTAGAGCTTTACCCATGTTATCTCTCTCTGTGTGTATCTCTCCTATCTTCTCCTCTTATGTCTATCTCTCCTCCTTTTTCTTGGTCCACAGGCACTTGTATTTATCACCTTCCCACATTTCCAACTCACCTTTCCACCATGCCCTCAGATCCATCACCAAGTGTCGAATGTGGTCCTTCAGTGAGCATGTTTCCTCAGGCCTGAGCTCTCCACTCCATCTCATGATGGTCTTCTAGAAGATTCCTTTGTTGGCATGCTCTTTCCTAGGCCACCTGTTGCCAGGCTGGCATGTTATCCATGTGCACAACCGATCACACTTTTCATGTGTTCTACCTTTTTTGCTTGAATTGGCTAAGTCCTAAACCTCCTTTCACGTGTCACACATGCTATATGCTTCCTTGAGCCTTTTCTCTTGCGCTTTTTGCCTTGTGCACCATCCTATAACTGGGTCCTATATGCCCACGTGCCTTCATACTTAGTCAATATTTTAGGGGCCCAACATCACCCCACACTATGCTTGTTCTCCACCCTCGAAACATTCTACTTGACCAAGGTGCAAGTTGGTTCAATGGAACCAAGATGTAGATAAATATTACAAAGATGAATAAGGAATGAAAGAATAGGGGAAAGAATGAAGAATGGGGGAACACTAAACCAAAAGGCTAGGGAAGTCCTTCCACAAGACTACCTCCAACTTATTCCATGTATCGACCTCATTCTGCGCCTTCTGACAGAGGTCACCAACTAGGAGGTTTACCTCATCAAAACTTAGGCCAGCTCCCTGGGTGCCCAAAGTGTCCACAATTTGTTCCATATCTTTACCTAGGTCTACGAGCTTGTCCATTCTCCTAGTAATTTGAGGATATAGTTCCTTCAGTCATGTCTTGGTTGAGCCCCTTAGTGCCTCAATCTCCTCGGATCTTCTTTCTACTTCCGCCAGGACTCTATCCCGCTCCGCCCTATTTCCTTTATTCTTCTCCTAGAACTCTTTCAGCTCTGCTTTGAGTGTGGTGACCAAGGAGCTCACCACCTTATCTCTATCCATGCATGTGTCATATGTGGCCTCAGCAGATTGGGAAGCAACCTTTACATCTGTGAGCACCTTGTTATACTTGGCAACCAGTGCTATCACCTTTAACCGGTCCTCCTCCTTTAGGTGCGTGGATACTTCCTCCATAGATTCCAATGCCAAGGGTCACCTCTCCATGGTGAGGATGTGTGTTAAGTCTTCTAGGCATTCTAGCATTGATGCATACCTCTGGGGATAGGCGTTAGATCTGGGTGTTTCAAGATGATGGCACTTTTTATCGAGTCTACTTTCTTGTAGACCTCCTGCACCTTTTCCTTTTCCTCCTTGAGCTCACACCTTAGCTGTGCACTAATTAATTCCTCCTATTTTAAGTTTCTAGCCACCTTAGCCAACTCTTCCTCCTTCTTGGCTAGCTTTCCCTCTAAATCCCTTATGTTGTCATTCCACATGAATAGTCTTGCCTCTGTTTCCACCACGACCTTGTTTAGAGCATTACATACTTGCTCGTCTGTGAGCTCCTGGGAATTTACTAAGGGGTTGTCTCCCTTAGACTCTGAGCAGTGTGATAAGTACCTTTTGGCAGACTTCAAAGTCTAGCTCATCGACATGGGATTCAAATGCCCAAGAAAGCATCTTCTTGGTCTTGGGGTACGTGCCCTCCTTCTCGAATGATCCCATGGCTATAAGTCTTTTGGTGGGTACCATGCTCTGAATCATGTGCATAGCACCTTCCTTGAGTCATCCACATAGCCCATTATCTACCTCTATTTCTACATCCAGAGGTCTTCTACCCAGTGTGCACCCTTTGGGGAAGCTGACTGTCAGAGCGGGGCCTCCTAGGCTATCATGTCCCTTTTCACCACTCTCTTCCCTCCCTTCCTTTAGCACTATGTTGTGCTCTCTCTCTAATTCCTGGTCTACAAGGATCTCAAGCATCTTCTTCACTTCTCACTCTACCACTTTGGTTATCTGCTCCTTGGTAAAATTTGTGGCTCTCTGTCCCTCGCATCCCTCTCATCTTCCCTTTGTATCTTTAGTGCCTTCATCTCCTTGTGCACCTTTCCACCACGTGAATATGAACTCTTGCTTTTCTTCTCCACTCTCCTCCTCCTGAGTCATAGACACTAACTATGCGAGGTTCCAAAGGTTCCTTTCCTTTTCTATCTCTTTCTCCTCATCACCACCTCTTCACTCTCATCCTCTCCTTCTCCCAGATATCTCTCCAAGTTGTCGGTCACCTCCGAGTCAGCTTCTTCATCTACCTTCTGCTTCTTCCCGAGAGGTTGCTTCTAGTCAGGAGATTCTACCTTCTCTTCTTCCTCTTGTGACTCCTCCAAGGTGGTGGGTTGTTTGGGTGCCTCTACTTCTGGCGTCTTCTCCTTTACTGGGGACTTCTTCCTCCAAACATAGGTGCTTGGCTTGGCACTCGTAGAAGGCATGCTCACTATCTGAGTAGTTGGTACACTTGGTGCTCCTTCCTCTCCTCTGCCCCTCTTCTTAGACACTAGCTTCTTCATTCCCAAGGGGTCTTCAGGTATGGAGATCTCATCCACCAAGTATGCACCATTTTTGAAATTTTGGCCTTATGCACACGTATACGCGTGCACGCCATGGATCCTCCAACAATAGGAAGTGTTATTGGTCTAGTCATGTGGATCTCGTGTGACACGTACTTCTCCACATACGCATGTGCTTACCTCTGGGATAGTTCAGTTTCTTCCTCATATCCCTGTGTTCCTGGTCCAATTTTCCTAGCTCTAGCCTTAGCTTTTTCGATTCTTTAAATTTGTTCACTCCCACTTGGAAGTACTTGGGTAGTGAACGTGAAAGGGAGCTTGCACCAAGGGCTCCATGATTCATCAACAAGTTTGAACCTACCCAAGCAATAGTGTTGGTACACCGAACTCAACTTCTCCTTGTGTGGCTACTTGGGAGTTGTTCGGGGATCCTCCACTCCACCCCAAATGCATTTCTCAAGCATATACCATTTTTTGAGCCACGCTTTGTGGGGAGCCATCATTGTATCACATGCATACTTTTCAAACCTCTTCGTGGGTGAAGGGTCTTCGGCTGGGTACTCCCACACAAACTTATCTGGTGCATCCGACACTCCAACTTTCTACAAATACTATGGTGAGTAGGACATTTCCAAAGAGGATCATGTCCCCTTCCTTTGCACACTTTACAATTTCCTCGGCAATGTATGCGGACAAGTTGTAAATAGTCCCCTCTGTGATCTTCCTGCAGACATGCAGCCATGGCTTGTTGACTTGCATCCACCTTTCTTGGCCATTCAGTTTCATTACTAGGTGCGTGGCCATCTTCATAACTAGGTCCTTGATGTCTGAGATGTCATAATACCATGACCCTTTCTTGCAGGCATACTCTGTGATGGTCTCCTGAATAGCTTCCTTGTCACTAAGGTCATCTTCTAGGCTATCTCCCTCACATATGAGGCATGTAAATTATGTAATCAACTAGGGAGTTACGCACATCTTGTGCCCAACAAAGTGGAAGTAGTCCTCATGCACCCGAGACATCAACCACTGGTACAAGTGATCTAGCTTCCCAAAATAAGGCAACTCATAGAGTTGTAACAACCCTACCTTCGCCAGCTTGACCTTCATGTCATCATTGTAGATAGGAAACCCTTCAGGTGTTCACTTGTTGGTTGGGCGTACCAGTTCTAATGTCATTTCTTTCTCTATAGTGTTGGTGTGGTGATTATAGTCACTAACTGGTATATGTTCTCAAATGGGATTCCCATTCCTTTCCCATCATCACTCCATCAGGGTACTACATTTCTGCATACCATTCTTCATTTGTTTCCACCTCGGGTTCGGTTGTTTAGCCTTCACTTTGCCCTTCCCTTTCTTTGGTGCCATGGTCAAGGTAATTGTATTACTCTAGTCCTCTCCTTGTTACTCTACTTTCCTTCTCCCAACCTTCGATCTCAGATCCATGATATAAATCTCCTAAACCCATGCCCTAGTTTTTGAACCCTAACTTTGATAAATTCTTCACAAACAACATCTTTTCACTTCGTTCCAAGCCCATGTAATTCCTTCCTTCTAGTTCACAATCTCAAACTAGGCTCTTTACTTGTTTGATCACACAGATCTTCTCTCTGATCGAATCTAAAAAATTCCTAGCTTATATCTTTCACTTATATCTCCAACTCTTCATTTTCACAAAGTAAAATGAGAGTGCCCCGACCCTCTATTTATAGTTTTTCCTTTTTCTAGGTCATTAAATGCTACTTTACCTACCCCATACTTTGTTCATTTAATGTGGATTTTTTAAAACAAAACCCTTTAGTGCCTTTACTCACATGCCCTTCCTACGTGAAAACTCCTCCAACCTTCTAGCGCGCAACCAAACCAACCTGACAGGAGACTCTTACGCATGCGCTCAACCCACACGCCGAAAGGCACTTCTTCTATCTAGATTCTTGCTTTCACCTACCTCATGTTGCTTTAAATGCACTTCATTTTCCTTTGTACATGGGATCTATGAGTAGCTTTACCCTGGCACCAACCATTCTATCTTTTCTCTTCATCTCTCTTTTAACCGGGCTACTCAACAAGGCTCTTCAACACAACTTCCTTGGTACTTTTAAAACACGTGCTTCTTCACTTTTCTCCACCCCACACTTAAATGATGTGTGGTCCTCTACGCACTCATAAATTCTCCAAAAATAGCAATAAGGTTACCGGCACCCGAGGCACAAAAAAAAACAACAACGAAAAGGGAAACACAAGGAAAAGAAAATGCATAAAGGAAAATTCTAGACTAACTGGAAAAACTACCTTATTTACAAACACCAAGAAGACTTATTTATAGTAGGGCTTTAGCCTACTACCATTGAAGTGTCCAGAAACTTCCATTCCATCCAGCACTTGTAATTGGCATGCACCTGAATCAAGGATGTACGAGATTGTGTAGGGACCTAACCAATGGACTTTCAACTTCCCAGGATGGCGCATAAAATTTAGAATCATACAGTAACACCATCTACCCAACCTCAAACTTCTTGTTTCTAATATGGTGATCATGCCAAGCCTTTTTCTTTTCCTTTTCCACTATTTGGCTCCAATGGGCAAGTGATCATCTCTCATCTAGTTTCATTAGTTCATCAATTCTTTCTTCCAGTGCTTGTTCATCGGCTAATCCTCCTGCGCGCACGCTATTCTGTAGAGAAGGTAACATAAATTCAACTGAAAAAATAGCTTCCATGCTAAACACCAATTGAAAAGGTGTGGCTTTATTTAGTCTTTTATACGTAGTCCTGTAAGCCCATAAAACTACTGATACCTTGTCATCCCAATCTTGTCTTCCAACATCATAGATTTTGGTCAAGGTATGACTTAGTATTTTGTTGAATGCTTCCACGGTTCCATTTTCTTGAGGGTGATAGGGCATAGTCTTATGATGAGCCACCATGAACTCAGATAGTAGGATCCTCATGGTCTCATTTAGAAAATGTGTACCCCTATCACTGGTCAAACTTAAAGGGCATCCATACCTTGTGATAATGTTCTCCCATAGGAACCTTGCCATTTATTGCTGCCATGCAATCTTTAGTTGGGGCTGCTTCCTTCCCACCTTGTGAGATAATCCATGTGTAAGTGATGACATAACGTGACCTAGTCCTACGTGCTTTTGGTGTAATAGGTCCTACAAAGTCTATCACCCACTTTTCAAAAGGCTCCATGCTAGGAATAGGATGCAAAGGCATTTCATCTCTCCTTCTGGTTTTCCAATGCACTTGATAGTGGTCACATGCTTTACAATAATCTCTACAATCCTGTACAAGGTTTCCCACCATAAACCTACCATTAAAATCTTGCACGCAGTGGCATCACCTACGTAATGCCCACCCACACTTCCTCCATGTGCTTCCTCCATTATGGCCAGGCACTCATGTTCTAACACACACCTACGCAAAACTTCATCACGTCCCAATTTGTATAAATCTCCACAAATCAACATGTAGGGTGTGATGCGTATATGGCCAACTACTTTTTCTCCAATGCCTTCATTCCATCCGGTGCCACACCTTCTTTTAAAAATACAACAATCTCTTCCAAATCTGAGGGCACGCACCGCAATCTAAAAAGTTGTGTGTCTGGCATTGTTTCCTCAATACTTTGTGCATCCTCTCTGAATCAATTCTTGATAGATGATCAGGTCCACAATGCTTTTTCTGGGCTTCACTACAATGGTGAACTCAAACTCTTGAAACAACAACACCCATCGACATATGTGCCCTTGAAGAATGGGCTTGTTTACTAAATACTTTAATGCCATGTGGTCGGTGTAGAATACAAAGGGTGTTGCCAGTAGATACTATCAAAATTTGAAAAGTGCATAGATCATTGACAATGCCTCACTCGGTTGTGGTATAATTTTGCTCTGCTAGTGTTAACTTCTACTCATGAAATAGAGAGGATGATCAACAATCCCCTCACTTGGTTGTGCAAGTACTACTCCAATGGCAGTTCCTGAGGCATCTACATGGACATGGAAAGGCTTGTCCCAAGAGGGAAATCACAAAATAGGCATGTGGTAATAAGCCTATCT
Organism: Taxus wallichiana var. yunnanensis; assembly: GCA_018340775.1. Classification (NCBI taxonomy): domain Eukaryota; kingdom Viridiplantae; phylum Streptophyta; class Pinopsida; order Cupressales; family Taxaceae; genus Taxus; species Taxus wallichiana. The sequence continues at coordinate 503,409,875 of CM031240.1, read as the reverse complement.
TTTAATGTATCAAATGCCCTCTACTTGCGCCTTTCCCCAATGGAAGGTACTTTTGTGTCTAAGCAGCTCCTCTAAAGGCGCATGGTGATCTTGGCATACCCCTTAATGAATTTTTTGTAATATCCCATATGCCCAAGGAATCCACACTACTTGCTCTAGCTAGTAGGTTCCCTTAACCCCACAATAACTGCAACCTTAGCGGGATCTACCAACAAGCCCTCCTTACATATGATATGCCCCAATAAAGTCCCAAAGGGTGTAGCAAACACACACTTCTTAATGTTGAGGGATATCCTCAACTACCTACACCTTTCAAACATTAATCTCAAGTTGTCACAATGGTCTTTAACTAGACCATATACTATCCAATCATCCAAGTAAACCTAAAGAAACTTATGAATGAAGTCTGGAATGCTTGCACCACTATGCGTGAAAAAGACAACAGGTGCATTTTTCAACCCAAAGGGCATGACCATATATGCAAAACTTCCCCACTCGGTGGTGAAAGTTTGTCTTCTCCTAGTCTTCCTTTGCAATCCAGACTTGGTGGTATCCTAAAAATCCATCCGTAAAGGAATAGATTTCACGCCCAACAACTCCTTCCTTCTAGAATCTCTTCAATGAAGGGGGTCAAAAATGGATCAATGACACAAACTACATTCAATTCCCTATAATCCACACAAATTCTAATCCACCCATCCTTCTTGATGCTAATTACCATTAGACTTATCCATTCTGATTCTTCTACTACCTCAATGATCCTAGAAGCTATCATCTTATCTATCTCCTCCTTAACCTTCACATGTAAGTTGGGATTCATCTGGTAGGGCCTTTTTCTAACTGGGCATGCACCTTCCTTCAGTTTTATCCTCATTTCCCCCAAGGAATGGTGGACACCTTTTAGCTCATGGTACCTGCACGCGGGAATAAATCCTCAAATTCACGCAATAGATCAATGATCCTTGATACTTCCTTCTCCATCCAATAATCCCCAATAATAGCTTCCTTAGGTTCTTCTCCTGAACCGATGTTAACCTTCTTTGTCTTTAAAGGCTCATGGTAGGCACATGCGCAAGCATCTACACTACCCACTACTTCACGCGTCCCCACAAAATGGCTAACATTTAAACTCTCTGGTTCCTCTCCATCAATCACATATACTAACTTTCCCTTTTCCTTTTCCAAACACATGCGCGCTCAAGTTGGGATTCTTTTATTTCTTCAATCTCTTGAAACGCACCTCCAATCTTGGTTCACCTAGTAGTTCCAATAGCCTATCTTCCATTCTAGCACTATCCCCCATTGTAAGGTGCTTGATACCTTACAAGGCCTTATCAACCGATGGTTTGGTACTCTGATACTCAAAGGCTTGAATAAGATCAGCCGCAAGCTCTTGCCAATTCCTTGTTTGGCGGCGTGTCTCTAAATGAATGTACCATGTGCACACAACCCTGCAGTGTAGAATACAACTTGTGCACCCAGAGGGATGGTGGCAAGGCCTCCATGCCTTCTCTCTAGACCCATTCACACTCCTGGATATGGAAAGAGGTGGGCTCCTTCCCATGGTACTCCTTGATGATGGTGGGTATATTACTTCTAGAAAATCTGATAGAGAGAGCAATTCTTACCTCACACCATTCTAAAAGGCTCTCCTGATGCGTGGCCCACCAACAAGCTATTGTGCCGAGCAAGATGTAACTCAACATCTCCCTTCATTCCTTTTCATTTTTCCACTGAGCTTCTATCTCCTGTAGAAAGATCTCAGGGAAGGCTCCTCCGAGTACTTGGGTAGTTCTTTTCCCCAAGGCACCAACCATGCATGCCTTAGTTACCTTGGTCACCGATCCTCTCAACTTGTCATCCCATTAATTCATAAGTCCCATGCACCCAATTATCACATGCCAGGCTGGTGGTATCACTCACTGACTGAGCATCCTCAAACTAGATAACCCCGTTAATAGGGTGTACCATCTCAGGGTCTCTGATTGAGCACACATAAATCTTGTCCAAAACCTCTTCTCCCAATGGTTCAATGTAGGGCATTTGACTTCCCATCAACCAGGGGTATAATGACCCACTCCTCTTTGTTCTCAAAATTGATGTACCCTTTGTTGAACCGGAGGTCCACATTGTTCTTGTAACACCAAGGGTGCCCAAGTAGTGTTGGGAAATTGTCCACCTCGGTGAGCACCAAGACTTCAAGTCCCCAGTAAACTTGGCTCCTTGGATAGTAATAGTTACATCCTTTAAGACACCGATGGGCATTTCCTTAGTCTTGTTTTCCATATACAACACATTTGAAGATGGTTGTAATGCAGGTCTCCCCATCTGATGCCATGCATCCAAAGTCAAAACATTAACCTCTCACGCCAGTGTCAATGAGTATATTGCTGAGGATCCATCCATCCACAACTACATTCAATGTAATCTCCTTGTCATAGTCGAGGCTGTGAGGGGGAAGGTTTGCATGTAAGACCTACCTCTCATGCTCTTCTCTAGCACGTGGTACCTTCTCTCTCAACAAGGATCCTAGCAAAGGAATGATGTTCTCCTACCTTAGCATTTTACACACCTCCTTGACCTCATCCAGGTCATCTTTCTGTGCCTCGATCCTCCTTCCTTGTTCCTCCCTCCTGATTGCTCCTTTAGACACTAGATCTCCCCTTGTAAGCTTTGAATAACATCCATGGTGTCCTGATATATCTCCTTTTGATGCGTGGGGTCTGGGTACTTTCCATGAATGACCTCTTCTCTTGAAATGAGGCTCTTCTATCTTGGTATCTCTCTTGCATGCGTGGCTTCTGCCCTTGTTGTTACCAAAACAGGCTCCAAAATTTCATCCCATGTTACCCGAGGCATCCATTATATGTCTTCCTTCTTGATGCTTGACCATCGCAATGCCTTTTCCTTCCAGTGCTGCTGATTCATATGCTCATATAACTCTGGGAACTCCTCATACTTATGCTTCTTTCCACACCATGAGCACTGCAACAAGTCCGGCACTCACGCTTGTAATGTTCTGTAGATCCACAGTTGAAACATGTCCCTCATGGAACTCACTCCTTCCTCTGCGGTTACCTCATCCATGGAATCCTCCTCAAAACCTTTTCCTCACGCACCTCCATCTGCGTGCTCCTCATAATGGTGATCATCATTTTTAGAACTACTAGCAATGCTTGGTTTGGCACACCCCATGATCAATGGCCTCATGTATCTGATCAATGAGCCTACAGTCTTTAGTATCATGGGTCATGGAGGTGTAAATATTGCAATAACAGGATACATTCTTTCTGATCACACATGCTTGTAGCAAGGGACATCTACTAGCATCATGGTCCCCATGATAGATTTCACAATCTAATGTTACAGTACGTACCATCCTCCGGGGGAAATTATCCTTAACGTGCCCCTCTATCTCACAATTTGTGCACCACAAACCACTGTGAGTCTCATGGACCAGTTCACAGATAGATTTTCCAACTATTTAGCCATAGCAAATCTGAGCCTCCAAGAATGGGCTAACACCAATATCAATACTACCAATGGCTTCGGCATGCAAGGTAGCCTCCAATGCTTCACATGGGTCTATGAAAAAGTCTTATGAGATAGGGCCCTTCTAAAAGGGGTGATCAATCCTCCAACAAACCACTATGCATGCTGAGAAGGATGTATATCATATGATAATTTAGACAAGAGAGTCTTAAAGTGCACATCATACTCCCACACACTCTCTGCCATTCCTTGTTGTATCTCCTTCAAAGTGCTAATGCTTTTTTTCTCAAACTCAAGAATGTGGAACTCTGCCAGGAATGCATTCTTTAAGGTAGTGTAATCCACCACTGTTTGATGAGGATCATACTTTCTATACCAGCTATATGCATGTGCCCTTGCAACGTGGTTACAAATTGACTAGCCTTTCATTCTAGGGTTGTGATACCTTTCACGTGCCATAGCAGTTCACACTTGTGAACATGTTCCATAGCATCCTCAATGCCCCTATAATCTAGTAAGTGCAGAGACATTTCAAAGAAAACTTGAGGTGGTGGTTGGGGTCCTTGTCCTAAACCAGAGCCTTGGTTCCCTCTTGGTGTTTCCTCCACCACCTAATCCACTAGGTCCACTGGGTCTTATACCTCCAGAGCCACCAGATCCACTAGGACCACTGGGTCCAATAGGGCCTATAGGAGTTGTGCCAAGTGCCCCACGGTCCCACTAAACTATGTGCCCGATGGTTTGTGATGGTGCCCCACCACCACTACTTTGTCCCGTGCCACCCCTTGATGTGAGACCAAAAGTTTGTACACTTTCCCCTTGTCCAAAAACTCCTCCAAATACTAGAATATGTGCAGCCATAGAAGAAGGGAATGTAAAATTGTATCTCCTAGGCATGGATCTATTTCTTCCACTAGTTTCAACTGGTTCAATACTTCTTCCTGGTTTGGGAAAACCAAGCACTAGGGCTCGGTCACTAGGTGGGTTTAGATATGTGCCAACGACTCTCCTTTCTCCATGTGACAAACTCTCACCAAAAGCCGAAGGGGTCTCCCTCACATGCTTTCCAAGATGGGGTAGCATAGACTTGCTCAAGCTCCACATCCTCTCATGTGAACCTCAATTCCTTCCCACAACATCTATCTTCCATAGATCCATCACACTAGTAGCTTTACATCATCTAGTAATCTCCCTTTCACGTGCTTTTACCATACTTGAGCCATCTTTCTTCCCTCTCCTTTTTTCGTGTCATCTGCCATCTTCCTCCACCCGAGCTTCCTTACCCAACGCTCAAAATGGTTTAGCCGGCCATTGGGAGCACTTCTAGACTCATGGTAACCATCAATATCTTCATAGCTAGAGGGATAACACGTAGAAATGATCCCCTAGGTTCTCATAGAAACTTCAAACTCAACAACCTCTGGACAAGAATACATGGAAATGGTGTATTCCAGAGTGTAGCTAGCTAGTACTCTTCCCCACCAGTGATCTACAACATGGGTCCACATCAGATCTGCATCCTGCAACCTTTGGTAGTCTTCTTTGGTCCATATCTATGATCCATAATGCCAACTTGATCTAGATGCATAGGCTGAAAGCCACCCAAATAACTCTACTGGGAAGCAAGCAGAAAAAGTCTCATACAGATCATGGTAGAGATTCTCCTCTACCCATCTACGTGTATCAAACTTAGGTCCAGTGTTGAATCTCTGGGAAAATTCATCCTCCATGCTCTTGAACCATGATTCAACATTTTCCAATGTCAATCGATCCATCATTACTCTTTACATAGATCATGATGCATGTTATATCCCACTACAACTTCAAAAGAGGTCCCAAAATGGAACCAAGATGTAGTCAATTTTACTCCCACTATAAGAGGAAGGAATCCCATGCACGTTGGCCTATCACCCAGCAGAAGTTGAGTGCTCACCCGAGGCATGCGTGGGTGCCGAGTCTCTCTTTTATGTGATTTTTTAGTGGGAAGCATTCATCAATGATTAGTATAGGAGTATTCAGGAAATAAGTTTAGACATACAAGGATTACAGGCTCAGGATGGCCTCTAGATCCTTGTAGTTTCTTCAGATTGTGTGTTTTAAAAGACTCCATAACATATAATATAATAGAAAGAAAGCTACAACCATTCATTCATAGCATGAAAGGAAAGAGAACTTCTATGAACGAAATATACATGGAACCCACTGATATTCATATCTAATTGCAATAGGTAACCTCATTGTATTCATCATTTCATTACAAAGAGCCATAAAGGGAAGACTGCAGTCATGCACATCACTAGGCTTGTATAACTACGCAAAAATAGAAAAATAAATTACAATGTTGAGCTCAGTACATCAGATCCCCACTCACAGTAATCCTACAGAGCTTTACCCATGTTATCTTTCTTTGTGTGTATCTCTCCTCTCCCTCTTTTCTTGGTCCATAGGAACATGTATTTATCACCTTCCTGCACTGTCAACTCACCTTACCGCACCCTCAGATCTGTCTACAAGTGTCGAATGTGGTCCCTTAGCGAGCATGTTTCCTTAAGCCTGAGCTCTACACTCCATCTCATGATGGTCATGCTCTTTCCTAGGCCACTTATTACTAGGCTAGCATGTTATCCACATACAACCGATCATGATTTTCATGTGTTCTACCTTTGTTGCTTGAATCGGCTAAGTCTTGAACCTCATTTCACATTTTTCACGTGCTATATGCTTCCTTGAGCCTTTTCTCTTGTGTGCTTTTTCCTTGTGCGCCATCATGTAATTGGGGTCTTGTGTACCCATGCGCCTTCATACTTAGTCAATATTTCAGGGGCCCAACACCGTTACCCTCGGGGTAGTAGTTAGAAGAGGTGTTGATATATATTCCATTCCTAACAAACCACTCGGTGATCCTTGTGCCAAGGAATGCCATAGTATTATCTAATATGATAGTGGTAGGTACACTAAACCTCATTAATATTCCTTCATAGAAGTCTAGTATGTTGGACTCATTAGATTCCTTGAGTGCTACTATTTTGGTCCAATTAGTGAAATAATTTTTTCCATGAGGATCCATTTGTGGCCTTGGCTCAAATTTAGATTGATGACTCCACTGAAGTCCAATTCCCATTGCATGAATGGTTGATCTACCAAGATTGGATGAAGTGGCAACATTGCTAACTTCTCTTTTCTCATAAAGAATGCACACTTCTTGCACCTTTTACTCCATGCATAGCAGATCACTGAAAGTTGTAGTCAAGTAGTTATTAGCTCTCATGATTTTGAGAGTTATTACTCATGGAGAAAAGTGGCCTCCTACCTCTCCATCATGGAACTCATGCAGCACTTTCTCAAATAGTTTTTTTAAACACACCTTAAGAGAACTCCATTCACATCCTTCTTAAATAAGATTCCATCAATAAGAGCATACGGAATGGATTGTAATCTGAAGTATATTCTCTTTTCATTTCTTAACTCTAAATGTCATAGACCTATTTTAAGATAATGCATCATATACTTGGTCAACAAGGTGTGGAAAAATCATCATCTAGTTGTTCTTGGCTATCTTACTGAAGACTAAAACAAGTTCTTCCTTGCTAATTACCCCAACCTTCCATGGAAGCTAGCTTCTCTCACAAGACTTTACCATGGACCATCTTTATCACCTTTATGTCTATATAATACTCCATCACATGAGTGATCTAGCCTACTCTTTTCTCATTCAATTCTCTATTTAGGAGGAAGTCCTTTACCCAGTGTGAGATACTAGGAGCCAAATTTTTTTGTTTGAGACCAAATTCCTAAAAATTTCAGGCTTCTAATCACAAAGCAAGAACATGCTTTTCAATGAAGTAAAATATTACCCCATAATCTTCAAGTCTTTAGCTGAAGAATGCAATAGGCTACTCCAGTCCTTCTTGATTCGATTGTACCAGATTGCAGAGATATTGCATTTGTGCCACAAAAATCATATAGGGTGAAATCCTTTGAGAAATATAGATTGATGAGGGTTGGAGCCTATGTAATGACATGCTTTATAGCTTCAAATATATCCTTTCCTTCAGAATTCCATTTGAAATCTATGTTCTTATTCAACATCAATGTTAATGGCTTGACCAGCTTAGCAAAGTTAGGAACAAACCTCCTAAAAATTAATTTTCCCCAAAAAACTTTGGAGAGCCTTCTTGTGACTTGGCAACGGTAGAGCACGGATAGCCTCAACTTGTTTTGGATCAATTGTCAACCCTTCTTTAGACACTATGTGGCCTAATAGATTTCCTTCATGTGCTAGGAAAATGCACTTTTTAGGATTCAAGGACACACTAAATATTTGGCACCTTTGGAAAACTTATATGAGGTGAAAGAGGTGACTTGCTGCTTTCTTGGAGAATACAGTAATGTCATCTAAGTACACAATAATTATCTTGTTTATCATCCCATTGAATTCCATATCCATATTCTTTTGAAAATTTTCTTCGTAGTTTGATAGACCGAATGAAATATTTCTATAATCATATGTTCCCCACTTTGTAGTGAAGGTTGTCTTGAATTGGTCATCTTCCTTCATGATGATTTAATTATAGCCTAATTAGTCATCTAGTAATGAGAACCTTTTGGAACCGGCTATGACTGTAAGATCTGCATCCATGGAAGGAAGTGGATAGCGATCTTTGAGTGATGCTCTATTTAGATCCTGAAAATCCACACACAACCTAATTTATCCATTTCTCTTCCTTACTAGCACCAAATTTTCTACCCAACTTGAGTGTTTGATAGGAAAGATGATGCTAGCCTCTATCATCTTATTCATTTAATTCCTTATGAGAGGTTTAACGTGAAGATTCACCGGCATTTGATTTTACCTAATGGTCTTGGATTCTGGATCCAATTCAATAGTATGTTGTGCCAACTTTGGATTGAAGCCTCTCAAATATTTATAATTCCAAGAAAATACATCAGGAAACTCTTGACAAAGTTATAAAAATTCATTTTTTTCTTGTTGAGTACTTACCTTTCCAATTTGCAATACCTTTCCTTCCCCTACTAAAATAGGTTGTGAGTCTTCACCTTTTACCTAAATGTTTGCTTTTTCTTTTCAAAATTGATTGTTGGGGTTGAATATTAACTCCAAAGTTACAAGATCCTTTGGTAATTTTTTTGTTCTTCATTGAACCACTTGGTCACCATACTGTTGCTCTAGTTTATCTTGGTTCATATCGGTGTAGACACCCATAATTACGCCCCAAGCAATTTAAATACTTAAATTGCTTTAATTATCCTCTTTCTCACAAATTGGCGACATATCATCAAAAGTTCTCATTTTCCCTCATATCATCATTAATTAATTACACTAAGCTAATTAATTTATTCACCTATCCAACAAATACCCTAATTAATGACCTTTCGTTAATAAATCACCCCTTCTACATAGACTAATTAATTATTATTAATTAATTAGTTTTCCTTCCATTTAACCAATAAATCAATGTTTAATTGATTTAATCCCCTTCTAATATCATAAATCATACTAATATTTCTCTAATTAGCTTCTATAATCTTACATCTACCTATTAGTTAATCACCTTTGATTAATTAAAACACCCCCAACTCCCATGACTTGCTAAGCATAAATTAAACCCTTCTAAAGTAAGGTTACCTTTAATAAAGCAACCTTATCCATTCCTAATCATGTTTTACCTTTATCCCACATGCAAAGGGATGAAGTGCTTCCTCTATCCATTGGGCTATATAAAGAGCCCTCCTCCTACCTTTATACCTACACCTAAACTTCTTAAGAGAGTAAATGCAAAGCATATAGCTAAGAGACTAAGAGCTTGCATTTTTTCCTCTTGAGAGTTCATCATCTTGAAGAGTTAAGCCTCTTTCTTAAAAGTGCTTAGGTCATATGGGAGGTGTCAAAAGGGTCTTGTAGCCCAACTTTGACTAGCCCTCATTCCTAGGTTCTTGGAACATTAAGGACAACTATTTTTGATAGCCATGGAGCCTACCTAGGTTCCTTCATTCACATGTTGTTAGAGAATAGAGGATTTCTAGATGTTTAAGCATTGTTAGATTCAAAGTTTTGTATTAATGAATGTTTAGCATCTAACCCTTGATTAATTCTTATCATGATGGTGCTTAGAATGTTGTTTAATTCTTGCTAATTAAGACTATTTAGGTGTTAGTCTTCTATTCACATTTAGCATTAGTTTAAAAACAACAGTTTCACACAATCAAAGAACTCAGCTTCTTCTTCCAAGAAATTTATGATTTACAGATCATTCTCAAAGACTTTCCAAATTGTTTTGTTATCGAGAATAGTCATCCTTACAATCACTCTAATATGAGGATGATCTTGATCTCTCTTGATACTATCAACAACATCAAACACTCGCCCCAACTATTGCGAATCCTATTAGCAGCCTCATTTTTCTTTCTTGGTATGGTGATGATGTTGAAATCCTTGAAGTATTTGGTAAGATCCTACACCATATTTTTATATCCTTTTTGGGGGTTAGCACACTTTGGTTTTACGATAATACATCAGATCTAAGAATACATGTAAATAAAAGTGGATATTTTACTAGAAGAAATATACAAAGCTACGTCCACCAAGAAAATAGCTAATCCATTATCTAAAGCTTTGACAAGATATATAATTGAATATTTACAATCTTCCACACCTATCAGATATACATTATTTTATTTCACCCAAGATTTTTCTTCTTCTCTAAGAATTTTCTATCACATAATTATTCTCACAATAATCATCAACTTTTGCAAGTTCTTCTTAACTCTTACTTCTAAACCTTGTTTTTATGCTTATATAGGTGTATACAAACTTAGGGAACTTGGCCATGAAATTACAATCAATAGATGTGATTTAATACTAAAAATAGATCTGATTCTTGTGAGTTAATTAAAACACCCACACAAAGGTAACCAACATCGGTTAACCCTAAGATCCATGGAAGAAACAGAAGACCACGAGATTAGTCTTGAGCTCCCGATACTGAGCCAAAAATTGCAAGACAATTGTGAAGTTGATTTGGAAGCCTTAGCCAATGTGAAGGTTGGCCATATTGAAAAGTATGATGTCACTTTTGATTTAATGGTTGACGGATGTAATAACGAAATAGAGATATTTTATTTCCCATTGAAAGATGAATACTCTTTCCATTATGAAGAAATTGAAGCAAGGATCTTCGAGACCTCTTAAGATGAAGTTATTTTTGATGAAGGATTGGTATAATTCAGTGATTCCCAAAATGATGAGGTAATTCCTCTAGATAGTTTCCTTGAGCTGAAAAAATATATTCTGCAACAGCGTACAAAGAAGACTTGCGAGAAATGATGAAGCATAGCTTCGTTCAAGAAATATTGCATGATTTAGAAGTTATGGAAGACCATGAGTAAATTCTTGATCTCTTCACTCATGTCATGGACATACAAGACAAGTATGAGGTCACATCCAATCCTTCCTTCAATACTCAAATGCCTCACAATGGAGTAGAGATAAAGGATGAATCAAATGTTTCTCATGGAGAAGATGTCAATGAGCATAGACCCGGGAAAAAAAAAAATCCAAAATTTTCAAGTAATTTAAATGAAAGGCATCCCTAGGGTAGTGATAATGTGCTTAGTGAAGAATCATCTATGTGGATAAATGTAGAATGAAATTGGAACTATGAAACTCATTTCAAAGAACATGAAGGTAGTGGAATTTCTAAACAAGGACTTGAGCATCAAAAAGCTCACATGGACTCACTCCTACCAAGTACACATATAATTGTGAAAGCTCATGGCTTTCATAAGAAGTTAAGGAAGGGAGGTTACTTTCTCAAACTAGTCAATGGCTTCATAGAATAACATCACTCAAGATTTCCCACTCAGGGTAACTTTTGAGAAATGAAAAGTGCTTCGGTGAAAGAATGTTGTCCCCCACCTTGTTTCATAGGTAGTTGTTAGGTGTGTTTCCCTTTCTATTGGTTGTGTATCCCCTTACATTTTGTGTCATGTTTTTCCTTTTTGTTTTGTGTGTGTGTGTGTTTCCTTCTTCGGATATTTCTTTCTAGAGGTTGTACGTGACTCTACAAGGCCCAATGGATAAGGCACTGGTCAAAAAATTATATGGTCTAAAGTTGAGATTCTGGATTCCCATGTCATGTCTTTGTTGTGCTCAGTCCATGTCATGTCCCCAAGCTAGAGCCATTTGTTGTCGTGAAAATGTGTAATAGGGAAATTGGAAGTTTCCAAGCACGACAACTATACCCCTATGCCAAAATTTTCATGTTTTATCATTCTTAGGAACCCCAAGTCAAATATGTTAATTTTTTCACCCCTATTTGATTTCAAATTAGTCCCCTATGTGATTTAAGAAATTCTATTCATTCACCCTATGTGATTTTAGGGAGTTCTGAAAAGATGTTATCTTCTAGCAGTATTGGGAAGGGCTATCGCTAACCTTCCCAGGAATGGATTCAACCCCCTGAAGTGGAACAAAAGTGAAAAATTCAACATGGAGATGAATTGAAGACTTTAAAACATCATGGAAATGATTTTGTAAGGTTTAGGGAAGTTTTGAAAAAGACTTGGAGCAGTTTGAGTGAAAATAGGGTTCATAAGCCTAGGCCGTACACAGGCCTAAAACAGTTGTTGGGCTTCAGAAGAAGATTTTGGGAGCTCTAGATGGAATTAGAAGTAAAACAAAACATCATCAGAAATATAATTTAAATACCAACATGATGGTGTTTTCACAACACCTTGGAGGATATGATTGGAAGGCATTTTTTCTCGGGCACAAGTGGAGTCCTAGATCAAAAATCTGATTTTTAGGAATCATATGGTTGAATAAATATGTGATACCCAAACCATTGGATTAAAAATTCCATTTACAGTCAGTATCATATAAAATTTCACTAATAAATTCCACCAGGAGCTCAAGTTATCATCGTTTCAAATTGCACTCTTCGAGACTTAGTCATTTTTTCAGGAGGACACATGTAAGAACCAGGAGCCTAGTGGGATTTCATGTACCTGAAATCCTTGAAGTAAGGTACACCAACCCTTGAAAAATGTTCCCAGCCACCATGTGACCTCTTGGACCCTCATATGATCTCAAGACTCGGCAGTTTAGCCCCCATGTACTTTTTGGAGCTTCCATTACCCGCCGTCGGATCGGGCGCCACATGTCACTCCAAGACCACCATGGAAAATAATGTCCCTTATGTCCCTGAGGTGGGGAAATCAGACATGGAAATAATTCCCATCCCCTATGGGGAGTCATTGAGACACCCAAGATATTGACTTTCAGCCCCCAAGTGCATTTTTGGAGCATCCATTCCTTGTCATCGGATCGGGCGCCACGTGTCACCTCTAGGACCACTTTGTGGAAACTGATGTCCCTTATGTCCCTGAGGTGGGGGACATCATACATGGAAACATTTGGACACCCACGTGACCGACTTTCAGCCCCAGTGTATTTTTAATTAAATTCTCTATCATCGGATCGAGGACACATGGCATCACCTTGACCACCATGGAAATTAATGTCCCTCACATCCCTAAGGTTAGGGACATCATGGATAAAAAAATTCACCTAGCCCCTCCATTTTCATGTTTTGAAAATTTGAATCCTACACTTAGTCGTTTCTTCCTTTTCATTTCTCCTTCACAACTTCATATCTTAACATGGCTCTGTGCATGGTTGTACGAGACACCCAATCCACCATTGTTTCTCCAAACCAGCTCTATCATGGCCACATAAACTCTCTACACCATGAATACATAAAAATATGTATTCCTCAAATAAAAATGGAGTGAAAAGAAATGAATAACGGGGAGAAAATGAAGGTTTTTTTCCAAATAACCATGAAGTCACCCGATCTAGAAATCTTCATATCTCACAAGATACAAGTAGGATAAAGATGTCATATTTTGAGAATTCATCATTTTTCAAGGTATAAAGATGTAACAAACAAGAGGTCAAATGGTGCCTAGAATCATTTACTCGAACAAAATCCTCTCTTCATGCACTGGCTCACATTCGTGATTTCCCATCATTCTGGCAATGGAAACAAGCTAAAAACTTGCACACAAGCTCCAACTAAAAAACCTATGGAAATGGATATGTTTTCATTAAAAATGGAAACAAAAACTAGACCTACAAATTTTGAGCTCCATTAATGGCCGTCAAGGCAGCTCCGTGCCTGAAGCCACTGCTAGGTCAAAATTTTAAAATTTATTTCTAGGCATTCTAGTGGGTAAAATTATGTGAAATTTGGAGGGTGTGATCATAATGATAAGAAGAGTCTGAAAAGGTATGTTCCATCACAAATCGATTCACTGGAAACACCCTTTCTAAAAATAGTAATTTTTCCTACACATGATTGTTATTTTTGGTAATTCTTCATCAAAAGAGGCTATGGAAAGAGAAGTGTGCACTGAAAATATCCAAAAGGCCAGAATGATTATCCGAATATAAAATAGTGAAAATGACCACTTACTAAAAATATTAAGTCCCCCATCTAGGCACTTACTAAAAATAGTAAGCCACACTCAAAGAGTAGTTTTAGGACAATGGGGCATTCAAAACTTCGTCACATCAGATATTTCCATGAACATGGACCATCAAAATTCATCATGGGAAACATCTTCTCCTCTTCTCTCTCTTCCCTCTACCCCAATTTTCTCTCCCTTCAAATGTTCTAATTATTCATTGGGGTTTTTTTGGTCCAAAATCTATCGCTTGGGTAGATCTATGGATAGACGAGCCAACAGTGTGCAGGGCATAGCCCCTCTTTGAGTCAGCAAAGTGAAACTGGTTTATTGCTATTCTACCAGTAGGAATCTGTGCAAGTCTCACAATATTCTACCTTCAGGGGTTTGGGATCTCATCCCAGTAGGATGTTTCCGACTGCGAAAAGAAAGGAATGAAAGAGAGGATGAAGGAAGAGCAGGTCCGAAGGGAGAAAAGAAATGAATTCCAAAGCAGAAAGGTCAGAGGGTTTATGTTTTGGGATTGGTAGTAAACAGAGCCAAACCTACTTACATAAATGAGCAAAGCAATACTGATGAATAAATGACAATAAAACAGAAGTAAATTCAACAGAACAAACACACAGATCTAACGTAAGAAAGATCCAATGCAAATAACACATGTATTCAGCACAAAGTCTAAATATTGTATTAATAATTCTTTCTGTTACAAAAAGCTCAAAGTCTTTTCTCCTTACTTCTATTTTTTCATCTGAAAGATATTCACTCATGCACACCACAACAAGTATTGGGGTATTTATAGAAGAAGGAGAGAAAGGAAGGCAAAAAGGAGCCAACCACCTATTTACAAAGATATTTACAAAATATCTACAAGGAGATACAAAATATCTTAAAGTCATGTTGACTTTTGACAACTTGATGGATGACATCATCTCATGGTGCAACATGGATGATGTCATCATTTGTGCCAACATACTTCAGATATTTACAAAAATAAAGTCGAAGAAGAGAGAGAAGAAGAAGAAGCCACTATTCATCATCGTCATCCTGCGGCCGAAAGGGAGTAGCCTGCTTTTGCTGCTCAGGTGACGAGATGTGGAATTGAGCGTGGTATTCCATGAACTTGCTGATCATGGGCCCTAGTTGATCCTGGGAAGGATCCTTGTGTCGCTCACTGATCACCTCGCAAGTCTCCCACTCATCTATGAGCTTCTCTGGGAGTTTGGAATACTCTTTCTCTGCTTCTATGAGGAACCCGATGAAGTCCCGACAGGCCAGCAGGTTATTGATGGACTCTGCGTCAAAAGAGACCTCTGGCCCCAGCCCTCGTGACACGATCTCTTTAAAGATCTGGATGGTTTCATCGACTTTTCTTAAGGTGAAGGAAGGAGTAAGCAGCCCTGGAGACATGTTGAGAATGATTTGTTCCATTTGGTGCATCGTGTCCAGGGCTTCTTCCTTTACCTTATCAATTTTTTCAAGGACAAACTCCAGTTGATCCATCCGGTAGTCCAGAGTGGAAATGACTTTATTGAGGGCCCTGGGATGGCCGAAGATGCCGAACTTGACCAGATCTTCGACTGAACAGTCGAACATTTGTTGAAAGGTCTCATGCTGCAGCCTAGCATGGTCCAGCTCTTCTGATATGGGTCCTGCTAATGCTTGGAGCTCTTTATTCACCTTTTTGATGTTTAGATATAAATCAGAGAACTTGGCGATCACTCTTTCACTGTCTTTGAGGATCTGGCTCCTCCAAGCGGAAACTGCCATACCCTGCTCGCCGATCTTTGCATATTCATTAATTTTATCTTGGCTCAGAGGCTCAGGAGTCTCGGTGGCAGTTGAGGGAGGTGCACTGCCCATCTTCTGTAAGGCTTGGAGCAGATGTTTGTTTTGCTCTTTCAGTAGCCTTTTCTCTTCTTTTGTTTCTTGAAGCTTCTTGCAGAGGGCGTCGACTGCAGATAGGGCCTCTCCCTGAAGGCTTTCAGAAGACGTACCCATTGTGACCTGAGTCACTGTGTAATCTGTAGGAGACAGATCCTTTTTATCCTTGAGGGGATTGGGGTATGCGATCTCCATTACCCTCTCTCCCGAAGCACTCTGAGAGAAGCATGTGACAGGCTTCTGTTTCTTTGCCCCTTTGGATGGGATTATAGAAAAGTCCATCGGAGCGATGGGAACTTTCCTTTTCTGCTAACTTAAGTGCTGGGAGATCTAGGCTGGACTTATGGGAGAAGGGCCAGAAACAGAGAAGGGGACAACTGCAGTAGTAGAAGGGAAAAAAGTGGAGACACTTGGAGGTGGCATCGAGAGGGAGGCTGAAGAAGTGCTCACGGGAGGAAGAGATACTATAGGAGAGGAAGACATAGGAAGGGAAGGGAGCTCAGAGATGAGGGAAGAAATGGAGGGGGACAGATCCGCAAGAGAAGAGAAGATGGACGAAGAAGCGGGAGGAACAGTAGAAGAAGGGGGAGAGGACACGACCAAAGGGATGATCGCTTGAGTCACTCGAGGAGGGGAAGGAGGAGAAGAAGAAGAAATAGAAGGGACCTCGATTGTTGTAGCAGTGGCGACATCCTGAGTGGATGGGCCTATTGGAACATCTTCTTCCGCTTCTTTCTCTGGGGAAGCCAGAGTTACAACTTGTTCTGGTGCAGTGGAAGGAGGACTTTCAGGAGCTTCCTCTTGAGTGGTGCTGGATTCACCCTCTTTGCCTTTTCCTTTGCCTTTAGGCTGCTGTTTTGATCTAGGAGGTGCGTTACCCAATGGAGAGGTTGTGAAATCGACCCCGAGGTAGATGAGTCCATTCATTCGGCACCAATGCTCTGTTCTACGCAGAGTTTCCTTGACCCTTTCCTCAATTGTCTGAGGTGCTTTGTTTCTATCAATCACCGCAAAAGGCCAATCGTCCCCACCTGTATCAAGATATACTTGATCCACTTCCTCCTCAGTAGTTTGGTAGCCTTTGGGGATGATGGCTACCCCGTATTGGATGATTTCTGCCAATGCCAAACGAGAATGGTCCTTCCTCCTGAGTTCCACCTCATGATATAGGTCGATGTAGATATCCTCGATCTGAGGGATGTGGATTGGATCGAGCTTAGCCCTCGGCAGACAATTCCTCGGGTCGAAGGTGGGTCTTGCTGGGAAGTCATGTTTCAAATTGAGCAGCTCCAGCTCTGCAAACATGTCTTTTGCCTTGTGATGAGAAAGACATGTATATCTACCCACTGTGAGGGGGAAAGGAGTTCCACCCTTCTTTCTTTTGAGGCACTTCTCATGGTAGGTGATTAGCTGTCTTGACAGCTCTAGCAGAATCAACTTGGGTCTAGCATACCTTGGCAGTCTAGTTGGCTCTCCCAAGAAGTTAGCTGCCCTCAGATAGGTGAATGTGGGGAATTGGGTGAACAGGGCCCCCCATTTCTCAGTGGCTGTCACTATGCTCTTGGTCGTGTGACCGTAAGTCATATTTGGCCTCAATAGGCAGATGATGAAGTAGAAAAATGCATCGTTGATCTTGGTAAATTGAGGGATGCTATTTTCCAGCCTCAATTCTGGATAGTATTCATATATTTTGACCTGGGGCCAAACCCCACTCCGCATCAGAGCTGGATAGTCCCTTTCAGAAGCTGCAACATAAACAACATAGGAATTCATGTAGAATCTTCCCGTTGTGGGGAATTGTTGCAGTTGTTCTGATATCGTGCTGCTTATAATTTCTGCCCATTCGAAGCGTTGATCAGGCACATTTTTGTTCATGGTTTCTAAATACCGCAGCATCCATTTGTGGAAAAAGTGGGCGTCAGGAAGCCCAAACACCCTGCTCAGGAACGTGATGGTGTCACTGAGCTCCTCTGAAAAATCACTGCGGTGAATGATTTGTGGCCAACGGGTCACTACCTTTTTATTCTTCAGATAGACTTCATTCATCAGCTGCATGCACTGATCTTCATTGTCGTCCCATGCCTTGATGCAATCTCCTTGGCTGACGGCCACAAAGTGCCGGTGATGAGGAATGCCGAGTATTATCTCAAAGTGGCGGGCAGTGAGGTTGATTACGACCTCGCCCTTCTCATTTACGACACACCTTGTGTCTTTATTATAGCACCGGGCAACCACCATCATGAATTCATTGTTAACGGCGCTGACTGGGATTCCCCCAGCAAAGTGCAGGGCACTGCCTATTAGCTTGTCCATCCGGATGTTATCCCATAAAATTGGCAAGGGAAATTTTACATCCACGGACTTCTTGTGACCTTCTGAGTCCTGACCCAGAATTCCTCCAAATCAATATGACCCAACTCTGAGTCTCTGATGTCCAGGTCACACTCGGCCTGGGAGTCGGGCATTCTGACCCTCTGATATTTATACTTCATTTCTTCCTCTGTGAGCTTGGCCTTGCCTTTGGATTTGGTAGGCCTCTTGCTTGATGTTGACATATGTTCTTCTGAGTTTAATTGCTGATCTGCAAGAATAAGACGTGAAACCCAATCGAAGAAAGCCATGTCAGCTGCTTGATTTTCCATTGAAATGCTGACAGAAGAAAGAGTTAGCAATTTTGAGGCCTCGGGGCACATGGCACATGAGATATTGCAGATTGCAGAGCTAAATAGGTAAGGCGCACAGGAAAAGGGTGTTGCAAGGGAACAGGATGCGCCCGTGGCGCATGTATCTTTCATGTTGCATAGAACTTTGGTGTGCCAAAGGTGCATATAGAGTTTGTGTAATATATGCTTTTGGCGCGCTTAAGGGAACTTGGTGCGGCGCATGGAGGGTCTGCACAACATGATGTTGCTGTGATAAGGAACGTGCCTGCGCCTTTATAGCTTAGTACTTGGCACATATGAAAGGGTTGTTACATGAATGTTGGATGCGCCAAAGGGCACAGGAATCTTTATGTTGCATCCAAGTTTGATGTGCCAAGGGGTGCATGGGAAGCATTTGCAGCATGCGAGGGAAGTGCGCCACGAGGGCGCATCTTTTTATGATGTAGCAGGCGGAAAGCGTGCCATTGGCACAGCTGCTCTTTGTGGAACAGGGCGACAGATGCGCCAAGGGCGCAACTATCTTTGATGTTGCATGGCGAGCTCATGCGCCAAAGGAGAAAACAGTTTCTTTTTAGGTTTGATTCCCCTGAAAAATCACTGAGGGGTTGGCATATGGCTAAGCTCTCTTTCTGCAAGGTTCATTGTGGGATGAAATGGCTTTAAACCAAGGGTTCCAAGCTATATATATATATTTTAGGAAAGAGCTTCCTCTACCAGCAGATCTGGAAAGAGGAGGAAGAAATGTGGAAGGACAGCGGGGGAAAAGCAAAATCATGAATTTTATTCTTTTTCCAATTCAATCCTACCCACAAACAGCCAAAAACCACAAACATGAAGCAGAAAGGAAAGAGGACCTCTTACCCGGCTTTTATAATGAAGAAATGCACGAAAGGGGTCCACAAAGTGATTCGAAAGTGACGGGGCTGGTGCGCTGACAAGCTCAGAGAAAAATCACGTGTTTTGCATCGGTGACAATGACAGCGCAGACGCGCCTATATATAGGTGAGGCAACAATAAATGCGCCACCAACTTTTTAAAGGGCGCACCAAATGAGCTATCGACATGAGAAAACATGCGCCCTTTGGTGCACCAAAATACTTGTCAACATGAAGATATGTGCGCCTATGGCGCACCGGAAGTGGTGTTGACAGAGGAAAATGTGCGCCTTTGGCGCACCAAAAAGAGGCGCAACAAATGATCTGTCGACAGGAAGGCGCATGCGCCTCGGCGCACGCAGGGAAGCCTTAACAGGTAGAGGCACACCAAAACACCTGCTGACACAAGAAAACATGCGCCAAAGGTTTTAAAGGGGGTGCATCAAAAGTTGATGTTGCATAGTCATTCTATGCGCCCGGCCAAAAAGACCAAAAATGACTAAGTTCGAAAAACCAGATTTCCCGGGAAGGGATTTTGCAACGTTCCGAATGCAAGGAGTCCCTAACGAGGGATCGGAACAAAATTTCGGTATGGTTATCTGTAAAATTGCCCTTGCCAATTTTACGGGATAACAGTTTGCACTTTTGATATGCCTTTAAGTCACTTAAAAGTGACTTTAGAAATATAATGTAGCTTTAAGTCACCTTTATGTTATAAAAAGGGACTTAAAAGCTTCCTAGGAAGTTGAAAAGTTTTAATTTGTGTGAGGACATATGAAAATGCATTGGGGGTAGATGAAGAGTCATATTCTATTTTATAAATTATAAATCCATTCCCATTTCAAAGGTTAGCGATTGATCTTGTAGACTTAAGAGTGCATTGTACCTAGAGAAAGCAAAGGAGATGGCCATTTTATTCTACTTTCCTCCACTCTCAAATTTCTTCCATTCCCACACTATGTACAACTTTTTTAAACAATCAATACAAGAAGAAGGAGTTTCTAGCTTTCTTTGACTAAGGGGTTTCTTGATACTTTGTGATTGATAAATTCTATTTGGTCTTGTTGTTATTTGCAGAGTTATTTCTTCTCATGAATGCATGTGTTGAAGTTTCTAACTAGTGCGTGTAGGAATCTGATTTTCTACCTGCAATTAGTTTTCCTACCTCTTTTCTCACTCCCTTTCTTACTTTCAAACAAAGTATTCTCTAGCAAGATATTGCTAGATTTTCTGTGTCGTGGAGTGCTCCTATTGGATCCTCGGTCAAAATTCCACCACAAAAATCCATGTTTTCTCATGCAAGCATATACGGTACTTGCACCGGTTAAGTAGAGGGACTTAGATTCCCAGAGCGTTGGCAAGAAATCCACAAGTTTTTCCACCCGACAAATTTTCTTGCCAACATTTTTTGGCACCCACCATGGGGCAGATTTAGCAGCATCTACACCTAATATACGACCGCAAGGTCTGAAAATTATTAAAAAAATTAAATATTGAAAAAATTAAAAAAAAGGGATTTCATGAAAGTCTTTGTTGAAAGATACACTGCTGATTTTTGCACATGACTTTTCACATTCCATAGTGTCCTTTCATGTTCCCACTGCAAAAGTTTCCAAAAGCTGGTTGAAGGAAGATACACTAGGTTGAACAGGTCGAGAGGTGTTGTTGATTCAAATTTTGAGGCTTTGTAAAATTAGCAAGAACGAATTAGAGATAATCCATACTTCTTCTTTCAATCCCCTCTCCATCCATCTCTTTAAACAGTTCACCTGGAAATCCTGTCAAGACTCTTGTTGATACTCCCCCTTCAAATTATCCCATTTTTCCATCACCATTAAGCATTAAGCCCCTGGAAGAAGAAGAATTTGAAGAAGAAATTGTAGAATCAAGGGTTAAAGTAGAAGCAAAAATGAAAATGGAAGATGAAGAAGAAATACCTCAACCCATTGTTCCATGGGGAAGGAATACAAGCCCGCTTGCTCTTGAACCTCATCTTCATGATCTACCAATGGGTTTCCGTAAGAAATTTCTAAAGTTCAAAGGTGACAACACACAACATCCTAAATAACACATCACTACTTTTATGACATCATGTGGAATTCTTGGTGTCCAACATGAAGATGTTTTTGTAAGATTGTTCATGGAGTCCCTCCAAGAAAAAGTAGAAAAATGGTTCTACCTACTTCCTTCCCAATCCATCACTGGTTGGGATGACATCAAGGCTTCCTTTGAAGAAATATTTAAATCAACTAAATACTTTCAAGACCTCTTGGTGTAGTTGGCTCAAATAAATAAAGGAGAAAATGAAACCATGAGATACTTTATGGCTCATTTCAAATAATTGCTTCGCAAGATACCTAAGAGGATTCACCATCTCAAAACAATTTCAAGAGATTCTTCATCAATGCTCAATCATCAGAAGTAGGATTTTTCTACAAATATCCCAACCAAGGAACATTGTAGAAGCACAAAGGATGGCCATTGAACTTTATGATGATCTCATCCTCTTTGGAAAGATCAAGAATCCATCAAAGGGAAAGGCCCAACATCCTGGAGATGAGAGAACCAATCCATCACTGAAAAAGTTGGCAAATGAGATAGCATCTTTGAAGAGGGAATTATTTGAATGAGTATCTTCTCAAAGAAGTAACATAAATCAAATTGCAAGAGCACCCCAAAGGCTTTCCTTGGAGGCCCCACCCGTGAATGTAAATTACAGAGTTCAAGAAATTGAAGAAGAGTTTGAACAAGAAAGTGAACGTGGCTACTTCCTAGAAATTGATGAACTTGAGAATGATACAAAAATTATATTCTATGAGTATTCTGGATGTGATGAAGAAGACAAAGAATATGCACCCAATTTCTCATGTGTGGTATTCACTCATTCTCAGTCTGAGAAAGGAGCCTCTTCCTCCACTACTACTAAGAAAAGAAGGTTGATGATCCTCCTGTGGTGACTCTACAAAACAAAATAATCAGTCAAGGATCCCCACTTCCATCTTCCATGAAGTCTGCATTGTTGGAACCTGATCCCATAGCAAGTAAGAAGGCCCCCACAATCCCAAGTAAGTCTTCCAATCCCTTTTCCATTTCTAAATCTAAATCTGCTCCTACAAAATCTAATACCTTGAAATCTCCTAGTGTGCCATTCAAAGTACCCTCCATTCCTCAAACATCAAATCCTTCTCCTAAGCCTATCTAGACTCCAAAATCATTCCCTTCACCCCCTTTTCTGCATCTTCTCCCTTTGACTTCATAGAACATGCAAACAAAGCCAAAGTGTAGATTACTGAAACCAAATATTTACAGACCCATCCTGAATAGTTTGAGAGGTTTGTTCAATACATCAAGAATGGTAGTCTAACACCCAATGATGTAGCTCATCGACCTAAAGGAATACTACCAAACCCACCTACACCTCCCTCACAGAACATGCTTTCTCTAAGTGCATCAAAGACCGATAAATTTGAACCTTTCTACATCTCCCTTCTTGTTGGAGAATATGTATTGAACAATTGCATAATAGATTATGATGCTTTAGATAATGTGATGCCTTTTAAAGTTGTTAAAGCTCCCAAAATTACCATGATTCCACCCAAAGTGGCTCTTGTTACTCTTTGGATTCAAAAGAGGTCCCACTTATAGGGAAGATCAAAGAGACACAGTGGCTCTCCCTATATTTCAAGACAAGAAAGTTTCAAAGTGATGATTCTAGTAGTAGACGTCCCAACCTCATTTGGAATGTTGCTAAGTAGAAGTTTCTACTAAGACTTGGGAGGTAAAATTCAGATGAATTGGTCATCTCAGCAACCATACCAGTGAAGGGAGACATGGATAAATTGCTTCCAAAAAAGAAGATGAGGTATATTGTGAAAAAGTCTAGAAGCCCTAAGCTAACATTTTGTACCAAAATACCAGGTGGATGAATCACTTGGTGACAAAATCGAGGAGGAAGAAGATATTCCCATCTTGATAGGGCTATATATGCCTTCTCGGAGAGATTTGGATTTTTAAGAAGCATTGAGGAGATTCGAGTTACAAGAGGGAAGCCTGGAATTTCCAGATGATGCAAACCACAAGGAAGAGGAGATGGTTATTGATGATTTTCAAGAAGAAAAATCAGCCTATATAATTTTCCAAGATGAGGAGTTGTTCTCATTCCCATTTGGGGATGAAGATGATCTTAGTCAAGCCATCTATGGAGAGAAAAAATCAGCTTGCGATGAGCCTTTGAAAGCCTTGAAAGAAATCTCCATACAAGGATTGCTAAGATCCACAGAAGAAATAGAAGACCCTGAGATCAGTCTTGAGCTCCTGATGTAAGCCACAAATCTACAAGAAAAGTGTGAAGCTGATTTGGAAGCCTTAACCAATGTGAAGGTTGGCCATATTGAAAAGTATGATGCTTCTTTTGAGATAATTGTTGACGGATGCAATAACGAAATAGAGATATTTTATTTCCCATTTGAAGATGAAGAATCTTTCTATGATGAAGAAATTTAAGCAAGGAGCTTCGAGACCTCTGAATATGAAGCTATTTTTATGAAGGATTGGTAGAATTATGAGATTCCCAAAATGATGAGGTAATTACTATAGATATTTTCCTTGAGATGCAAAATAAAGATTCTCAGTAAAGGTGAACAAAGAAGAGTTATAGAAAATGACGAATCATAACTTCGTGTAAGAAATATTGCATGCACTACAAGTTTCGGAGAGACCCGAGAGATGATTCTTAATCTCTTCACTCATGTCATGGACTCACAAGACAAGTATGAGGTCACATCCAATCCTTCCTTCGGTGCTCAAATGCCTCACAATGGAGTAGAGATAAAGGATGAATCAAATGTTTCTCATGGAGAATATTTCAATGAGCATAGACACAGGGAATAAAATAATACATAATTTTCAAGTAATTTTAATGAAAAGAAACCATGGGGTAGAGATAATGTGCTCATTGAAGAGTCATCTATGTGGATAATTGTGGAATGCAATGGAACTATGAAATTCATTTCAAAGAACATGAAGGTAGTGGAATTTCTAAACAAGGACTTCAAAGCATCAAGAAGCTCACATGGACTCACTCCTACCAAGCACATAGACAATTGTGAAATCACCTAGATTTCATAAGTAGTTAAGGAAGGGAGTTTAATTTCTTGAACCAGTCAATGGATTCGTAGAACAATATCACTCAGTGTTTTCCACTCAAGGGTAACTTTTGAGAAATGAAAAGTGCTTTAATGAAAGTGATTTTTCCCCCTGCCTTGTACCATAGGTAGTTGTTAGGTGTGTTTCCCTTTCTTTTGTGTGTGTTTCCCCATTCCATTTTGTGTCTTTTTTTCCTTTATATTTTGTGTGTGTGTGTGTTTCCTTTTTTTGATCTTTCTTTCTAGAGGTTGTACATGACTCCGCAAGGCCTAATGGATAAGGCAATTTGTCAACAAATTATATGGTCTAAAGTTGATATTCTTGATTCCCGTGTCATGTCTTTGCTGCACTCAATCCATGTCATGTCCCCAAGCTAGAGCCAGCTATTTTCGTGAAAATGTGCAACAAGGAAATTGGAAGTTTCCAAGCATGGAAACTATACCCCTATGCCAAAATTTTCATGTTTTATCATTCCTAGGAACCCCAAGTCAAATACATTAGTCTGTTCACCCCTATTTGATGTCAAATTGGTCCCTATTTGATTTAGGAAATTATATTCATTCCCTCTAAGTAATTTTATGGAGTTTTGAAAAGATGTTATCTTCTCACAAAGTATTTAGAAGGGCTATCGCCGGCCTTCCCGTGACTAGATTCAACCCCCTAAGTGCAACAAAATGGAAAAATTCAACATGTAGATGAATTGAATACTTTAAAACATCATGGAAATTATTTTGAAAGGTTTAGGGAAGTTTTCAAAGACTTGGAGCAGTCTGAGTGAAAACAGGGTTCATAAGCCTAGGCCGTACACAAGCCTAAAACAGTTGTTGGGCTTCAAAAGAAGATTCTGAGAGCTCCAGATGGAGTTAGAATTTAAAAAACATCATCAGAAAGATAATTCCAAGACCTACATGATGGTGAAATAATATTTTTCACAACACCTTGGCGCATATAATTGGAAAGCAAGATTTCTCGAGAACAAGTGGATTCCTAGATCAAAAATCTGATTTTTCAAGAATTAGATGGTTGAATAAATACATGATACCCAAACCATTAGATTAAAACTTCCATTTATAGTTAGTATCATATAACATTTCACCAATAAATTCCACCAGGAGCTCAAGTTATTATCGTTTCAAGTTTCCCTCTTTGGGACTTAGTCATTTTTTCGGGAGGACACATGTCAGCACCAAGAGCCTGGTGGGATTTCATGTCCCTAACATCCCTAAGGTTAGGTACACCATCCCTTGAAAATTTTTCCCAGCCCCCATGTGGCCTCTTGGACCCTCATATGACCTCCGGACTCAATAGTACAACCCCATGTATATTTTTGGAGCATCCATTCCCTGCCGTTGGATCGGGTGCCACGTGTTAGCTCCAGGACCACCATGGAAACTGATGTCCCTTATGTCCCTAAGGTGGGGGAAATCATACATGCAAAAAAATTCCCATCCCTTATGGGTAGTCATTCAGACACCCAAGTGATTGACTTTCATCCCCCAGGTGCATTTTTGGAGCATCCATTCCTTGCGATCAGATCAAGCGCCACGTGTCAGCTCCAGGACCACTGTGGAAACTGATGTCCCTTGTGTCCCTAAGATGGGGGACATAAGACATGTAAAAATTCACCCAGCCCCTATGGGGAGTCATTTGGACACCCACGTGACTGACTTTTAGTCCCGAGGTGTATTTTTAAGCAAATTCCCCTCTTTGTCGGATCGAGGACACATGACATCACCTTGAGCACCATGGAAATTGATGTCCCTCATGTCCTTGAGGTCAAGGAAATCAAGGACACAAAAATTCACCCAACCCCTCCATGTGCATGTTTTGAAAATTTAAATCTGGCACTTAGTCATTTCTTCCTCCTCATTTCTCCTTCACAACTTCATATCTTATCATGGCTCCGTGCATGATTGTCCGACACCTTGATCCACCATTTTTGTTCCAAAACAACTCTACCATGGCCACATAAAATCTCCACACCATTTATACATATAACTATGTAGGCCTCAAAGAAAAATGAAGTGAAAAGAAATGAAGAACGGGGAGAAAATGAAGGTTTTTTTTCCTAGATAACCATGAAGTCACCCGATCTAGAAATATTCATATCTCACAAGATACAAGTCAGATCGAGATTTCATATTTTGTAGAATTCCTCATTTTCAAGGTGATTAAGATGCAAAAAACAAGAGGTCAAATGGTGCCTAGAATAATTTTATCCAATAAAATCCTCTCTTCATGCATCGGCTCACATTTGTCGAATTTCCCGTCATTCCGGCAATGGAAATGAGCTAGAAACTTACACACGAGCTCCAAATAAAAAACCAATCAAAATGGAGTTATTTTCATTGAAAACAAAAACAAAAACCTAACTTGCAAATTGAGTATTGGAAACACCCTTTCTAAAAATAGTAAGTTTTCCTACACATGCTTGCTTTTTTTGGTAATTCTTCATCAAAAGTGGCTATGGAAAGAGCAGTGTGCACGGAAGATCTCCAAAAGGCCAGAATGATTATCCAGAGTAGAAAACAGTTAAAATAATGACTTACTAAAAATAGTAAGTCCCCCATCTGGGCACTTACTAAAACTAGTAAACCACACTCAAAGAGTAGTTTTAGCACAATGGGGCATATAGAACTTTGTCGCACCAGAGATTTCCATGAACAAGGACCATCGAGACTTCATCACGGAAACATATTCTCCTCTTCTCTCTCTTCCCTCTCCCCCAATTTTCTCTCCCTTCAAATGTTCTAATTCTTCATTGGGGTTTGCACTTTTTGATATGCCTTTAAGTCACTTAAAAGTGACTTTAGAAATATAATGTAACTTTAAGTCACCTTTATGTTATAAAAAGGGACTTAAAAGTTTCCTAGGAAGTTGAAAAGTTTTAAGTTGTGTGAGGACATATGAAAATGCATTGGGGGTAGATGAAGATTCATATTCTATTCTATAAATTGTAAAGCCATTCCCATTTCAAAGGGTTGGTGATTGATCTTGTAGACTCAAGAGTGCATTGTACCTAGAGAAAGCAAAGGAGATAGCCATTTTCTTCTACTTTCCTCCACTCTCAAATTTCTTCCATTCCCACACTATGTACAACTTTTTTAAGCAATCAATACAAGAATAAGGAGTTTCTATCTTTCTTTGACTAAGGGGTTTCTTGATAATTTGTGATCGATAAATTCTATTTGGTTTTGTTTTTATTTACAGAGTTGTTTCTTCTCATGAATGCATGTGTTACAATTTCTAACTAGTGAGTGTAGGAATCTGATTTTCTACCTGCACTATTAGTTCTCCTACCTCTTTTCTCACTCCCTTTCAAACTTTCAAACAAATTATTCTCTAGCAATATATTGCTAGCTTTTCCGTAAGGTCAATGGAGTGCCCTGTTAGATCCCCTGGTCAAAATGCCACAACAAAAATCCATGTTTCTTCACGCATG
Source organism: Taxus wallichiana var. yunnanensis (assembly GCA_018340775.1). Lineage (NCBI taxonomy): Eukaryota > Viridiplantae > Streptophyta > Pinopsida > Cupressales > Taxaceae > Taxus > Taxus wallichiana. Next base: position 503,381,886 of record CM031240.1, on the reverse strand, counting down.
CATATACGAAAGCTACACCGGTTAAGTAGAGGGACTTATATTTCTAGAGCATTGGAAATAAATCCACAAGTTTTTCCACCCGACAAATATTCTTGCCAACAGCTTCTTGAATGAAACATTGAGTTGTTTGCAAAATGAATTACACTCTAACTATCACTAAATAATTTACAATCATATTGCTCCTTTCCCAACTTTTTCATGAACTTACTCATCCATATCATCTCCTCGCTATCCTTTGTAGCTACAACATACTCTACCTTTGTAGTATAAAAATCACAACCTTCTCAATCTCGAAATCTAGCTAATCTGTCATCCCGCCTATTGTAAAATATATTCAGAGTGCTCCTACCATCAAGATCTCTAGCCATATCCACATAATAAAATATCCAAAAATCCATAGCATAACTACATGCTAGATGTCCCTTTCAAATACCTAAGTATCCATTGGAATTATTTCCAATGCTCTTTACCTAGATTGGCCATATATCTACTCACAAATCCCACTGCTTGTGCAATGTCTGGTCTGGTACAAACCATAGCATACATGAGACTCCCAACTACTTTGAAGCATATGGAAATTGTGCCATGTATTTGACCTCCTCATGTGATGATGAACACGATATTTTATCAATTTAAAGTTTCCATCCATATGTGTACTAACAGTTTTACATTTTGCATCTTCAACCTTTCTAAGACCCTATAGATATAATCCTCCTTAGACAAATACAATTTCTTGTTATTTTGTCTCTATGTATTTGCATACCAAGGATTCTTTTTGTAGCTCATAAATCCTTCATATCAAATGTGTGAGCTAGCTTTCCCTTAAGCTCACCAATGTCATGTATACTAGATCATGCAATAACCATATCATCCACATATAGTAACAAAATAATATAGCTCCCATTTCTAATCTTCTTCAAATATACATAATGGTCGATTCACATCTCAAGTAAACATTCTCATGCATAAAACTATCAAAACTCATTTATCATCACCTTGGAGCTTGCTTGAGCCCATATGTATTATTTTTCAACCGACACACTAATTTCTCTTTACCCTTGAATTCATACCCAAGTGGTCATTGCATATAAATCTCTCTATCCAAATCAACATGAAGGAAATTCATATTCACATCTAGTTTATCTAAATGCAAGTCATGTACTACAACTAAACTCAATACAATACGAATAGAATTCATCTTAACAACAGGAGAAAATATTTTACCAAATTCAATCCTTACTTTCTATGCAAATCCCTTTACTACAAGCCTTGCCTTGTACCTTTTATATCCACGCTCTTATTCTTTGATCTTGTAAACCCACTTGTTATGCAATGTCCTCTTACTTGTTGGTAACTTAACCAAATCCCAAGTCTAGTTCTATTCCAAGGAGTCCATCTCCTTATCCATGCCATGTTCTCACTGTATGTGGGTCTCATCATGCATTGCTTCTTCAAAACTCTCTGGTTCACCATTATCAATCAATAATAAATAAAATAGAGGTGTAAATATTTCTAGAGGTTTACTTACCCTTTGTGACCTTCTCACAGGAGTTTGGGGTACTAGAGGCTCATTTTGGACCTCCTGGACATTTGTATCCAAATATGTCAGTGACTAACATTGGTCACCTATAACCAATGTCGATTAAACTAACTAATGTTAGTTTGGCTCTCTTGTAACCTATATCGATTTCTTTGACCGATGTCGGTTAGGGGTCAACTAACACCAGTTACTGTGTAACCCTGTTGGTATTACTTTTAAATCTGAGAGTTCATTTTCATTCACAAACTTCTCAATTGGTTCATCCTTGGGTACAAAAATTTGATCCATGTACATTCTCTTTTCATTCCATTCAATGTCACAACTCCTAATAATTTTAGAATTCTCTAAATCCCAAAAACAATCTGAAATCACTAGATCCATAACCAATGAAAGTGCATCTCTTGGATTTTGCATCCAAATTTTCCCTATTTTCCTTATCAATATGCACAAAACCTTCTAAACTAAAAAATTTAAGAAAAGAAATATATTCCTCTATTTCAGTCCAAGATTCCTCTGGTATTCCTCCATCTAGTGAGCTTGAAGGCCCATGGTTAATCAAATAAACCATTGTATCAACTACTTCTACCCAAAACTACAAGGGCAATCTAGAATATATCCTCATACTTCTAGCATGTTACATGATTATCATGTTCATTCTTTCTGCAACACCAATCTCTTATGGTGTTCTTGGAACATTCCTTTCTCAACATACCCCATTCATCGAACAATAATTATTGAAATCCTTGTTGGAATATTCACCACCATTGTCAGATCTAAGGCACTTTAACTTTGAATTTGATTCATTCTCAACAAGGTCTTTCCATCTTTTAAAAGTTTCAAAAACATCATATTTATATTTAATACAATAAACCCATACCTTTCTTGTAGCATCATCTATGAAAGTAACATGATAATGGGATCCTTCATGAGAAGCTACCTGAGCTTGTCCCCACACATCTGAGTGTACAAGATCTAATTTCTGCTCCTTCTTAGTTGCCCCAATTTTGAGAAATATCACTCTCTTTTTCTTTCTAAAAACACAATGCTCACTGAAATCAAGATCTGAATCTTTTAAATCTTATAACTTACCCTTAGCCGTTAAGATTTACATTCCTTTTTACTCATATGGCCCAACTGATTATGTCACATACATACATCTAAATATGAAGTATATAATGTAGAAAAGGAATCAGTAACATAGGTAGATAAATATAATGTTCCTAAATTCTTACCTCTTTCCAAAACAAAATCACCCTTGGTGACTTTCCAAGAGTCTCCTATAAATGTAACCATGTAACCAGCTTCACCATGTTGCCTTGCAAAAATAAGATTCCTCCCGAGGCTTGGCACATGCCTCATGTAACATTCCCATTTTAAGACTTTAGAAACAAGGGAAAAATTTTGAAACATAATGTTCTCTGTTCTAAATAAAACATCATTTAGAACACACATTCCATGTCAATCAATCTCATAATAGATAACCATATACAACTTGTAATGACTCGGTATACTACCGATCTCTCATTCCATGACTTGGTTACCAACCGATCTCTCATGTTGACTTAAAGTATAGAATACTTTATGTATACTACATATACTTGGTTTCCTACCCAATTTTGGGTACTTGAGTGATCTGTTTAAAGAACCTATCTGAATATTTGTTACCAATATTCATCTGACATCATGTTGCTTTAAACTAGGTGACATAGGACAATGCAACAAGAAGTTTGTGATACTTTGGACAAATATTTTCAACATATTGTTCATGTTACTATTCCTAGGAAGCATACTCTTCATTTCAAAATACATCCTTCACCCCACTCTATTGTTATCTAGATTGGTCTTTACTGACTATCGTTAGTCCACTTGCCCAAGGTTTGACCCTAGCCCAGGTTAGCAACATAATTTATTATAGGAAGACACTCATGATGACTTAGGGTATATGGGCATACTTAGCTGACCTAAGTCAACCGAATGTGCCAAGGTACCCTGAGTCATAGAAAGCTACTACCTATCTTAAACATGCTACTAACTTGACCTAGAGAGAAACTAAGTTCAAGTCCAAATGTGGGTAGATCTAGATGAACAAATACGGAAGGGTGTTACCACATGTCAACTACAACATTGTATCCTCGAGAAGTCCCAGGACTTCTCGAGGGTACATTCCTACAGTTGGCATGTGCCAACATCCATTAGAACTGATTCATCAAGATGTACATACCCCCTTAGTGGTCATTAATTCATAATTATTATTGGATTAAGATTCAGATTGCAGCAACCATGCCCAACCCTAATTCCAATATTCATTAAGTTCTATATCCATAATTATTCTGATTTGATATTGAGAACTTCATTAACTCATGTTTGCATTAATGTTTATTAATGTGGCATAACAAGCAATTATCCTGAAAAATAGGACAGCAAACATCAAACGTTTAATTCTTAATGCAACCTAGCTTTCCAAATCAAGTGTGTCATCCACCTAGATTCAGCTAGTGTTTACTTTATAAACATAGTATAAAGATTAAAGATCATAACCACTATTCCTTTTATCTTTCTTTACTCATATAGTTTAATTGTATGTCCAAAGCATATTTCATTATTAAACTATAGTTGTGTAGTTAGAGAATGACATCTTTTGCAATTTAACAAGTTTCATTATAATAAGGGGAAATGTACTATCCCCTTTATCTAACTTATTAATTGATAAAATTAAAAGTACACAACCAGATATAAAGAATACCACCACTAATTTTTTCATACAAGTACAAAAGAATTCACACCACAAATTGGAGTCCAACTCAAAACCTTTCAATTCATGATGATAAATATAAATTTACAAGACTATGCATTTCATATATTCTACATGTCAATCAGAATTAAGATCTTAAAATAACATCACTTTTATTTTCCAATACACTCAAGAATGATTTGAAACTCTTTACATAAGATTCAAAATTAAATAAGCCAATGCATCATAAAAATTTTTTCCTTCTTTTATCACTTACGATGTCCATCTACAAAAATTGCTAGCACAGGTCAGTTCAATGAACTGAGCATGATAAGCACTAAGCATTAAAGTGAAGTGCATTCCACTAATTGTTCCATTAAAACAACTCGATTTATGAAACAATTAATATATCATACAAATAAGCATAAGTAATAACAACCAAATAAGAAGTACAATAATGAGTCTGAATTTACTTTTAAGAAAGGAGCATAATATAATCTACAACATCTGCATTATATCATAAGGTTTAATTGATCCTATCAATTACTTTAAAACAAACAATAGGTCTTGTCATCCAATTGTTTCATAATTCTATAAGAATAGAAATACACAATTATCTTTACTAAGTAGCAAAAGAGTTATATACAACATAGCTCATATTAGGATGATTCATCCTACAACTTAAGAAAAGAAGAAGAATCAATACATATTGTTCCCCATACACTAATCATCTGAAAGATAGAAACATGTTTAGAACTCACCCAACTGCTTTAGTTCAAGGATAACAATATAAGGATTCAACATTAAAGAGACAACACCTAACAAGAATTCCAAATCAATCCATGAAGGAATAGAATATCCAAACAGTCTACCTGCAAGTCTTAACTAACCACTACATGTTAGAAGATATCATTCAAAGATCTGAACCGATGTTCCACAAATCAAAGCTAGACTCACACAGGGTTACACTCTTCTCGAATCCATCCAAAAATGGGATTCATAAAATATAGGGTGCAAAAGAGTAAACCTTCCAATACCAAATCCAAAAGAAGTATGACTTGATCAGTCATGGTTGTTGGTCAAAATAAGTTTACATTCTCTATTCAACATAACTGACTCAACTATTCTCTTTTTACACCATTACAATAAATGACTTATACAAAGTAGACCAAACAATCCACAAATAAATTTCCATCTCAGAAGAGAATCGAAATATAGAGAAGTTCAATCAAATGAACTTATCCAAACAACAGTAAAAAGGGATCTCAATTAGAAAAGGTCCAATCAATAATTCATTTCATTTATACTATCAAATGAATTCCCATTTCTATTTCAAACTTAGAAGTTCTTTAACTAGTTCCCAAGAGAGAACACAAAACCAAACACATAGTTAGAAGAAAGCACACTTCTAGTTTCCCTTACAAATCTTTACCAACTAGTTTATCTATTCCCATTCATTAAACACAAGTTCAAATTCAATTCTCAGAATGAAGTACACAGTACAGTCCAAAAATAGTATATTGTCCCCAAGAGAACATATTCCTTTCTCTTTAAAAGACCTAGAGATTCATTCACTAAATCCAACAAGGAATAGAAAACCCAAAACAGTATAAGCTAAACAAGTTTAGAAGTACTCACGAACTCAAAAACTGAAATCCCATTACAAGGCTTCAACAACTCAATACAAAAGAGCAAGTAGTTCGCGATCCAAAAGAACAATTATACAAAACAATCTGAACCGAGAGATAATGTATCCTTCCATACAAAATTCAGTACACTAGGGTATTCAACTCATCTTTCTAATAAAACCCAGAAATCAATTAAGAAGATCTGAAGAGAGTAAGAAAACCCAATAAATGTTTAAGTCAAGTAATGACCCAATCTTACCACCAACGTGACTGAAACAAAATCACAACAAAGACTCCCAAGTTCCATTTAAAAATATTGTGAAAAGGAAGGTATTTGTTTCAAACATTGATCACAAGAAGGAGAATGCATACTGCATTTCCATAAACCTCAAAACTATTAATGACTACTCCAAATGAAATTTATATCAAAAAAAACCCACAACAAGATACAATTTCCAATCTAATAATCCTTCAGATAAAACAGTCAAGCTTTCCACAAGATGCGGTTTTCTCAGAGCAAAGGAGAGAAGTTTATCCTCCATATTTGCATGCCCTTACAAGTTCAAATAAGGTGGTACAGTCTCCAAAAATAGAAGTACCACAACCATTCCAACAAGAATCTAAAAGGAGAAGATCTCAAAAGAGATTACCCAACCAACTCAAACCAAAACTAATCTCTCAAGTTCCTTTCGAGTAGACAATCCATAAATGAGTTTAAAGCATTTCAAATCCTTGAATATGAGTAAAACTCAAGCTCAGAATACAAGTACAGAACCAAACACATCAACTCAACTACAAGTTTAGAACACGCAAGTATTGAATACAAGTACAATGTTAAACATGAAGCTTCAAACAAAGTTCAGAACTACACAAGGCTCCAATACAGGATCAGAACAAACATAAAGCTCCAATACAAGTTCAAATGAAACACAAGGCTCCAATAAAGGTTTAGAACAAACACAAAGCAATGAATTCCAATTCGAACAACACCATCCTCGAATACAAGTTTCACATGCACGAAGCTCCAATACAAGCTCATAACAAAACACAAAACTCCAAAACAAGTTTCACATGTATGTCACCATTAAACTTGCACAGAGAAAGTTTCCAAAAGCTAACATTACTTTGCAATGGATTTATATCCCAAAAACCACAGAGATTCATAAAAACATGAAATTAATTAACCAGAAAAATCATGCAAACATATATCTCATGAGAGAAGAATTGTTTTAATGAATCACTTAGAAGAAAGAAAGAAATCTTAATGGATAGAGCCTATCATGCCTAATAGTGCCTCTGCTAATTCGAAGGAGACTTCTAGCCGAGCTTCCCACTCTTTTTCTTCTCCACAAAAGATCAACAACTAATTTTTTTCTTCCAATGCCTCATATACATTCCTTTGATTGAAAATAGACCAAAGAAACCAAAAATAGCCACAAAGTAGAAGTTGAACTGTTGGTTCAAAGAATTAGATAACTTCATGCAAACAAAAATTCACACGCAAGACCAAACAACCTCCCACAAATCTGCCTCCCTTGTTTCCAATATAGTTTGCACACAAAACCAAGGTCCATTAATGTCATTACTCCCAAATCTCTTGCTTATCTCTCCTTGCCACGCCTCCCAAAACTAGCAAATTCCATTTCTAATTTAACATGCATTTCCATCTTTAGTGAAGCCTCCACGTATGTCTCCACTAAAGTTAACTAGCCTTTTCCAAAATTGGTTGTACCTCCATACATTTAACCCAATCAAATCAATTAAATTCCATTGGAACCGTCACTCATAGTGCCATGCGACCCTTAGGTTCCCTTTTTAATAGTTTAGGATAGATTTCCCAAAACTTAGGTTAGTCTAACAATAAATTACCTTAGGTCTTAAAACATTGCCATAGGTAATTTCCACCTTAGGTTAGATAAAATTCACAACCATTAGTATTAGGCATTAGGTTAAGTAGCCTAGCATTACTTTAGTAATCTCTCCCTTATTCATTTGGCACAAGAGCTTAGGTTAGGACGTCATCCCAACAAAATAGAATAAGAAGCTTAGGTTAGAATGAAACCCAAATAAGTAGACATAGCTAGGAAGTAGGTGCTCTTACCTAGTTTAGGATACCATTAGGATAATCCTTTAGTTTTAGGATTTTGATCCCCTTCATAGTCATGAAGCAGACTATATTATTTTACACCATTAATGTCCTGCAGAGATCAATCCCAAAGACCCAAGCACAAACATACAACCGAATGAAGGTACGTTCACACAAGACCATAGAATTTGTAAAATACAAAAGTATAGTCCACTATGTCTCTCAAACTAATGAATGTAAATTTACCATTCAGTTCGTTAGGAAGATTTAAAACATTCCTTGGATCACTAAAATTGATTCAAGGATGAGTCAGTTAAAAGAGATAAGTTTGCAACTCTCAAAATCAGATTGCAGCTTAACAATAAGAAGTGAAAATGGATTCTTGCAAGCCATATCATTTCCATCCAAGAGTAGAAATGATTTATCCATAACAAGAATTATTTTCAAAAGTCAAGGGAACACACCTCATTCAAGAAAATCACTTGCCAACGCATGTAATGAAAATAGAAATATAACAGCTTTTTCTAAGGTATTACACCTCACATCTTTCAATACCCATTTATTTCCATTTTGAAATTTTAGATGAACTTCCCTTAACCAAGAATACTCTAAGGTTCATCATCACCCAAATAAACATGCCCAAAATTTCTGTGGACATAATTTCTTTAATAATCCTTATTAGGGGTTTCATGGAAAAAATCTCCTGAATCTAAAACCCATGTTTCAATTCTATTATTGAAAGAAAGAACAAGAGCATCTTGCATTACCTCTTCTTCTGTAGAAATATTTGCTTCTTTACCTTTTTCAAGGTTGTTGGTTCTCTTTATCATTTTACCAATAATCTTTCTTTGCATGTCCTTTATTTCCACATTTCCAACAAGTAATTCCCTTACCTCCAGATTTAGATTTTCTATCCCTTGACTTTGATTTCCCATTACTCTTATTCTTGGATCTCTTCTTCTTCTTGCCCCTACTTTCTACATTTAAAGAATTCCCAGGATGAGGATTCCTCTATACTTATCTTGTGACTTTATTCATTCAAGATTATACTAACAACATCATCAAACTTCAAAATATTATTAGAATATGTTGTATTACTAACAACCATTACCAAGTTATCCCAACTATCAAGCAAAGAACATAAGAATAAAAGTGCTTTCACTTCATCATCAAATGGTATATCAACCAATTTTAACTGATTTACAATAGATCTGAAATCATTCAAATGAATAGATGTAGATCCACCTTCATGAATCTTAGAACTAAATAGTTTATTCATCAAATAAATTTTATTTGAAGCACTAGGTTTTTCATATAAATTATCAAGATATTTCATGAACCCTACCATAAAAGTCGCTTCTGTAATATTGGAAGCCACAGATACTATCAGGCTCAATATTATAGATCCCAAAGCCTTTATGTCAAGAATATTCCATTCTTCATCAGTCATCTTCGTAGATCTATACTTCTCATCCAACAGTAGATACAAATCTCTTTGATACAGATAATCCTCAATCTACATCTTCTATAATTGATAATTTCAGCCGTCAAAATTCTCTACCTTGTATTTTTTTCTTCTGCCATTTTTGTAGGTCCCACTCAATCAGAAAAACCCTCTGTGAGTAAATCTATCAACACATAAAACCCTCAAACAAATCATTGATACTAGTTGTTGGGGTTAGCACACTAGTTATACAAATAATACATTAGATCTAAACATACATGCAAATAAAAGTGGATATTCTACCGAATAAATATACATAACAAGCTATTTAAATCACACTATATTTAACGTCGTGGTTCACCCAAAGTGTGGGCTACATCCACCAAGAAACAAGCCAATATATTATCCAAAGGTTTGATAAGATATACAATTGAATATTTACAATCTTCCACACCTCTTAGATATATAGTACTGTCTTTCACCCAAGATTTTTCTTCTTCTCCAAGAATTCTCTCTCTTCAATTATTCTCACAATAATCATAAAATTTTGCAAGCTCTTCTTAACTCTTACTTCTAAAACCTAGCTTTTATGCTTATATAGGCATATACAAACTTAGGGCACTTACCCATGCAATTAAAATCAATAGATCTTCTTTGATACTAAAAATAGATCTAGTTCCTGTGAGTTAATTAAAATACCCACACACAGGTAACTAATGTTGGTTAACCCTTACCGATGTTAGTTCCTCCTTTCTTAATCGATGCTTTGGTCCCTCCATAACTGATGTCGTTTACTGTGTTTTCTAGTAAGTTTCATATTGCATGCTAATCTAAAGTAATTGAGCTCCACAAATAAAAATAATTTTAGGAGCTCATTTTTATAACATTTAACCCTCTTACTTGGTTCACAACCATCTCATTGTCTCCAAAGACCTAAAAGTTCTTAATTATTTTATTTCTTTCCCAATACAATCTGTGAACCAATGCCTCATACTCAGTTGTGTTATTCAAACAATAAAATTGAAAATGAAAATTTTAGTAGTACTATATACCTTATGGTGACATGAGCATCGTTCTTCCTCCAACACCCTATCTACTCCACAAGCCATTGAAGAATAGTTATCATACTTCAGTTTCATATTTTTCCTCTGGTTTGGTAATGTTAGTGAGAGGTGTGTTCTCTTCATGCATACAATAGACACCCAGCTCATCTTCCTCCATCTCTTTATAAGGATAAAAGCATGTCTCTTGTTTTCCCATTCATCGAGAGTCAAGTTTGGAATGCCTCCAACCTTGGTATTTGTCTCTGGAATGCTTGGGTAGTATTCTTTATCAAAATTTGAAAGCTTTTGTTGATTGGCATCAAGCACAAGAGGCTCTATCTGAAATTTTTTTATAGGTTTTGATATAATGCTAGCCTTAGCCTTGTACCTTGTCCTGAAAATCATATGATACCAATCAACGATAAGTAACCTCCAATTTTAGCGGTGAATTCTCTTGACAAACATAATGCAAATATTGGTGGCAAAGATATGACTAACACATTTGGTAAGACTATGACATTTGGGTATGCATATAATGTACGGCTCAATCCTTTGATCACTCTGAATATCATCATTGTTATCCCGTATAGTTGCACTACACCTCTAGAAATGACTTCATATTGAAGGCCCAAATGATTAGCTATTTTTTTGAGCATCACCAAATTACTTTCACTGAATCAATCATGTAATTATGTACAAGATTGTTCCTGATGATTAGAGATATGTAAAATGGAGGCTTCATATTTTTAACCTGTTGACCTCCTTGATTGCCTTCTTGTGGAGCTGCATTAGTGAGCACCTTCTCTTGATTCTTGGACAACTCATTTGAGATGGGAAAGTTGGCTATGGTTGCTTGCAAAAGGTCCCTTTGCCCCAAAATTTTCAAATATTCCCACATAGATATTCTTACATTTATTTTCTTCATGTGGTCGATGATTTTAAATGAAGGTTGGTTGTCCTTCTTCTACCCTCTTCTTGGCACTTTTTTTTCCTATATATGAGTTACTACAATGGGCACTCTAGGTTGATTTTGTGAGCTTGGGACTGGATTTAAGCTACTAACTCCTTAGGGGGTGATAGAAGGTTGAGCAACACTTGTATTCGATTATTTTCCTCCCTATATACTTTTTCTTAGACCTTGTGTTAGTTGCTACCCCTTGAGAAGGGGACTGATTTATACCACAAAATTCCTCTATTTGTCAATTCACAAGTGTGGTTTCACTTGAAGGTGCCTCTTGAGTAGTTGTTTGCTACTAAATTTCTTCTTGGATTATCTCTGAGGCACACCAACCACTTGTACCATCAAGGCTTGGTTTAGCATACCATTGAAACATGTTGCCTAATTATGGGGTTAACCACAAGGAAAGAACCATTCATATTCTTTTGCAATTTTATATTGGACTAGAACCAAGGCACAGGGATGTTGTAGGTGTATTAGGATTATATGGATGAAATGGCCCAGCATCTTGAGGTTGTCCTTGATTTTTTTAATAGCTTAACCAGTGATATATTAGGCTGATATGGAGGCCTATTTGGTTGTAATTGAGGTTGATAAGGTCTTAATTTTTTGGGCATGTTTCCTCTTGAGGATCAGAAAATCATTCCCTAGGTTTTGTAATTGTTTCATAACCTCCTTGATTTCATTTTAAGTTTTAGAAGAAGAGTTGAAAGCCTCATTGGAACTCTGATTTCTAGGGGTAGGAATAGGGGCTAATGTAGGAGCTTGACTAGAACTAGGATTCCCCATTTCTAGATAAATAGGCATATGTGGCCTAGGTGCTAGTTTACCAACTTGAATTAGGTAATTCTCAGCTCTAATGGCTATGACATAAGCATCTTGTAGGGTTATCCCTCCCATAGATTGTACCATATGAATATATCAAAATTTAAAGCTTTAAGGAAATAAAGAAATTCACCTTCAGTGGATGATCTCACAAAGATGGGATCCTATCCCACGTCCTTTGAAATATTAATTTGAAGTCGTCCATCTACTCGTTTGGTGTTATCTTGATTGTAGTCACCGCTCTAAAAGAGATAGATTATCTTCCCTTTCTCCAAACTAATTCCAAAGAGTTGAACACAATTGATTCCAATTTTGAATAGATTCCATTGCTAAGCTCATAAACCATTGTAAGGCCCTACCCTTGAAGAGGAAGATAACAACTTGATCAGTAACATCTATTTCATTGATTTCAGGAATTACATAGACAATTGTAATGTCCTGGATATGGTCAATAAGAGTAGTATGGTTGTCCCTAGTGAAATATGGGATGTTCTTCTGGTGACACTTAAATAGGATTTTATGTATTGAGATTGAGTAGATGCTTCCTATGAAATTAAAAAAGGGATTTGGTGGTCCTTGTGGTTATTTTTGATGTGCCATCCTTATCATTTTGAGAACCCTATTGAATTGAAGAAAGGGCCTACCAAGTGGAGGTGTTGAAAGATTCATGTTTGGTAGAGATGAAGATCTCTGAACTTTTCTTCCTCTTCTTCCTCTTCCTGGAGATATTTACAGGTACTCAAATATCCTTTCTTCTCTTGGCATAGACATTTTTTGAATCCTTCTCATAAATATGACAAGATTGGGTTGCTAATACCACTGAATTTTTTTCCTTCCACGCTGCCATATTTGCAATCATAAAACATATTTTAGGTTAAAAATTACAACAAGTACACACCAATCTTATTGCAATTAGAAAAGAAGACTTCTTGGTCCCATCGGGCGTGCCAAAATTGTTATGTCAAAAAGTAGCACCCTAGGATTTACACATTATAAAACCCTACTTTTGACTAAGATGGGATTTTCTCAAGGTGTGGGACCCTCGCAAATGATACAAATCTCTAGTTAAGGTTGGTTCCTTTACCTATTCTAATGTTAAAACTAGACTTATAAATGGAAATGTAACTATTATAACACTAACCTAGAATTTCCAAGGGACTAGGGAAGAAAAAGATGCATAGAAATGAAAGTCCTAAACTAAGGGAGGCAATAACACCAAGAACATGGGGATGGAGATATCCTTAATGAATGAAAATGGAAGAAAATGAGGTAGAAGAGGGCAGGAAAAAACTGCCATAATTCAAAGAACACATTCAAACCTCCAACTTTGTAGACCACAACGAATTAAAATACTGTAAAAGAAAATAGTATGCACAATATACCTGAAAATGCAATGAAAGGAAAAGGAGGCAATAAAACTTGAGCTAGGGAAATAAAACCCACAAAACACCAATTTTTATTGCTTAAAATGATGCACAATCTATTGAAATATAGACACAAGGAAAAAATCATTTACAAAATGCATAAATTCGAGGCCTACGGCTCACGAAAGTGTTGGAACAATTTTGGTAGAGTTCCCTTACAATATAGAATCTCTCCCTCTACAAATGAGGGAAAATTACATATATATAGAGAAGGGTAGCTACCAATCGACAACCTTCATTAATTTCTTGTACGGAGGTATAGCGCAACCATACTGGATCCATTTCCAATAGTACTTTTCTTGTATGGAAAACAAGGGTGTCATACCTCATTAATCCTATTGTTAAGCTACTTTTTATGATGTTATTAATGCCTGATCTATCTAACATTCATTATTAATGCCCGAAAAGAACCAAAGTAGTAGACTCGCCAACAAAGGAAGGATTTGTCACATGACAAGAATAAATGTTGTTGCATGATAGTGAGGGAAGGTTGACACGCATCAAGGTGGAATGATTTTCACATGACACTAAGGAATTTTTCACTCAATAGGAGGAAGGTGGTGATGTGCGTTAAGAAGGAAGGATTGTTGCACGAAAGTAAGGAATATTGTCGCTCGATAGGAGGAAGGTGGTAACGCATGTCAAAAAGGAATGGTTGATGCTCGTCAAGAAGATGGTGGTGATGTGCAATAAGAATACATGTTTCCGCATGTTAATGAAGGATGTTTTCATGTGTCAATTAAGTATGTTGTCATGCATCAACGAGAAGCTATTGTCATGTGACAAAAAGAAGTGGTTGACACATGACAAGAAGATATGGCTCCAAACCTTTACCGTGGTGAGCTTGTATGATCAATTTCGACTAGAAAATTATAAGGCGCTACTTGACCAATCAACTACCAATGCCTTGACCTATTTAGTTGTCCATTTTTAGGGGTGTAAAATATGGATAATAGTCATAGTGCCTAAAAAGAACAAAAATGGAGATTTTTGTGGACTATAGGGAATTGAATAAGGCAACTCATAGGGATTATTTTCCATTACCTTTTATTGAGTAGGTCATAGGTAATCTATCTCGAAAAGGTAATTCACATTCCTTGATGGGTTCAAAGGGATACACCAAATAATAGTGACTCTAGAAGATCAAGATAAAACAACTTTCACCTATCCTTGGGAAACATTTTCTTCTTCGAGTACTACCTTTCGGTTTATATAATTCTCTTGTTACTTTTCGAGAGATCCATGTTGGCAATATTTTATAATCTCATCCATGATTGTGTATAAATTTACATGGATGATTTCACCATTTATGGGGAAACATTCCAAGAAATAGTCAACAATATGGATAAAGTTCTTTCTCAATGAGAAAACATCAATTATCCCTAAATCACGAAAAATGTTTGTTTATGATAGAACAAGGCATAGTTTTAGGCCATCATGTCTCAACTGAGGGAATTAAGGTAGATCCAAAAAGGTTGATATCATGGTAAAACTCCCATCTCCCACTAACCAAACAAAGGTAAGAAGCTTTCTTAGTCATGTTGGTTATTATCGAAAGTTTAATTCATATTTTATCAAAATTGCTTCTCCATTATTTTCTCTCCTAACTAAATATTCTAATTTTGAATGGATAGAGGCATGTCAAAAATATTTTGACGTTATCAAAGCCAAGATTAAAAACATGCCGGTGTTGAGAGCCCCAAATTGGAAGCTTCATTTTCATATACAAACAGATGCCTCCAATGAAGCAGTAGGTGTTTTCCTTGGGCAACAAGAGGAAGGAGAGCCTATGTATGTAATTTACTACATTAGTAAAAACCTTTCCCTATTGAAAAGAAATACATAACAAATGATAAATAATTTCTTGCAGTAATATATGCAATCAATAATTTTTGACATTATATTACAAGATATGAAGTGATTATTCATATTGACCACTCTACTATCAAATATCTAATGAACAAACCTTTAGTGCATGGTAGGATTGTAAGGTGGTTATTGCTATTACAAGAGTTTAACATTAAAATTGTTGACAAGCCAAGAAAATCCAATGTGGTAGCTGATTTTCTTTCCAAAATTACCACTTCAGAAGAAGAAGATAAGGTCAATGATGACTTTCCAGATGAGAATTTGTTTGTAATTTCTACTACCTCTCCTTGGTATGCAGATATGGCTAATTACTTAGCTACAAGGAATTTTCCAAACTTTTTCACAAAAAGAAAAGAAACAATTAATTAAATAGAGTGTGATGTATACTTGGTTAAATGGAATTTTTTTCAAATGTGGATTTGATCATGTTTTACACAGGTATCTAGCTTAAAATGAAGTATTTATTTGTTTAGAGCATGCCATGATGAACTATCGGTGGGCATTATTCAATTCAAATGACCATTCACACAGTTCTAAGAATTGGTTACTATTGGCTTTACTTGTTTAAGGATGTCCAAAATTATGTATGGAGATGTGATCAATACCAAAGGATGGGGAAACCAACATTTACATCTGAAATTCATATCCGACCCCAAGTCAGTCTTGGAACCATTTGAGAAGTCTTGGTTGGATTTTATTGGACCAATTGACCCGACCTTTCAAGGGAGGAGTACATCCTAGTTTCCACTAACTATGTCACCAAAGGGATGAATTGTAGGCACTACAATATGTAAGAAATGAAAAGGTTGCATATTTCTTATATGAGCATATCTTTAAGAGATTTAAAGCACCAAGATCCATTGTGTCAGATCAAGGACCACAATTTAATAATGAGTTCTTTTGTGGAAACATGCCATCTAAATAACAAGAAGTCATAACCATACAACTCACAATCCAACAATCAAGTGGAGGCTACTAACAGAGATTTGGAGAATATCCTCACAAAAATAGTGGATACCTAAAGGAAGAAGCTGGGTTCAAAACTACCCGAAGCGGATGGACCTACAACACTACTTGTAAAATAACCACGGAGTTTACTCATTGATGATTATCTTTACGATGAATAGTATAAGTCATTGGATACCTTCAGTTAGTGGGACATGCACCCTAAGGTAACCTCCATATTTTAAAGAAGTGAATCCTCTCTCAATTGTGAGATAAGGTTAGAAGAAAGCTGAAAGGAAATGTAAAAATAACTAAGGTGATGCGTCAAAATAGATCCTAAAAAGACACAGAGATACCTCTTAAGAAACTACTTAGAATAGTTCGAAGAGTGTTTTAGCATGATCCACTATTTTCATAAGTATCCTAGATTATCAGAGTCTAAGGAGATATAAAACATAACAAGTGCAGATAATAGATATGTAAATAAAATGCAAGGGTGTGTAGAATAATTGATCCTCCAACTATCTATAACTACGACATCAAATGAAGAGAGACGATGAATATTGAAAAACCAAAATGCATAGCAAGAGATTTTGTTATTTATAGAGAAAATGATACATAAGGCCAATATGGCACAAATTACAATCTTCTTCTATAACAGAGTCTCATTGAGGCTAGCAAATACAAACAACTGAATCTAGAATCCCTTTCATAGCTCTAGTCTATTTTCTTCTAAATTTTCCCCTTGTTCCTAGACCGGAATGTTCCTTTATAGATATTCCTGGCTCTTGCTCCAATGTCTAGAATCAGAGCTTCCACCGATAGCATTCAATTTTCTTACATGATCTTCCCTTTCTGGGTCAATATCTCAACTACCTATTGGGATATTTGTGATTGCCTTTAATTCATCCAATTGGCACTCCTTGAGTCAGTAATGTTCATTTTCTACCACATGGAGGGCTTGCACTTGTTTGTGGACTTCCTTTCTTTATTTTAATTTGAATTTTCACCCGGATGACACATGGAGGGCCTTTTCATTTATTATATTTGTGGCTTTTCAACCCGTCAAGGCATATTTCTCGGACTGGGACACGTGGAGGGTTTGTTCTCATTGTGACCTTCCTTTCTTTGCTTCATGCCCCAAGTGCGCCAAAGGACACATGGATGCCTTCCACTTACATCTTCATACTTAGTCAATTTTAGGTTTAAGAAGACAAAAAGAACAAGAGCCTAGGGAACAAAAGAATGGTGGTTGATAAAAGAGTCTTATACAAAAAGGACTCTACAGTTATGGTGACTCACCAAGGGACTCTGTGTCGGTCATGGAAGGATCCAAAATCTCTTATACTCAAAAATCAAAATATGGCTCACAAAATGCCACTCATAGTTTTCACAAAGTAGCTTGATACCCGATCCATTCCTCCTTTGTTGGATAGGTCCTTATTTGCAAGCCCTAGAAGGCTTGATCTAGCTTGATTATCTCCTTATGTGAGAAGTTTTAGAGGTTCTGTACTACTACATGCAAGCGGAACTCCAACTATATGATGGGGTTCAGAATAGCCTCCACCTTGGTAACATTGGAGCTATTCTTTAAATACTGAAAGACAGTCTTGGCCTGGCATTTGGCAATCAAGAGATGTTGAATTTGGTCCTTTAAGAGGATTGTAGAGTTGTCAGAGAAGAGGGAGGGAATCCTAACTGGACTAGTTCATTGATGCTCTACTTCCTCTCTCTAATTCCTTGGTGGAATTGAGCCAAGAGATTCTGGCACTTGATGGAGGCCTTATTGTAGCTCATAATCTCGTTGATTTTCACAATAATTAGTCATCAGTCAGTGATCCTTGCCCCTTGTAAGGTGGATTCTGAAGCATCATAAAGTTTCTAAATCAAAATATTTGATTCATGGACCTTGGAGGACACTATGGTGATGGTGGTGGAGGCTACAGCCTTAACATTTGAGCACAATCCCTATGTGTTGGATATGAATCCAAGTGTGGGGGCTAGATCCATTTCTGTAGTGGAAATTCTGTCACAACAAGAAGCATATAGTTCCTACACTAATGTTACAATTCCCCCTTTCTATGTTTGTTGTCCTATCTTCTAGGTCAAGTCTTTGAGTGCATTGTCAAATGATTTCAACTTTGTTTGGAGGCTTCCCCTTTCTACCTCAACAACATGTAACTTGGCTTGATCATAGCTACTTTTTCCTTTCTTGAATCATCCTCTTGTTAGATGGATCCTTTCTCTTGTGTGAGAAAATGGACAAAGGCCTTAGATGTGGTAAGTTTGGCCACTCGATCCTTAACTTCCATTTGAGAAGATACAAAAAATTCTTGTGATAAAGCCTCCTTTAACTCTTTGTGGATATGATTCATTTATTTTCCCTAGCTCTTTATCTTAGCCTGATGTTTGGCCATGGTAGCCTCTACCCTACTGAGGCTAGTTTGTGAATTTTTCATCTTATTGTTGAACTTCAAGTAGTCTGTAGTGACTACTTCCATAGTTTCATTCATTAATTCAACCTTTTCTTGAGGCCGAACTCAAAAAGGTTAACCGCGATAAGCGTTGATAGAGTAGTCATTAGGTTGCATTTGTTCTGCAAGTTTGGATACTTGGGGGATGACTCGAGCTATAATTAAGGATCTTTTTTATGATCATACAATGACCGCATTTGCTTCTTCATTGGTACCATCATTTATTTCTTATTTTGTTGTCTCAAGTGGCCTTGGCGCCTCTCTACCTAACTTAAAAATTTAGAGGGAGAAGGAACAATCTCGCCCATGAAAGGGAACCTAGGTGAAAAATTGTAAGGAATTGTAACTTGTGTTTGAGGCATTGAAGTTACTAGGGATGAAGAATGGCATGTCACCACTCAGTGGGGAGAAGTTAGGAATGGTGGAAGGAAGTTGAGGCACAAGAGGGGCTCTAGGAAAAATAAGATTCTATGATGGGGCGACAGATGGAGGAACACTTCCGGAGGGGAAAATGGGGGTCGTGGAGGAGACTAAAATGGGGCCTCTAGAGGTGGAAGAGGGGAAGAGAGATAGGAGACATAACCATATTTAGCTTCTTGTGTGGTGGGTTGGTTATTGATTCCTCCCCAAGATTCTACCCTGGGGAATGGTTATGGGCCGCGGCACAGTAGGGCCCTGACTGGTAGTCCCTGGCCGAGGAATGGAAGGTGGAGGTGGAACTAGTAATTGTTATTGGGAGGTACCAAAAGACTCTTTTGTTGCTCCCACAAGCCACTACGAGGTTATTTTCACTCTATATTTTCTTTCGACTCGATCCATGATCGACATCCTAGAACTCTTCACATTGCTTGTCACTAAAGACCTCCTCAAAATTGAGGGTGGTCTAGCCAATCTCCTGCCTATATTTCCAATAGGATTCAATATTCTCCACACTCCATTCCTTATTTTTCAGGGCTTCCCTAAGTCCCTTTGTCATGGTGAGAGTGGGATCATACATGTGCTTTAGTAGGTGGAATGCCATCCATTCCAGGGTTGGTATGTCACCGAGTTAGATGAATATTTCGAGTAACTCTGCTTGAGGGATCTGCCTTGCTTCAAAACATTCCCTTGACTCATGCTTGCAAGATTCAAATACCTTGTTGTGAATTATGGTTGCAGCAATTGTCACGTCTAGGTCATATCTCCATGTGTCCCGAATCATGGATAAGTCATAGGAATGCAACTTCGTGGGAGAGGATGTAATCCACCTTTCTCTTAAGTACTATGATTCCTCCCTTGCTCAAGGGGATATCATAAAGCACCTTCTTCTTTTGGCTTGAGCCAAACTCAATGTCCAAGAGTACTAGCTACCTAGCTATTTTGAGACCCACCAAATAATTCATGAGGACCCTTGGGAGCATAAAGGACTCATCTCTGAAACCATGCAGACAAATCATGGAATGTCCTCTAGCGAAGAAATAATCATAGGGGTGTAAGGGATCGATGAGGATGGATTAAAAAAATTGCATTCTGTTTTTGATCCCTTCAAGATCAATCTCAAGAAGGAGGGGCTCCACAAAATAATTAAAGAATTCATACACGTTAGATGAACGGAAAATACATGGGTCCATGTAGACACTTTGGGATGACCTTTTGGGGATCAATCTCCATGTCCCATAGGGTCATAGTCATGAATTGACCAAAATATTGGGCATTCTAATATAGAATCAGGTGGAACATGTATGAGGAATACCTGAAAGTGGAGGTTACTAAAAACCATTGAATTTGTTCACAAGTAAACTCTGCAATGACCTAGTGGTATGCATGCTCCTTGTTGACATACCTCATTCTACATAGGGTTGTCATCTACCAATCCTTGATGTTCCTATCTGAATCATGTCTGAAAATGAACGTCAACATGGAACAAGCATCCTAAGAATCTACCATTAGTGACTTTAATGGAATGGGGAAGGTCACAGTTCTAGAACCACTTGAATATGTCTGCCTTAACTCCTTATTAAGGAATGAAGATTTATTCTAACACTGGGCTTAGACATTATGGATTTTCCATATCATAGAAACTGGCCATTGGGTCATGGGTTAGAGCCAACATGTCCCTGATAGCTTGTGGTGTAATCACCACCATTATGTTCCTGCCTTGGATGGTATGGGTCCCTGAATTGAAACAACCCACACACACTGGATGAGGTTAGGGTACGCGGTACACAAGACTCACCATATATTGGGAGAGCGTTGTACTCAAGATCCTTGAGCCGAAAGTTTCAAATATTCCCAAGTTAATAAACCTGGTGTAGGTTGTCTCTCTCAAGGCTTTCATCTTCTTGATGATAATGGGGTCAAAGATGTTATCAACAAAGTATGAAACTATAGTAGGGTAATTAGACCAAGACACCTTGTCAGGGAACCTCAACTTTAGTTGAAGAGGGCATGGGGTGTAATTTTTCGTACGTAAGAATTTAATGGTGGCATAGAGATGGAAGCTACCATAGCATTTTTTGAAATTTTGAGGAGGCTCTGCTTCTTTTACTTCGGCTTCAGGCGACTTATTCAGGAGACTCTTTTCACATTTGAACTGGGCCTATCGAACACTCCTGGTATCTTAATTAACCACCTCAACTTGGAGAGAAACAACTTGCACATATTTAGAGTCATTTCACATAATGTCCCCTTTCTAATTGATGACCCAAAGCACTGAATTCTACACTTTTGAGAGATCTTGTATTAATTCTAAATTTTTCCTCTCGAGTGTACATGGAAGTTGTTGGATCATTAATTTTAGGGAAAATCAGGAAGGTACACTCCCTCCAAGAATTCAAAAATGAGGCAAGGGAATTTGCAAAGGACACATGTCTGAGACACTTATTAAAAGGAGAAAAAGATGAAGTAAAAGAACAAAGAAAAGAAAAAATATACATATGATACAATTTTCCATGAAGGGACTCACAGAAAGGTTTTAAATGAATTCTATTTACCAGAATTGCTAAGGAATCACCTTCCATAGTTTCGATCTCAAATGCATTATGTTATTTGCATGCACTGATTTTGAAGGGTCCCATCCATAATGGATAAAACTTTCCATGATTCCCCGGCTTGGCATCCCTTGCATCCCATTTCAGAACCGTAGTCCCAACCTAGAATTATGGGTTAATGTATTTTGATCAAACCAAGTTTTGACCACCGATAGCGGCTGATCATGGCTTCATGAGTGGAATCCCTCTTCTCCTAGAGCTCTACTAGCTTGGTGAGTCTTACTTGCATCCCCCATTTTCTTCTATCTCAACATGTTTCAAGTTGTAACACAAGGATTTCAAGGAAATTGGCATTACAATGCTTTTCCCATAAACTATTTTGTACGAGAAAAGTTTTTAGATCTACTTTGGGGTGATCCAATCAGCCCATAAGGCTATTTTGATGTGTTCATGCCATAATATTTTATGTTCATGCCCCATTCTCTTTATGAGTCTGATCAAGTTTTTATTAGTATATTCTTCCAGACCATTTCCCTGAGGGTAATAATTGGAGGATGTCTTTAGGTATATCCCATTCTTTACCACAAATTTGGATACTTTGGCCCTCAAAAAGGCCTTAACATTATCTGATATAATAGTACGGGGGTCCTAAATGGGTAGTTATATCATGTAGGAGTCCTAGGATCATATTCTCAGTGGCCTCTTTAAGTGGGACTACCTCCACCCATTAGGTGAAGTAATTGGTTACCATGAGGATCCATTTGTGACCAGCACTCAAAGTCATGTTGACCATCTCGATGAAGTTCAAACCCCATTGTGAAAATGGATCCCCAATCAAGATGGGGTTGAGATGTAATGTTGTGTTCCTCCACAAACCTATGTCTTTGTTTAGCTTTCAAAAAATAGACTTGGCCAAACATATCCTACTTGTAGGATTTTTAAGGCTATATTTTGGGCCAAAAATGACCTCTTGAGCTCCCATGGTGTAACTCGTTTAAGACTCTTTCAGCCTCCTCATTTTCCATATTCTGAGTAGGATTCCATTAAAATTCCTCTTAAAAAGGAAATTTCCAATGATGGTGAAATTAGATCCTTGTTGCCAATAGTATCTCCTCTTTTTCAAGGGGAGATGGTTTGGGTATTTCCCAGTCTGCATGAAACAGATCCTATCCGAGACCCAACTACCTGAGTCACTTTCTTGGATGTAAAGTATTTCTTCTAGTTTGTCATTAATCGGGGCATGGAGTCTTACATTAGGTATTGACATAGGCCCTTACCCCATACAAGCTTCGTAGGTTTTACCTCGATGTCATACTCAAGGATCTTAGTGATCCAGTTGGCTCTTTTATCGAGTTATCTCACCCTCTATTATATATTCTTTGACATTGGAGTGAGCCACCATAACCTAGATTCTATTATGAGTGACAAGGTGTCTGAATTTCTTCGACCTTTAACTATGGCATAAGCTTGTCTCTCTACAAAGTTTTACCTTATTTCATAGTTGTGGAGGGTTTTTGAAAATAAGGAAAATGGATGTTCTTCTCCTTATGACTCTCCTTTCTGAGTTGGTATGGATTTTATGCTATACTTTACCCCATATGCATACATGATGAAGTCCTTTGAGAAGTCAAGGTTACGCATAACTAGGGTGGATGCAATAAACTCTTTTATTGCCTCAAAGGCCTGATGACCTTCATTAGTCCACTTGAAATTAAATTCCTTTCTGAGCATAAGAGTAATTGGGTGGATTGTCCCTCAAAATCTGAAATGAACTTGCTGATGAACTTGATCTTCCCCAAGAAGGATTGGACTACTTTCTTATTGACCATAAGAGGCAGCTCCGGATAGCTTTAACCCTTTCGAGGTCGATCGAGATCCCATCCTTTGACAAAATATGTCTCGAGGATTTTCCTTTGGGGATTTTGAAGACACATTTATTTAGGTTCAGAGAGATTCTAAACTCTTCACATTTTTCAAATACAGCTTCCAAGGCGTCGAAGTGTTCCTCTGCTATTTTGGTAAACAATGTGAGATCATCAAGGTATATAAGAATCACCTTATTGATCAGTGCTCCAAACACATATTCCATGGCCCTTTGAAAGGTATCCCTAGGTTTCATGAGCCCAAATGGTATTTATCATGTATGAAAAAGTTCCCCATTTTGTCATGAACATAGTCTTATGTTGGTCCCTTTCTATGAGCCATATCTAGTTATAGCCTGAAAAACCATCTAGCAAAGAAAACATCTTTGAGCCTATGACCATTTGTAATATTTTCTCCATGGAGGGAAAAGGGTAATGGTCCTTTAGGGATGCCCTATTTAGATCTCTGAAATCTATGCAAAGTTTGATTTTGCCATTTTTCTTCCTCACTGGAACTAGGTTGGAGACCCACGTTGTATGCTAAATCAATAAGATTATGTTGGCCTTTAGCATCTTTCTCAATTCTTCAGCCATGAGGGGTTCTATTTTTGGGTTTACGGGCCTTTGTTTCTGGTGCACTATCTTACTCCCTTCTTCGAGATCGATGGTGTGTTGAATGATGTCCTTGTTATATCTATGCAAATCATCATACGTACAAGCCATAACCTTATCATACTTATGACATAGAGCCACAAGTCTTTCTCTTTCCTTTTGAATGACTAGTCTCCCAACCTTTAGCTTTCTCTCTCTATTCACTTCCAACTTGACATAATCCTCCTTTATTGCTGCAAACTTCCTTTGATCTGAACTAGCATCATTTGAGTCAAAAATACTTTCTAGGGTTATCACCCTTTCAAAAAAAAATTTGGCTTTAATTGGATAATCTGATCTCCATATGCTTCCTCGATATTGGGTTGGATTAAGTTAGAAAATTTGTAGTATTGTTGAGGAAGTGTATAATCTATCGGTCACTATTAAATACTTGTCAATGATCGATGTTGTCAGGGATAGAGGGGTGGATGATCAACTTTATGGTATTCTCATTTGATATCAAATCCTATATTGGATCGAAATGTGACTCAATCAAGCCCATCCTATCAAACTTCGTATTTTTATTTTGGGAAATAACCTTGATATTGAAGGCTTCAAAGTTGTTGATGAGGTCCCATACCCAATTTTGGTAGGACCTCATCCTCAAAGTTTTTTTGGTATCGTGTTCCTTACCTCGTGTTACTACCAATTTTGAGTCATCGAAGACTCTCAACTATTTGATGCCCTCTTTTTAGGTTGTGGTCAAGCCATGTACTAAGGCCTTATACTCTACTTCATTACTGGTGTAGGAGAATTGAAAATGGAATGACTGGAGTATCTTCCTTCCACTTGGGGATGATAAGCACACTCCAGCTCCTAATCCATTCTTACTTTTGGCCCCATCAAAATGTAGGGTCCATATTTGGTTATCTTTGGAGGGTTTCCTTTCTTTTTATCCTTTCCTTTCACCACCTTTGGGATCAAGAAGTCCTCATCGAAGATGACATAAGTACCCAAACTAGTGGAATCAAAGTTCCCAAAGGATCACCTGGGGAATATTGGCTAGATGACCTCTACTTCAAATATCATATTCCTCTCGTGTATGATTCATCTTCTCTAGTGATCATAGCATGGGAAGCCTCAAATCTGAGGCCGCTTGGTCTGTTATATGCTCCCTAGCAATGGGTTCTGATAAGACCTTCATCTTAGACCCATACTTGGTCCACAGAATCAAATGAGACCAATCAAGACACATGTAGACTCTTATTTTTGTTGTGAAATCGTGGGAGAGACATAGTCCGAAGACTAGTGGAACATCTATTACCATAATATCTTGTGGAGTGGTTCTGCGAGCCATATCTAGTTATAGCCTCGAAAAACCATCTAGCAAAGACAACATCTTTGAACTGTGATCATTTGTAATATTTTCTCCATGGAGGGAAAAGGGTAATGGTCCTTTAGGGATGCCCTATTTAGGTCTCTAAAATCTATGCAAAGTGTGATTTCACCATTTTTCTTCCTCGCTGGAACTAGGTTGGAGACCCACATTGTATGCTTAATCAATAAGATTTTGTTGGCCTGTAGCATCTTTCTCAATTATTCAGCCATGATGGGTTCTATTTTTGGGTTTACGGGCCTTTTTTTCGTGCACTATCTTACTCCCTTCTTTGAGATCGATGGTGTGTTGAATGATGTCCTTGTTATATCTATGTAGATCATCATACGTCCAAGCCATAACCTTATCATACTTATGACATAGAGCCACAAGCCTTTCTCTTTACTTTTGAATGAATAGTTTCCCAACCTTTAGATTTCTCTCTCTATTCACTTCCAACTCGACATAATCATCCTTTATTGCTGCAAACTTCCTTTGATCTAGAACTAGCATCATTTGAGTCAAAAATACTTTCTAGGGTTATCAACCCTTTCAAAAGTTTTTTTGTATTTAACTGGATAATCTGATCTCCATATGCTTCCTCGATATTGGGTTGGATTAAGTTAGCAAATTTGTAGTATTGTTGGAGGAAGTGTATAATATATCACTCACCATTAAATACTTGTCAATGATCGATGTTGTCAGGGATAGAGGGGTGGATGATCAACTTTATGGTATTCTCATTTGCTATCAAATCCTGTATTGGGTTGAATTGTGACCCAATCAAGGCCATCCTATCAGCTTCTGTATTTTTATCTTGGGAAATAACCCTGATATTGAAGGCTTTAAAGTCATTGATGAGGTCCCATACCCAATTTTGGTAGGACCTCATCCTCATAGTTTTTGTGGTATTAGTGTTCCTTACCTGTGTTACTACCAATTCTGATTCATTGAATACTCTTAACTGTTTGATGCCCTCTTTTTAGGTTGTGGTCAAGCCATGTACTAAGGCCTTATACTCTACTTCATTACTGGTGTAGAAGAATTGAAAACAAAATGACTGGAGTATCTTCCTTCCACTTGGGGATGATAAGCACACTCCAGCTCCTAAGCCATTCTTTCTTTTGGCCCCATCAAAATGTAGGGTCCATATTTGGTTATCTTTGGAGGGGTTTCCTTCCTTTTTATCCTTTCCTTTCACCACCTTCGGATCAAGAATTCCTCATCGAGTATTTCATAAGTACCCAAACTAGTGGAATCAAAGTTCTCGAAGGGATCACCTGGGGAAGATTGGCTAGATGACCTCTTCTTCAAAGATCATCTTCCTCTATGTATGATTCCTCTTCTCTAGTGATCATAGCATGGGAAGCCTCAAATCCTGAGGCCACTTGGTTTGTTATATGCTCCCTAGCAATGGGTTCTGATAAGACCTTCATCTTAGACCCATACTTGGTCCACAGAATCAAATGAGACCAATCAAGAGACATATAGCCTCTTATTTTTGTTGTGAAATCACGGAGAGACATAGTCTGAAGACTGGTGGAACATCTATTACCATAATATCTTGTGGAATGGTTATGTTTGGGTAGGAATAGAGCTACAACAGGAGTCCTTTGATAGCTCCTATGGTTTGGATAGAATTTCCATCTAGTTACATGAATCCTTTCTTTAAGGGCTCATATTTAATGCCCAAGGCATCTACAATCACTTTGGGCATGACTATAGTGCTTGCACCAGAGTCTATCATGGAATTATGCAATAATTTCTTACCTATGATAAGAGTCATAAAAAAGGGATCGGGCCTTGGTTTACTTAACTCTCCCTTTTGATTTATCAACACTTTGCCTCTATTGAGACTCAAATGGATTTGACCCATTCCTTCTCCTTCCCAAAGGTGGTCGATCTTTATTTTGTTTGAGTGCTTCTTAAAGTAACTCCTTTTGTTCCGGAATGCTCAAAATATCCCAAAAGGATGTATTGGCTGATGATTTCTTTAGTTTTTGAACTACGTTGATTGGCCCGAGTGATGATGGTTTGGAAGATGATTGGTGTTTCATTCCTTCACCTATGGGATGAGGATCATCCTGATTCTGAAAATTTCTCATATCTTATTTCATGACCATAGGTGGTGACACCATGAGGGTTGGAGACTCTTTTTGTGCCCCGCTAGTTGTGCTTAAAGTGGGAGTGTGTGTCTCTATTATCCTCTTTTTGAAGTGAGTATTATAATTAAATTGAATAGGCTTGGAAACATTTGTCTCATTCATAAATATGGATTCCTCTCCTTCTATCCAAGAGAAAAGTGCCTGCTCTAGTGCGATCTCTGCTTCCTATTCCATGGACATTCCTTGAATTTACGCAATGAAAGAAGCATTTTGGATTCCCATGAACTGGTAAGGTCTTGATGTGTCAACATTATAGCCTTCCCTCATTCTTTGTTCAGCTACCTTCTATTGCAGATTCCCTTGGGGAAAATCCCTTGGCATGTGGGAATTATTACATGGGAAGCACCATGCATTAGGATCTTCTACCAAATGGTTTTTACAGTACCATTTCTCTTCCGCTATTGGGTGGAATAGTTTGGAGTGGTGATGGCACAGGGACCAACTAGTTAGATGACTACATGGGTGGTGGTTTCTAGGTGTTGTGATATTGGGGGGAATAAGTAGGCCTGCCACCCTGATAGCTTTGATAGTTTGGTCTCGGGTAAGTGGCCTGATTTCTCTTAAGATTTACTATCTCGTTAGAGAAGTTTCTAAGGATATTTTTCATTTCCTCCATTTTGAGAGAAGAAGAAGATGATGTTGTAATGGGAGTTAGAGCCGAATGAGAAGATGGGTAGTTATATAGGGACGTAGGGGATTGAGTAGGGCTCAGTGCCTCTTATTGCGAGAAGGGGATCTATTTTAGGTTAAATGGGAAAAGGGGCTCTAGGGGAAGCTTCCCGGCATATATTAAATTATTCTCAGCTTGGATGGCAATATTGTATGCTTGTGGTAAGGAATCCTCTCTAATGATTGAATCATTACGGAAATATCCAAATTTAGAGCTTTTAAGTAAAAACAATAGCCATACCTACAAGTGGCCTTACTAGAGCAGGAATCCTTTGCCATGTTTTGTGGAACTTGGTGTTAAAATCAGTCATCAGCTCTTATGGGCCCTTCTTGATGTTGATAAGTTATTGTAGGAGTGATGATTTATCCCCTTTTTCATGGAATCTTTGTACCAACACATCCGTCAACTAGTCCCAAATTCCGATAGTTTTAGGAGTCAAGGGTCAGTATAAATCTAGAGCTTGTCCTTTAAAGGAATTGGCTAGCAATTGTAAGCCGATGTCTTGTTCCCTGATATAATGTACTACACATATTTTTTCTACGTCTTGGAGGTCCTCTTCCGAGTTTTAAATTCTTCCCCACTAAATTTTGGCAGCTCCTTTAATGCATTTGTTGGGATAGGATTCCACATTATGGAAGGTGTGGATAGGATGAGTGAGCTCCCTTGATTCCATGAAACAAACTATCTCAAAGGTTGAGCTTAAAGGTGAGCCATTAAAATAGGTCTAAGAGTCCTAGTTGATTATACGAAGGGCCTACCTAGTGGGGGTGTTGAGAGAGTTTGGTTTGGAGGAGACAGAGATCTTTAGATGTGTCTACCTCTCCTATTGCATGGTGGAGATAACTATAATTATTCAAACACACCTTCCTCCCTTGTCCTTACCCTTGTTTTAATTTTTCTTGTAAACTAGAGAAGACCAACCAAGTATTGCTAAAATCAGTGGATATTAATATGTGTAGATGTTTTTCCCACCGAGCGTGCCAGAAAACTATTGACGATTATATTTTTGGATGAACTGTCAAATTTGTTGGATACCTTAGGTTATTGGGACATATTCCCTAAGGTTACCTTCAAATTTTATATAAGTTGGATCTTCTCTCAATTGTGAGATAAGGTTAGAAGAAAGATAAAAGGAAATGCAAAAACTAACTAAGGTGATGCATCGGAAAAGATCCTAAAACCATAGAGATACCTCTTAAGAAACTACTTAGAATAGTTTGAAGAGAATTTAAGCATGATCCACTATTTTCAAAAGTATCCTAGATTATTAGAGTCCTAGGAGATATAAAACATAACAAGTGCAAATAATAGATATGTAAAGAAAACCCAAGGGCGTAAAGCATGATTGATCTTCCAACTATCTAGAACTACTGACAACAAATGAAGAGAGACACAAAATATTGAAAATCCAAAGTGCACAGAATGAGAATTCTTTATTTATAGAGAAAATGATACATAAGGCCGATATGGCATAGATTACAATCTTCTTCTATAACAGAGTCTCGCTAAGGCTAGAAAATACAAACAACTGAATCCATAATCCCTTTCACAGCTCTAGTCTATTTTCTTCTAAATTCCCCCTGTTCCTAGACCATAATGTTGCTTTATAGATATTCATGGATCTTTCTCCATTGTCTGGAACTGGAGCTTCCACCAAAAATATTCAATTTTCTTACATGATATTCCCTTTCTGGGTTAATATCTCAACTACTTGTTGGGATATTTGTGATTTCCTTTAATTCATCCAACTAGCACTCCTTGAGTCGGTGATGTTCCCTTTCTACCACGTGGAGGGTGTGCACTTGTTTGGGGCCTTCCTTTCTTTATCTTAATTTGAATTTGTGCCTGGGTGACACATGGAGGTCCTTTATATTTGTTATATTTGTGACTTTTGAACCCATTAAGGCAACTGTCTTAGGCACGGGACACATAGAGGGACTGCGCTAGTTAGTAACTTCCTTTATTTGCTTCAAGCCCCAAGTGCACCAAAGGGACACGTGGATACCTTCCAATTACATATTCATACTTAGTCGATTTTAGGTTTAAGATAAAAAAAATAACAAGATCATGGGGGAACAAAATAATGATGATTGATAAAAGAGTCTTATATAAAAAGGAATCTACATTTACTCCCTATGAATTAGTCTATGGTAAGAAGCTAATTCTACCTATAGAATTTGAGATTCAAACCTTAAGGACAACAATTGAAGTGGGAATTGAATTTTTAGAAGCACAACAAGCCAGAATTATTTAATTGAATGAGTTAGATGAAATCAGACTTCAAGCATTACATCATATTGAAATCATCCAACATCAGAGATAACTTTAGCATGATAAATAGATGAATCCAAGGAAAATTCAAGGATACTGGGATCTACTATTTGATTCAAAGTATAAGGAATTTAAAGGGAAGCTACAAATGAGATGGATGGGCCCATATCAAATTACACAAGTATTTGAAAATGGGACTGTCTAACTAGTTATAATAGATGGAAAAAAGGGTAATGTTGGTTAATGGGCATAGACTAAGGCTATACCATAAACCAACATCCAGAGAAGAGTTTCAAAAATAACTTCAAGAAGATTCAGATCTGAATTGTGTGGACAAAGTCTCTTTGTCCAACACAACTCAGACTTGAGCTACCTTCTACTAGAAAATAAAGAGGATATGACTGAAAACTAGAAATGGTAGTCATCCTCCTTTGAAGCATTGGCTGAAAACCAGAAATGGAAGCCGTGCTTCCAAAAAAAATAAAAAAATTAAAAAAAATCTAGGACCAAAATGTAGAAATGGTTATCATCTCCCATGAATCTAAAAAGAAATAAAGGAAGGACCACGTGTGGATGGAGAATTAAACCAAGTATGGAAATGGCAGCGAGGATGTGACAAGTTCATTTAACAAGGTATGTACAATTAATTCACTTCTTGAATATAGGAAAGGTTTTAATTATGAGTCGTTAATTATTAAGCATCATGCAAATTGATTGTCCATTCCATTCCCAATCACTCTACACACTTCACAAATCCCAACCAAATCCATAATTCACTGCCTCCATAATCCTCACATGTGCACAATCAATTCCATCATCACCTTGGGATTCCATCATATCTTTCCCAATTCAGTTATATTCATTACATACCATTTCTGCTCCATTGCTACTTTCTGAAT
Source organism: Taxus wallichiana var. yunnanensis (assembly GCA_018340775.1). Taxonomy (NCBI): domain Eukaryota; kingdom Viridiplantae; phylum Streptophyta; class Pinopsida; order Cupressales; family Taxaceae; genus Taxus; species Taxus wallichiana. The sequence continues at coordinate 503,350,117 of CM031240.1, read as the reverse complement.
TGGACCTTCTCACTCCTATGCCACCAGTCACTCTTACGCTTACTGACCCCTCACCTATAAACTTTGCATTGCTAGTCATATGTCCTTTCTCATGTTCATAATTTTTCAAATTCAGACATGGGGCCCTAATTGCAACATCGACTAATAAGTTCTGGAACTTTTGGTTGATGCAAAGTTGATCAAAATATTTGGAAACATGGGATGGCTGGACTTTCTACTAGATTATGAGGAATGCAAAATAGCAATGATTGAGGAATTCACAAGAAATATGGAGGAAGGATGTTCTATAGTTCAAGGTAATAAAACTCCCTTTACTTCAATCATGTCATCACCACCTTTTAGGCATACCTAATGAAGGGTTAGCAGTAAGTAATAGAACAATGTATGCTGAAATAATTAAGAGATTTTTAGTTAGAAAGAAGGAGAAACTACAATTGGTCATATATAAAAAGGGTAAAGCTAAAGGTGTTAAAATAATAACCCTTCCTGAAACATGGGTAGAAGTGGCCAAATGGTTAATCAAGTACTTTACATGCAAAGGGAAATATGAAATTATGTTGGTTCTTGTGCTAAGAATGTTAATACACCTCTGACATGGTCAAAATAAACCCTAGTATAAGATCAATTTACCTCAATTTTTTATATGATTCTATTTTTGATGTTATACAAAAGTTTCATTTGGGTACTTCATATTTAAATTTCCAGGGTTTAATTCATCTGATTTTCAAGCATAATTTTTTTAAAAAATCATGGAATGAAGAAATGGTTGAATTTCCAAAAGCAATATGCCTTAAAACTAGAGGTGGTTGTGGAGCAAGCACCTAAACCTCCGAGAGACCTCAAAAGTTCTTGAGGACTTTCGCACCTAAACATACCCTACATGAAACCCCTATTTAAAATCCTCCTTTCTAGGAAGAACAAGATGTAGACGAAATAATAAAAACCCTAGTCAAAACTCCACTTGTATCTCCTCACAAATTAGTATCCCCATTTATTCCTGATATAGAACAATAAATTGAGCATTCCTTACCCACGACTGAAGAGTCACCTGTATTAAGGACAAAGGGAAGGCACTTATGGAAGAGGGAGAACCTACTTATCCCCCGATTCTTATATTGTTATGTTTAAAGTATTTTCTTTATCAGAAATCTAGTTTAAGCTACAATTATCTCAAGAAATAATCAACCATCTTTAGTTACTCCTTGAGGCCAAAGAATCTCATTTATCCCAGAAGAAAATTCTAAAAATCAAGAGATTCAACAATTACAGCAAATTGTAGCACAACATGAAGAGGAAACTCTTCAACTACATAAATCCCTAGAGGAACAAGAGTAGAAGATACAATCCTTTCATGCCAAAATAGGGAAACTTGGCACATCTCTTGTACTTTTGCAAGAAAATAGAAAAGAACAAGAGCCTGTGACTAGGGAAGAGCAAGCTACTCAAACTGATTTTGTCTTTCCTCGAATTATTTTTTTAAAAGGAATGGTCAAGTGGATGGATGAATGTCATAAACTTGGGATAGTATCTAGGGAGAAAAATAAAATTGAAAGAAGAAAATAAATTGTTAAAAAAATGTGGTTATAGTTAGTCATCTCTATGACCAGGTTTTTTCTTGCACACCCCTTTAAAAATTTATGCATTGTTTCTAGAAGAGTAGTTTTTCAAATGGAAAATATCTTGGGCTCATGGCATGCAAGACATAATGGTTGATGATGATAAAAATTTACAAGTGCATATTGATCTAGAGGATCCTCATGGAGAAACATTGATCTTATATCTTCTCAGAATTATTTGCAGTTAGTTCCATGGCATGGAGAAAAATTAGACATTTTCATTGATATCTCATTTACAGGAAACAAAGTTTGTATGCAAAAGTTATGGCTCACTGAAATTTTTGGGTAACTGAAAAATTTTGGGGATTATGCACAGGTTGAACATGTGCACGCTTGTCAAGTGGACCAATGGAAAAGTGACACATGGCAATATGGAAAATAAATAAATAATAATATTAAAAATTTAGCCACACCCATTTAATACTCCACATTATCCTTATTTTTCAACGCACATTTTCCAAACTGCCATATATTAAAATATCCAAGCACAAATACCTACCATGTCACACCTCTTATCTCTCCAATCACCCACATTGAGCACCCCATCCTTGGGGATAAGATATCTCTTAAGCCAATAACTACATACACCACCCACCTATATAAATGCCTTCCTATTTTCATGCCCAACAAATGTGGGATCTTATCCCTATGTAAAATGTGCCCCACATGGAGTGGGATTTGAACTTGGGCCACTTGGGTAAAAATATAGGTGCCCAACCATTGCACCCAGAGCTATGAAATGTTATAAAAGGAGCTATGTTTTACTAGTATAGACATGGGAAAGTGACTGTGTTATTGTTTTGCTCATAACTTGAGCTAGAGATGGAATTTTGAGATGAAGTAAAAAGTGACTCCTATTATTTTTGGTAGAGGAACATGATGAGAAGATAATATTATTGTATAAATATTTTTAAATATTTATTTTCAATATTTTAATAGATCAGTCCCATTCAACCGGACTGAAACGTAGGCCACAAGTGTCGAACTCCGTTATCGATTCTTGTGTCAAACTACCGTGATGCATCTCTTTATTTTCTACTTTTACACAGTAATTTCATTTTTAATTATTTTATTAAAATATAAAAGGATATAATAGTCAATTTTTATATCAAAAATCAATACAAAGCAAAGTTAAGTGTGTGCACAATTGCTAGTTAAAATTGATTTTTAGATCACTGTATCAGAGCTGGTTTTGACTGATTTTTGGTTCGATTAATAATTTTTGGATTGCAAGTTTTTTTAGATGTTAGCAAGTTCTTGATATAAGAAGGTTAAAGGAGAACTAATATAAGGAGATCCCAAAATTGGTACTAAACAATCTCAAAGTCCTGCAATGGCGGATCGAGAGGAAGAAAACTTTTGTCAATGATTCCTACATATGAAAGAAATGGTGAAAGAAATGTACCAGGGATAGACAAAGGGAAAAGGGAACTAGAGAAGGTAAGAAAGAAGAAAGCTCTAGTTCTGATAATCCTAAAAGATACCCTTTGAAATCTATTTTCCTTCATTAAAGTTAGATATCAAGTTTGAATTGCCTATGTATACTAGAAAGCTAAATGCAGAGAAGTTGGATAACTGGGTCAAGCAGATAGAAGTATATTGCAAGGTTTAGAGAATTGTTGATGATGAAGAAAAGATTAATTTGGAAAATTTTCAAATGGGTGGCACAACACTCATTTTGTGGGAGAGTAAGCTTCAAGAAGTGGAAGAAACCAAAGGTATAGAAATCACTTCTTGGTCTAAATTTGTTTCAAATCTTAGGCAACAATTTTATCCTCTTGGTTATAAGAAAAAGATATGATGGATTGGAAAACATTAAGACAAAGTAAGGGGAAAATTTTTCAAGAATACACACAAGAATTTAGGAAAAGGGCTCTAATTTTGGGAATTTCCCTAAACACAGAAGAAACATTGCTTAAATATATTGGTGGATTGCATAGTTATCTAAGGCATATGATACTTGTTTTAGGTCCTACTAATCTTGATGCAGTATGTGTTCAAGCAACCCATTCAGAAGCATGAGGGAAAATGACAAAGGAGTCATTTGTATCTTCTTTTAAACAAAAGAACAAGCAATATGAAGGAAAAGGTTTGAAAGAACAAGGAAAAGGAAAGGGTAAGCATAAGAAAAACTCTACTATTAAGAAAGAAGATGAAAAACCATTTTGTAATCATTGTAAAAATAACCATGAGGATTCTAAATGTTGGAAATTACATCCTGAAATGAAACCTATATGGATGGTTAAGAAAGGAAAGGAAAAGAAAACAAACACTGCAGTTCATGATCTTGGGTCAGATTCAGGTGATGAAACCAAGATCACAGCTATGAGTTTTCAAGGTAAATAAAAAAATTCAATTTCCAGTAATAGTACCTCAAATGTTGTATCTTCTTCTAGTAAGTAAACTATATATGATGATAAGAAAAGGAATGAGCTTTTCCACATTAGAATAATTTCAAAGCATACGAAAATTGATACTCTTTCTAATAGTGGATCCCAAGCTAATCTAATTTTAGTGGAGTTTGTTAAGAAACTAGGACTCAAAACTAAACCACATCCTAAGCCTTATCCTTTTGGTGGGTTTGTGATGAAGCAAAAGCTACAGAGTAACTAAAAGTTGTACTTTCAGATTTTCCATTACAGAAAAGTTTATAGATGAGGTTGAATTAGATGTAGTTCCTTTGGATATTTGTGGGGTGGTTTTTGGAAGTCCTTATTTGTATGATTGTAAAGCAATCTTCTATAGGGAAGAAAATAAATATTTTCTTGTAAAGGATGGAATTGAGTTTATTGTTAGAGCTCACCGTGAAAAGAATAATCTATCCTTGGTAACTGCAGGTCAAATGAAAAGGCTGGTAAATTCAAGCAAAATTTTTGTGCTCATGGTGGTCAAAGCCAAAGAGAAAGAACATGAGATGGCTTTTGAGACTTGTGATCTGAAACATAAGGATGAATTGGTAAAAATTGTTTCTGATTTTGATGATGTTTTTCAGGATCCACAAGGTCTACCTCCCAAAAGAGGGGTTCAACATGAGATACAGTTGCTTCAGGATGCACCTCTTCCCAATATCGGAATGTATAGGTTGTTAGTAGTAGAGAATGAGGAAATCAAGAGACATGTAATGGAACTTTTGGCTCAAGGTATAATTCATCCAAGTACATCCCCATGTGGTTCACCAATTATTTTGGTTCCTAAGAAGGATGGCACTTGGAGAATGTGTGTTGATTTTCGTGCTTTAAACAAGATTACTATAAATAATTGTTACCCTCTTCCTAGAATAGATGATTTATTGGATCAATTAAAGAGTGAAATTTATTTCATTAATTTAGACTTAAGAAGTGGTTATCACCAAGTAAGAATTGCATAAGGTGATGTTTGGAAAACTGATTTTAAAACAAAACAGGGATTGTTTGAATGGTTAGTGATGCCTTTTGGTTTGTGCAATGCACCTTGTGACATTCATGAGAGTTATGAATGATATATTTTGACCATTCATTGATAATTTTATTATTATCTACTTAGATGATATTCTTATTTTCAGTAATTCATGGGATGAACATGTTAAACACATCTAAAAAGTCTTAGATGCATTAAGGAGAGATAAATTGTAATTGAAGATGTAAAAATGTGAATTTGGAAAAACATCTTTAATTTACTTGGGTTATATTGTAGGAAATGGAGAATTGAGAATTGATCCTGCAAAAATAGAGGTTATTGTAAAATGGCCTAGACCCACTAATGTGACAAAAGTTAGGATTTTTCTAGGTGCGATTCAAGATCGAGAAAATTTATTGCTAACTTCTCATATATTGCATCTTCTTTACATGATTTAACAAGTATCAAATAGGTATTTCATTGGGGAGGAAAGTAATAGAAAGCCTTTGATACATTGAAAGAGAAGATAAGTACCGCTCTAATCTTGGCACTTCCAGATTTACAACATTCATTTGAAATTGAGACAGATGCTAGTGACTACGCAATGGGGGTAGTTTTGATGTAGAACAAATGACCAGTGTGTTACCATTCAGAAACCTTTACAATTGCGGTAAGAAACTATCCAACTTATGATAAAGATTTGTATGCTTTGGTTCAAAGTGTTAAAAAGTGGAAGCATTATTTAATGGGAAAAGAAACAATTATACATACTGACCATCAACCGCTTCAGTACTTACAAACACAAACCAAATTGCAGCAGTCTAGACATTTCAGGTGGATGGGATTTTTACAACAATTTCATCTTGTAATCAGGTATAAAAATGTATTCAAAACAAGGTTGCCGACATGTTATCTAGACCACCAGTGGTAGTAGCATCTATTCTTTTACAACATAGTTCTTTGGCTCATGTTAGTTACAAGGAACAATATGTTAATGATGTTGATTTTAGAGAAGTGTATGAGGATCTATTAAGTGGGAAACAAGTAGGAGAAAAATATTATCATTTGCATGAAGGATTGTTATATCATTCTAGTAAAATTTGTATTCTAGAAAATGAACGTGTACATATGATTAGGGAAGCACATACTTCTCTTATTTCAGGGAATTTTGGTGTTAGTAAAATAGTTGCACATTTACATAAATATTGTTATTGGCCTAGAATGCATGAACATGTAAACAGGTATATTAAGGGATGTGTTCTTTGTGCCATAAGCAAGCCAAGTAATAGGAAATTAGGACTTTACACTCCTCTTCATGTTCCGAAAAGGCCTTGGGAAAGTGTTTCCATGGATTTTGTAGGAGGTTTTCCCATGACACATAAGAAACATGATTACTTATATGTATTGGTGGATAGATTTAGCAAAATGTGTGTGTTGGTTCCATGTACTAAACAAATAAGTGGTGAGGGAACTGCACATTTATTTTTTCAGTTTGTTTGGGTTCATTTTGGATTACCTACTTCAATTATATATGATCGGGATTCTATATTTCTTAGGGAATTTTGGTCAACATTGTGGGGGTTAATGGACACAAAACTGAAAAAAGAACTACTTTTCATCCACAGACTGATGGTCAAATAGAGGTTGTAAACCACACAGTAGTACACTTACTTGAGGGGTTATTGTGGTAAACATCCTAAGTTATGGGATGAACATCTATATTATGTGCAACATGCTTATAATCGTGCCTTACATTCTTCTACTTTGAAGTCTCCATTTGAGACTTGTTATGGATATCTGCCTAATTCTCCTTTAGATGTATATTATGGACATGAAACTGTTATTAATGGTTCAAGTGATTCTGACAGGGCTAAAAGATTTGTTCCAGAGAATTCAACAGGTTCATTAGTATGTCCGTGAACAATTGGAGAAAAGTCAGGCTAAGTACAAAGCCAGGCATGATAAACATAGAACTGATCACAAATTTCAAATTGGTGACTCAATTTGGCTTCACATTAGTGGGGAAAGACTGACAGTGAAGGTAAAAATTGAAATCTATACGGTATGGTCCGTTCCAAATATTGGAAAAAATTAATAACAATGCTTTCTGATTAGATTTACCTCCGTATATGCAAATATACTCAGTTGTTAATGTTGATAATTTAAGATTGTATGAACCACCTATGATTTTTGATCATGATGATGCTAACATAATTCCTTCCATTGATGATTTTTCTCCTAAGTATCTTGATGAGTTGCAGGAAGACATCATTTTGGACAGGAAGGTTAGAAATTTGTGAAGGGGTGATATTGAGTATCTTCGTGTTGAGTTCAAAGGCATTCATCCGAACAAGGCTAAATGGATGGAAACCGGAAAGGTGAGGGAGAAATACCCTCACCTATTCACCAATTAAGTTGACTTTTGGGGTCCAAAAGTTTCTCAATGGGGAGGAATGATCTAGAGGATCCTCACGGAGAAAAATTAATCTAATATATTCTTAGAATCAATTTCAGTCAATTCCATGACATGGAGAAAAATTAGACATTTTCATCAATATCTCGTGTGCGAAACAGAGGTCGCATGCAAAAGTTATGGCTCGCTGAAATTTTCGGTAACTGGCAAATTTTGGGGATTATGCACAGGTTAAACATGTGCACACTCACCAAGTGGACCAATGGAAAAGTGACACGTGGCAATATGGAAAATAAATAAATAATAATATTAAAAATTTAGCCACACCCATTTAATACTCCACATTGGCCACATTATTTAATTTCTAACTATTATCCTTATTTTTCAACGCACATTTTCCAAACTGTCATATATTAAAATATCCAAGCACAAATACCTGCCATGTCACGCCTCTTATCTCTCTAATCACCCACATTGAGCACCCCATCCTTGGGGATAAGATAGCTCTTAAGCCAATAACTACATACACCACCCACCTATATAAATGCCTTCTTATTTTCATGCCCAACAAATGTGGGATCTTATCCCTATGTAAAATGCACCCCACATGGAGTGGGATTTGAACTTGGGCTGCTTGGGTAAAAATATAGGCGCCCAACCATTGCACCCGGAGCTATGAAATGTTATAAAAGGAGCTATGTTTTACTAGTATAGACATGGGAAAGTGATTGTGTTATTGTTTTGCTCATAACTTGAGCTAGAGATGGAATTTTGAGATGAAGTAAAAAGTGACTCCTATTATTTTTGGTAGAGGAATGTGATGAGAATATCAGATTCTTGTAGAAATATTTTTAAATATTTATTTTCAAGATTTTAATAGATCAGTCCCATTCAATGGACCCGAGACGTAGGCCACAAGTGCCAAACTCCGTTATCAATTCTTGTGTCAAATTGCTGGTGATTCATCTCTTTATTTTCTATTTTTACATAGTACTTTCAGTTTTAATTCTTTTATTAAAAATACAAAAGGATATAATAGTCAATTTTTATATCAAAAATCAATACAAAGCAAAGTTAAGTGTGTGCACAATTGCTAGTTAAAATTGATTTTTAGATCACATATACTGACCAAGAAGGATATTGAGAAAAAAAAATTGTGTGAATTCTATGTGCACAAGTTTCTTCTCCCTAAGAAAATTGAAATTCCCATTAATCTTTATGTTGGGGAAGTACAGTTAAGGGCCTTCATCTCTACTCTTAGGCACCAAGGTGAATGGAGGGATCAAAGGAAAATATTTTTGCAATCAGAATCTACAATAGGCCTCTTAATGAGGCATGATTTACCTACCCCAATTTGGTTCTTTAACAGGTTTATGTCATAGGTGTATTGTCTACGTCTAGTAGACAGATACACGATATACATAAAAAGGTGTCAAAATTTTTAGAGAATGGGTGATTCCAACATTCAATGTCAACTTCCACACTTATCAAGTCAGATATCAACATCTTACAGACTTGTATAAGAGGAAGGAGGTGATTTCACCAAAAAATATCTGATGGTCTTTAAAATGAGCCAAATATCTCTACAAGATTATTCTGGTGCTCAAGGAATAATGGGTTAGTATGCAATACATGCCCCTACTGGTCATTACACCAATACCGAGATAGAATTCAACATATGGTAATTTTGAGGGTAGTTACAAGACTTGGAGAGATAATGTTATTGAGTTCTTTAGATTCTGTAACACCACATTGGATGAAACTTGGCGTACATTTTCCAATGAATATAATTGTTCAAGGATTGTAGAACAATTGAACAATAGGTAGTAGGAGGACCTACTAAACCTTTAGTCCAGGGAGTGATGAACCCCATTTTGTTATGTTTAAACCATGTTAATCCTCATACTATTTTGATATCATAACTGCACGATGTAAATGTTAACTACTTATACTTAATACTTTACTATATTTTTGAAGGAATTATTGTGTATATGTTTGTTATTTTTATCTTGTTAATTATTCCTCAAAATGGCTTAAATTAATCTTTTTATAAGCATTAACAGTACCTTTGGAAAATTATATGTTGAGTTATCATAGGAGCAGAATGGCAATAGCACAGAATCAATTCACACACTAGTGGAACACTTAATTAGCATGTTGGCATAACACTCACCTTGGTGTAAGACTCACCTATACATTAATAGAGGACTCACAAAGATAACACTAATCTCATTCGATCACCAACTCTGAATTCCTCAAAAAAAGGGATTCACACAAGCATATTGATAGCTCTAACCACTGGTAATATAGCTGGAAACACCACATCATGAACAGAAATGTGCACCATTAACTCAACCTATATTTAGGCCAATTTTGAGGTCTAGTTACTCCAATCAATGGGAGATGTGATGCGAACAACAATTAGAGATTTACTATCACCACAATTCCCTTCAATCAATGAAAGGTATGAAGAATCTTCCAATATTGATTGAATCCCTCAAAGGAGTCAATCACGGACCTCCTCTGCACTTGTCATGATTTATTCAAATCCAAATACCTCAAGGACTGATCCTTCCATAAATGTACTCCTTAAAATAGATAGTCATTATTTTAGTCAACATTCAGTTAAGTAGATGTTAGTTATTGGGAATAACTAGTTCTCTCCTAAAGAGACTAGAATTGCTCTTGTATAAAAGAGCTAATGTATTTAGATTTAGCGGTTCGGTTCAATTATTCAATTGATTTTTACAAGCATACTCTTTCAATTCAATAAGATAGAAGATTCAAGGGAAATTTTATTGTGTGAATTTCAATATGAAACCAAATTGAAGGGAAGGAGTAAGGGCCACTCCTACCCAACAAAAAGGATATTTACATTTATTTCCTTTCTATATTCTTGGATGCATTTATTCTTTTAGCATTGGTTTTTATTTTTATGTATTTACTTTTCCATATTTAATTATGTTAAGAACCTTCCAATTCTATTGTGATCATATTTTTCCTTCCAATAATTTCATTTTGTAATCACAATCAGTTCATTATTTTCTTAGTTTTGTTATCAAATTATGTGCTTGAGATACGAGTTCCTATTGTTTCCTTTGTTGCAAACAGCCATGGATACTGCCCTGGATTGATAGAATAGTATGATTAAAGTACAAACATCAATGACACTTATCAAAATTGGCCTACGATTTGTAGTATGAGTGTGTGGAACATCATCAACATGTGTATAAGAGTTGAATTGGATATCAAAGGAAATTGTGCCAATAATAGGAGGTGTGATGGTGGGAAGTGGAATTTGGTTGTTTAGGAAGCCAATGAGATGTAGTAGCAACATTTGGAGGATGAGATGATGTGACTAAAGGTAGGGTAGTAGGAGGAAGTGCATAAATGATGACCCTTAGGAGGTGGATGGATAATGACATTAGGAGGAGGTGAATGAGAAAATCTAATTTTTTTTGAAGGATCGTTTATGTCAAATACGAGAGAGAGAGAGAGAGAGATCATGAGAGTGGGAGTGGAAAGAAATGCCACATTTATATTCTAATTATTATATTCGATCATGAATAACATAGCAATCATTGTCATGGTGGCCATTGATGTGGTGGAAATTACAAAAAGTGTAGTCATGATGGCGGTTACAACGAGTGAGGGGGATGATGTTGGCTAGAAGGTAAATGAATTAGTTATTTATCAATTAAGGTACAAAAGACATCATATGGTTTAGCAGTATGTGAAAAGTGTAATTTTCATGGGTGGGAGGTGGTGATGAATTAGGTGAATGTTGATGTGGCGATGGGGAATTAAGATGCATGCGCGAGAGGAGGAGATGGAAACCATGGAGGAGGGTCAATAGGTGGGAGAGGAGAAGACTTAGTAGGAAAGGGAGGAATAGAATAAGTAGAAGGGGGTGTTATAACATGATCCATAATTAAGTCCTCTAAATCAATAACCTTATAACACAAGAGTAAATGAATCACATGTATCATATAATAGTTTTTTTAATGGGGGAATTAAGCCACAACAAAAGATAAATTACATTTCTAGATTAATAGGTTGAAATAATAACTAATGCATGCAATAATTAAAGCATAAAATGTAATATAATATTGGTTCTTTCTTTCCTTGATGCAAAGAAGGCAAACGTTCATATGTAACTTTAGGACCATTATTAGAAATAAAACATCTAAGAAAAGCATCCTCCATATCATAGTAAGTACTAATAGATCCATTAGGTAAATGAGTATACCATTGGAGAAAGTTATAAAAAATGATATTATGAAATTATTTGAGTAACAAGTGATCATTGGAATAAGAAGCCATGACTAATTGGTAATGCTTTAGATGTAAATAGAGATTTCTTGTGTCATCAAAACATGAGAAAGTAGGCATGATGAAACCCTTGGGGAAATCGGAATTATGAATCTTCTTAGGAATGGGATTTTCAAGAAGGGAATTATTGTCAATGGAGGTATAATAGGATCTACTCTTGAGGGTAAGGGTATGGACTTGAGTTTGCAAAGTACCAACAACATGCATGAGAGAGGATATCTTGTGAAGGGATGGTCTAGGAAGTGAGAGGAATATTGAGGGGTTGAATATTTCCATTGTGAGTGATCATGGGAACATAAGAAGGGGGAGTGGATGTGGAAGGAGGGGATGGAGGTGTGAGAGGAGATGGATGTGGAAGCTCTACAGATGTACTAGGTGTAGGATCATGAGACATAGTAAGAGGTGTATTAGGGGTAGGATTGGTGTCAACATGGCCATCATTGGAAATAACTTCAGAAGTAGAAGAAAGAGGAGGTGTAGATTCACATTCAACAACTTTAATGGAAGAAACATCATCATTAACATGTGTAGTATCATTATTAGAATCTAAGTCACTATCAGTCATATTTTTGCAAGAAAGGATTTCATCAAGATTATCATCAACATACAAAGAAGTGGTAAGAGTTATAGAATTAGATCTATCATGGAAATCATTGGAAAAAAATTAGAAGTAATAATGGTAGGAGAAATAGATTCAAATTCAACTTGACTAATAGCAGAAACATCGTTATCCATATTTACATTTGCAGTATCATAAGTAGAGTCATTAGCATCCATGTTTTCACAAGCAAGAACCTCATCATATAAATAATCTATATTAATTTTATCATTTTCCATAGTACAAGGAGTATGGAGGATTATTCATGGCTATGGTAGATGAGGGAGAACATGTGGTAAAGTTTTGGTTAGGGGAAACTATGTAAAAAATAGGGGTTTGGAAACCAACAGAAGAGATTTTTTGAAGTCAAGGAGTTATTGGAGGAACTTTGGATCATATTGAGGATTTTGGATGAGGTTAAAAATTCATATTCTTTAGTGGCATTAGAAAATATTGGTTGCATGTGCATATAGGTCATATCATGCTTTGGAGATGGGTACTTTTTTAGCCATGAGGGTTTGGGATCCTAGGGCAAGGAGTTTGAATAAGAGTGGGGTTCACCAAATGATTTAATATAAATTGAATTAAATCTAATTTTAGAGTAACTAATGTAAAAAATGATAATATACAATAAATATACAAGTGCTAAGTACTCAAACAATGTAAAACTCTAAGAAAATAAGAGAGATATAGGACTTAGCTAGTTCTTGTGTAATCTAGAGGTATTCGGGATTGTGTATATACTAGATCTAATTGGAAATGATGTAATATTGGATAGAAGGGATTTAGAAGACTCTTTATTGTGTAGAATAGGAGAATCCATGAGAGGAAAAGAGCACTCAGGCGCTAGTGTCCATTCTAGGCGCTAGTATCTATATGAATATTCAAGATCTGCTCTTTTCTGTCTATGTGGGTCTTCACTCCAATATCTTATTTGTCACTCTAAATTTTTTTTACGGTTTAGATAGTACTTTTATTATTAAAAAAAAAAACCCTAGATATATGCACAAGCTCACAAATACATTAGATATGAATAAATTATACAATATGTGAAGTCATACTTGATGCGACAATCACCCTATGAGTGAACTTAGTACCGAGAGATGCACTACATTTCAAGCTCCATGTAGTTATGTGTGAATTAATTTCCTTAGGTTTTCCCTCATGTCAATGATGTCAAGATAGAGAGCTATGGCTATATTTGATGCAAATGTGTGGTATGGAATTCAGCACTTCCCCTTCCTATGTAGTGTATGCAACCCAAACACACACACACACACACACACACACACACACACACACACACACACACACACACACACATGTATATATTGTTTGAATTTTTACACTTGGTGACACAAAATTCTAATTATTAACATGGGATAAGGAAAATAAAAGTTAAAATGCCAACCATATATGTCAAAATTTGTAAAAATAATAAACATGATAGAAACACTTGAGTGCTAGTGTCCTAGGAGAAATAACAACATATATGAGCAGACGGATAGTCATGGATCCTTTTGATCGACCAAAAGTGGATGCATAAATGTCAAATGTGGAAGAGATTTATATTAAAAATCAATAATAGACGTAGATGGATAAGATATAATGTCACTAGTGAACAATTTTCTTATTTAAGATTCATGCATATAACAATATAATGATGTCATAGTAAAATAGTAATATGTGTGTGATTTTGTGTCTACAAAATGAAAAAATGATAAATGAAAACAAAGTCATATACCCGACTAAGTTACAAACCAGTTTCCATTGTGAATGATAAAAACTCCACCGAGGTCGCATGTAAATCACATGTGTGATCGAGGCTGTGTTGAAACTCTACCAAAATATCTAGTCACAGATTTCAATAGTCCTTTAGGATTTTAATTCAACTCTCCAATGTCCTGCGAACAAAGAAATGTTAGTAATGAAGCAAAAATATTATAGTAAGGCTTCAAGTGTACAAATATTCAAGGGGTTAAATGAAGGAATGGGTTTTATTTTATATATTTTGGGTGCATATAAGATTGAGACGAATATGTGTACAATGTGTATTGAGGGTTGAGATGATGAGGGTCTATTGTGCATAGAATATGTGAATGGGTTGATAAAGTGGTTGAATGTATAAAGGGATGTGACAATATTAAATGTGAATAGATGGGGATGAGAAAATGGATAACGACATGTATTTTATCACCATGTATGTCATTTTTAGTTGTTTTTTGGGATGATTTCATTTTTATGGATTATTGTGTTTTATAATAATTTTCTATTTCTAGCTTAAGAGCCCTTACTCACAAGGAGCAATTTCTAATCTCTACACTTTCTATATCTATTGGTTGTAAAATTTTCTTTTAAACAAGCAATAGTCATGGGGCAATAGTCCCTCCTCTTTATAGGAGAGGTTCCCTTAATAAACACACATAAAACCAAACAAACCTACTTATTTAAAAAAGTACAAACTATAAATCTTTTAATGATAATTTTTATGTTTTAAATGATTCCATTTCATAATATTTTCAAACAGAAGAAAAGGGTGTAGAAAAATTAATTGTGCAAAAAGTAGAGAAGACAACACTTTCAGATATATAGATCTCATAATAATACCTTACTTATGCATGCATGAGTAATAAATCCTGAATCATACACATTTGAATACATGACATATATGCAATAGACACAAATTTCAAGGCATAACATCACTGGAAGAACACAAAGTTTCTTATTCAAATATTTATATAACATATATAAATAATATAGAAAGCATAAATAGAAAAAACACAAGAAAGGATGAGAGTATAACTTCTTTTGTATTACTTGCCAATTCAATATCTTTACATCAAAACATCAAAATCCAACCCCACAAATAGCATGGAGAGCTCTTTAAATAGCTCTAAGGGCAGTTATAAACAATTCTTTTCAGTTGTCTTTCTTTCAATCAAAGATCTAATCAAGTGTTTATATCGCTAAGTTGGACCCACTTAAATATCACATGACTGAAACAAAAGGTGGACAACTTAATATAATTACATTAACTAATAGAAAATACTAGGAACTAGCTATAGGAGCACTTGAAGAGGTTGTCGCCAAAGTCTTCACTTTCAATATTTGATTTATGAATATCATTAATGCTCCCGCCATCTCTATGTCCCGAGGAATGGTGGTATTGGTAGTTGCATGAGTCTATGTATATAAGAACTTCTCTATGTTTTTCCCAAATTCTTCGGTTACCAAGAATTTCTTGTTTTCCTCTGTGATTTCAGTTTTGAGTGCACATATTTCTCCCATTTTCTCTTTAGATATAGTATCTTGTTTAAACAAATCTTCCTTGAAAAATGCCACGAATTTAGATTTTACGTCATGAACTGTGAACTTCTCTTTTGAGTTCTCTTTGAGGAGTGGTAGTGGAGGTCTTGAAAAGAAAAAATGATGCAGGTCTTGTAATCTTTTCCCTAATAGAGCATGTTTCTGAGCTCATCAATGGCTTCCTCAAGGACCTTCACCTTCCAATCAATGTTGAACACCCATTTCTTAGACAGATTAAATTTTGCATCATCAAACACTTTGTTAGCCAAAAGAACTTGTACATCTGTCTCACTCATGATTCAAAGATCTTGGATACATTCAAGCCACAATTTCAATTCCCTTATTAGATTGTTGAGTGTTGTAATAAAATTCAATCATATACCTATGATTTGATCATAATTCTTGTAGGATTCCTCAATAAATTTTAGCCCAAATATTAGAATTTCCTCCACCATAGCTTCCATAGCTTTTCCATAGGTAGCATGCTTATGGATGTCCTTAATGACTTGAACTTCTTCATTGGTGAGGACAGTAGGAGGAGGAATAGCATTCAAAGGAGTTGGATCAATCACTTTGTCACTTGCTAGCAGAGATCTGATAAAATCAGAGAGAATTTTTATGTGTTCCTCAAGTTGTTCTTGATATTGTTTTCCCTTTTCTTCTCTCTGAATCACTTTAGACACTATCTTCCTTAAATTATGCACCTCACACTCAGGGTTATACTCTCCTAAAGCAATCCTTGTCAATTTCAAATCACTTAACACCAAATCTTTCTCATCTTTATCCATTTTAGGCTTAGTAATCTCCAAAAATTGTTGTCCTTGAGAATCAAACACCAATCTAGAAGTAGTTTTTTCTTTCTTGGCAGGTGGAGCTGGAGTTGTTCCTAGGAGGGTAGCCACTACATCAAATTTGGGAGCAAAAATATTAGATGAATGTTTTCTTTTCTTGTTATCCACAAATGATTGAACCCAAGCAAAATTATTGCTAGAAGAAGGAGGAACAATGGGCCCCAATTCCGAGAGTAATCATTGACCCTAAGGTCCGAGCAATGGAAACTTCCAAAATAGATGTTTCAATGTTAGAGACATTCATTCCTTTAATAGGAGTTTCTTGAACAAGTGGCTCTTGGATAACTAGTGTCTCACCTCCAAAGTGTGATCCTTTTTCTTATCACTTTCTTCTTCTTCTTTCTATGTGTTACCTCCTTCAATATTACTTTCTTCATGCTCCTCTGTTTCTTTTTCATCATCATCATCACCACAAAGCTATACAATCTATTCAATCCTAGATGTCATTTCAATTGTTTAGGAGAGGGAAATTTTCCAATTACTTCTTATTTTTCAACTTTCTTAGCTTTCCCCTTTTTTACGTATACCAAAGTTGAAGATTCAAGAGGAGAGGGAACAGTTATACATGAGCCTCGGGGTTTCCACGGAATCTGTTTCTGAGGAGTGTAGGCTATTTGAGAGGAAGACATTAAATTTTCTACCCTCTTGTTGGTCTAAAAACGCCGATTCTACGCAGTCATGGGGAAACAAGCCAATCAATGGCAGACATAGCCCCTCTTTGAGATAGCAAAGAGAAACTAGTTTATTACTAATCTATCAAGCAGGAATCTATGCAAATCTACACTATTCTAACTTTAGGGGGTTTGGGATCTCATCCCAGTAGAGGTAGTTCCAAATATGAATAGAAAGGTATGAAGGAAGGAACGGAGGAGGGTAGATCGAAAGGAACAAAAGAAATGAATTCCAAGATGGAAAGGTCAGAAGGTTTATGCTTTGAGCTAGTAGTAAACATAGCCAAACTTCAAAACAATCCTCTTTCTTCTAGCAATAATTAAAGCAATACTGATGAACATATGACAATAGTAGGAATGAATCTAACAAAATAAAAACATAGATCTAACTTAAGAAAGATCTGATGCAAATGACACACACATTAAGCACAAAGTCTGAACATGTGTATTAATATTTCTTCTGTTGCAAGAAAACACAAAGTATTTCTCTCCTCACGTCTCTTTTCATAAAAAAATGTTTATGGAACACAACAAGTATTATGGTATTTATAGAAAGATATGAGGAAAGAAGACAAAAGAAAACCCACTACTTACAAAATATCTTACAAGATATTTACAAAAGATCTAGAAAATATCTAAAAGGTCAACAGTTGACTTGGGAAAGTTTTGGATGGCAATATCCCATGGTGCAACATGGATGAGGTCATCGTTTATGCCAACATAATCATTTAAATATTCAACAAAATGATCAATGGATCCCAGTGTAAAAGGGTGCACTTTTTGCATGTCGACACACCAATTTCTTCCCTTTGTAAAGTGGCACAACTTTCTGCATGTCGACACACAAATTTCTCCCCTTTGTAAAATGGCACAACTTTCTACATGTCAACACACCAATTTCTCCCCTTCGTAAAGTAGCGCAACTTTCTACATGTTGACACTCCAATTTCTCCCCTTTGTAAAGTGGCGCAGTTTCATTCATGTCGACACACAAATTTCTCCCCTTTGTAAAGTTAGCTAAAAACGGCTAAGTCCTAAAACAACTTGATTTTTGAAAGGGATTTTTGGGCTATTTCAAACATTATCAAACTTCCCTAGGGGTCAAAACAGAATTTTTGGTATAGTTACCTGCAAATTGCCCTTGTCAATTTTGTAGGATAATAGTCTGGCTCTTTCTGGGGACTATCTTTGAGTGAAACTTAAGGGTAGAGAATCCTAGATTTTTATGTGCCTATCCATTGGGTTACAGAGAGTCAAAAACAAGGGAAAAAAAAAAAAAAAAAAGGAAGGGAACACACAACAATAGAAAGCAAACACACAATGAAAGCAAAAGAAAACGAACAAGAAAATTGTACAAAGAAGAGAGCAAGCTCTACTTCCTGAAGATCTTCAGGTGCTACCCGCTATAGGGAAGTAGGAGCTCGGTTCCATCCAGATATGAGAGATAGAAACTATTCCCTCCATTGAGCTACTTGATTTTGTATGGCCCTCTCCAAAGAGATTCAAACTTCTCGTGCATACCTTTCGGTTCTCTTCATTTGTCCCACAGAAGAACAAGATCTCCCACTTGGAAATTTCTCTGCTTAGCTTTCTTGTCGAATAGCCTCTTAACTTGATTCTGATGTTTATTGATCTTGTTGACCACTTTTAGTTTCTTTTCTTCAAGTTCCATCGGTACATAATCCTATTTTCAAGAGAATTCTGAAAAGTTTCATCTTCAATTTCTCGAGCCAAGCGCAGAACAGGAAGTTCCATGGAGATAGGGATTTCAGCATCAATCCCATATAACACCTAGAAAGGTGACATGCCAAGAGACCTCTTTGGAGTGATACGATCCACCCACAAAGCATCATATAATGATTTGTGCCAGGACCACTGGTTTTCATCAACTAGCTTCCGTATGATAGTTACTAGGTTCTTGTTGTTGGATTCTGCTTAACCATTTCCTGAGGATAATAATCAGAAGCATGAGCCAAGGTTATTTTGTATCCATAAAAAAACCAATAACTTCCTATGAAGAGAAGTTAGAAGCATTATCAGCAATGATTTTGTGTGGAATGCCAAATCTCACAATAATATTCTCTTTGATGAAGTTGCAAACAACTTTAGAAGTGGCATGCTTGATAGGTATGGCTTCCACCCATTTCATGAAGTAATCCATTGTTGTTAGGACGTAACTATGTACAAAACTCAATTGAGGATTAAGTGCTCCAATGAAATCAATTTCTCATTTTCTGAATGGTTCGTTAATGATGACAGGCATGAGGGGAAACACAACCAGCTTTAGTTTGCCAATGAACTATTGGCAAAGTTCACATTTTGCTACCCAGGTGGCTACATCTTGAAATAGCGTTGGCCAGTAGTACCTGGCTCGAATGATTTTGTGTGTTGTCACTGATGAGGATAAGTGACCACCACAGGTTGAGTTGTGAAAACTCTCCAACAATTTCACCTGCTGTGGCTTGTCAACACATCGTAGAAAAACACTGTCAATTTCGTGTTTGTACAATCCATCATCCCATATGACATATCTTGCGGCTCTGAGCTTCACCGTTCATTTTTCCTTTGTGGTTAGGTGAATTGGGCACTCGTCATAGGTGAGAAAGAACATAATGTTAGAATACCATTCATCGTTGGTTGCGACAAACAAAACCATGGGCAAAGAATCCACTTTCTCTAGTTCATTTTGTTCTCCATCAATGTGATCAGCTTTCTCTTCAGGTACCTCTGAGTCTTTATTTTCAGCCATCACCGACACAGGCCCTTACCTCTTACCAACTTGGTTGGTTTGATGTCTAGGTCTTATTATTGAACCTTTACAATCCAATTCCCTTGTAAGATCCCTAACTCCTGTTGAGTCAGGATAGACTTAACAGCCATGTCAGGAACCAACACTACTGTATGAGAATTCAAAATATAGTAGCGGAAGTTCTTGACTACTTTTACCATGGAAAAGGCATGCTTTTCTAATTGTGACATCTTCAATTCATGAGGCTTAAGAGGAGAGCTCATGAAAGCAATCGGGGATTCAATATCTTCGAGTTCTTTTGCATCAAGATAGATGATACAATATGCACAGAGGCATAGTTGTACATGATGAAGTCTTTGCTGAAGTCAGGACACACTAGAATAGGAGCATGGGTGATGGAGGTTTTTACGTCTTCGAATTATGTCTTTACTTCCTCACTCCATCAGAATGTTTAGGACCCTTTCATCATATTAGATATATGATGAGTCTTCTCAACAAAATCAGGAACAAAGTGTCTAAGAAAATTTACCTTTCCAAAGAAAGAGTGAATACCAATCTTGTAGGAAAATTAAGGTTCTGAATATCCTTGACCCTTTTGAAATATATCTTAGTTCCTTCTCCATTGATGACATGTCCTAGTAGCTTTCCTTCGGTGACCCCAAAAACTAACTTCTTGGGATTTAGTGAAATCCCATGCTCTCGAGATCCGATCGAGACTTGTTCCAAATGATCGCATGATTACTTCATCCTTTAGAGAACATGATCAGGTCATCTAGGTAAACTATGATGATTTTTCCCATCATACCTTTGAATGTAAATTTCATTGCTCATTGGAAGGTAGCACTGATGTTGATCAAACCGAACAACATTCTGTTGTAGGTGAAGGTACCCCAAAGAGTGGTGAATGCTATTTTGAACTGATGTTCGGCATGACTTGAATTTGATTTTAACTTTGAAAAAATGTCAAGCATAAACAACATTTCTGAACCAGGTTATTGCACTGTAGCACTTGATCCATTATCGTAGTGGATAGTTATCTTTTAAGGATGACTTTGGTTCAAGTTGTGAAAGTCCACGCATATGTGTATCTCACCATTCTTCTTCCACATAGGCACAATATTTTCCACCCAGTCCTGTGATGAACTAGAAAAATAATTCTTGCATCCAACATTTTTTGAATTTCAGCTTGGATGGTACCCGAGATTTTGGGGTTGTAGTGCCTTTGATTTTGATGAAAAAACTTGACATCATCCTTGAAAGCGAGAATGTCATGCCCAATTTCCTTTGGCTTGAAAGACTTCAAATCAGCATAAGACTATGCTAACATATCCATGTACTTTTTAGCAACTTAACAAAAAAAAATTCCTCGAGCGTACACACTTCCCAATATTCACGAAACGAGGATGTTCCGTAGTACCCAGTTGACGGATTCGGTTTTACAAGAAGAGAAAGGATCATCCCGTCACTTTTCCTTGACAAAATAGTCATGATTATCAAATAATCATTCTAAGGAAACCAAAGCTTTCAAAATCTTATTTCCTTTGAGTTGTATTCTTGTATCTTTTTCGATTCATGTGCTTGACCGATGAGAGACTCACGACACGTAGAAGTTGACCCATCAAAATGAAGTTCTTTGAAATTTTCAGCTTTCTCCAAAAAGGTGATAAGTTAGTTGTCATCATTGAGCACTTTCCAATGTTGTGAATTATCGGCACACTTGGGTGAAAAACCACTTCAATGGTATATGTATCTATTTTTAACCACTGGGTGAGGAAGCATGAGAGAGGCCGAGACGGCCAATAAATCGACTATGTCATTTTGAGCTCACGAGAATTTCTTTGATTGAGAAAGTGTCAAAATCTTTGATGCTATCCCATACTACATTGCGGTAGTTTTTGAGTCAGTAATTCTTTACTTGGTATATCCCTTTTATCTAATTGACAATTAGCTCAACATCACCTTACACTCTTAGATTCTTGATTCCCTTCTCTTTTGCATCTTGCATGCCAAGTAACAAGGATTCATACTCAGCAATATTATTCATATTGAAGAAATGCAATTTGAAATAAAAAGGGAAAATATCCTCTTCATGAGATATTAGAACAGCCCCAACACCGCATCCACTTGTCGCACAACTGCCATCAAACTGTAATGTCCATACTTTGTTGAGATCCTCTTTTTGGATGAGAACGTCCATTCTATCTAAGTCAATGGACAAGAAATAGTTTCTCATCCCTGATGATTCAAAAAGAATCTGAGCCTTAGGGTCATCAGAGTTGGTGACTAGATATTTCTTTTGTGATTCTAGTTCCAATGTCTGCATCACCCCTTTGATAGGAATCCTGGCTTTAGACCAGTCCATATGAATTTCCCCACCAACTTCTTTACAAAAGCTCCTCCCTAGCAATATCTTATATGCTACTGGAATATCAGCTATGAGAATAGTCATTTTTACCCTTTTCTCGGAAATTCCACGAATGCAAACTATGCATCCTTGATCTGACCAATCAATGGTACCTATTTGGTTTCCATGGAGTAGCATCTGCCAAAAGGTTTAGTAAGTGTGAGGTCCAAATCATGGATGACCTTTATCGGCATAACAATTTCAAAAGCCCCAAAATAAATTATACAGTTAGTTTATGACCATTGATCAGGAGAGATAGGTAAAAAGGTTCAATTTTCCCTTATGCAGAAGTCGAGGCAACATTTATGTGAGACACAAGAGGAATGGGAAGAATTCCTTTTAGAGAAATAGGAGGAGGGACGTAAGCTTGGTTTTGGATATACTTATTTAATCTTATAAGCTACTTTGGGTTGGACTAAAGGTACTCGCTTCGAGGCATCTATATCTTGGTCTTTTTGGTGTGATCAATTATATCGAATGCGACCAAGGGTTGTGCTAATGAAGGAATGGGTCCTTCATTTTGCATTTGTAGAGGAGGATTACTGATCTTTATGGGATTGGAGGAAGGCTGAATTGGAGGAGAAATGGGAGGAAAATATTTCTTTATAATAGGTTTAACAGAGGTTGAGTAGGGAGGGGATTACCTCTTTTAATGATCGTTGGAGGAGTTATCACAACCTTTTTTTTTTTTTTTTCAAGTAGCAACCTTTGCTTCTTTTCCTTGCGAGCGAGTAAAAACCACGTATGATTGTATACTCGCATACCCTTGGGTACCCTCTTATTCATCATATTCCTCATCTTCAAATTCCATATACCCAATAGTAGAGTCGTCAGTCGGTTCACCGACATCTTGATCATCTTTGCCTTGCGACGAAGGTTCTTCGTAATTTGACTCATCTTCTTCGATTTCAACCAAAGAATTGACCAGAGGGGCTTTAATTGTTAACCTTGGAGAAGCAACAAGAAAATGTGGCCTTTGGGGGCATTGTTGGGAGTGAAGTTCCTTCGTGGGATATCCCGGTATGGAGTAGTAGATGATGTTTGAGCCAATTGTTTCTTTAATGAGAGCAAGTCATTCACCATCTTCTGGAATGTTGGATCTGATGAGGTAGCCTGAGAAGAAGTTGAAGCCTTTGATTTTGATGGCTCTCATCTTAACTCACCGAATATATGAAGGTTGTTTTCTATCCGAATGGCCATAGCTTGAGCAAGGGCAAAGGTTGGTATTTGTTCCTATAAAAGTAAGAAACTTACTTTCAAACTCATGGTGTTCAAGAAGAAACACTTTTTATTCTCTAATGTCGGCATCATGGTGAGCGATTACACGGTTGATTAGTGAATTGAATCGGTGAAAATTTGCACATGGTTTCATTGGTCTCATTCTTCATGTGAGTGATTTGTGACAATAATGTAAATGCATCTTCTGAAGGTTTGTATCTGTCTTCAAATATAGTCTGTAATGTGGCCTAACTAGTGATGGATCCAAATAGTAAATGTTGGACCATTCTAATGCAGAGCCCTTACAAGTTCTCCAGAAAGAGACGCATTGATACATCCTCACGAGTCACGTCCAGAATGCTACATGACATAATAAACGTAGCTATATATGCATATGTGCTTTGATTTCTAATTCCATCAAATTTTGGGAAATTTTTATGATTTCTGTGAGGGAGGGGGTTAACTAGATGCGGCAGTGCTAGAGGACCCATGGCATTTCCCCATGGTACATGTAGATTTTTTGCCATTTGAAAAGAAGGAAAAAGAAAGCGTGTAGGGAGTGTGGTTCCACTTAGCAAAATAGAACTGCAAGTTGATGTTGAGGCACCTTGTGAAATCTGGCTCTTTCATGGAGGTGAGGCACTTATTACCAATTGATCAGCTGAGCTCGGTGATGCGAATGTCTTTGGAGTGATACTAAAATTCTTCCTTCGAAGTAGATAAAAATTAGATCAACTTCCCCACGAGCTCTTCTGTTATGAGTAAATGGTTCACCCGCTAGTGTACCCATTCAGATCTCCAATAATTAAGAGTAGATTTACAACAATCTTTTTGTTTATACTTGCTGATTTTATGATTTTTTTGGCAAAAATCAGCAGCATGTACTTTTTCAATATTTAATTTACCTTTTTTAATAACAACCGATTGTGGTTTTCTGACAAAGATTAATAAGGATAAAAGTGGGTCAATTTAGTAGGCTAATTTTCGGATCTTTGACCTGAATTTTGCAAGGTTTTGAAAATAACATAAAATGTCATAATCTCATATCTACTGAAATATACAAGTTTTTGTAAAAACTCAACAAACTAAAAGTTTCTATCTGGTCCAGATCTATGGATTTTCATAAGGAAATTTTCGGTTTTGATCACTTATGCAAAAATTTCAATTTTTAACAAAGGTTTAAAATTTGCAATGCACGATTTTTACAGCTTTTTAAATTATTTCCTTAGTTTGATCCCGGTGGAGTCACCAAACCTGTTGGTCCAAAAACTGCCGATTAGGCGGTTATGGGGAAACAAGCCAACAGTGTGTAGGGCATAGCCCCTCTTTGAGAAAACAAAGCGAAACTAGTTTATTGTTATTCTATCAAGCACGAATTTGTGCAAATCTACACTCTTTTAACTTCAGAGGGGTTTGGGATTTCATCCCGGTAGAGGTAGTTCAAACTACAAACTAAAAGGTAGGAAGGAAGGAATGGAGGAGGATATATCTCGAAGGAAGAAAAGAAATGAATTCCAAGACGGAAACGTCGAGAAGGTTTATGCTTTGAGCTAGTAGTTGTAGACACCTATAATTACACCTAAGCAATTTAAATACTTAAATTACACTAATTATCTCATTTCCCACAAATTGACGACATATTGTTAATAGTGCTCATCTTCTCTCACATTGTAATTAATTGATTACATTAAGCTAATTAATTAAGTCGCCTATCCAACACATACCCTAATTAACGACCTTTCGTTAATTGACACCTTCTATCTAGTCTAATTAATTATTATTAATTAATTAGTCTCCCTTCTCATTAAATCAATAAATCTCTATTTAATTGGTTTAATCCCTTCCTAATGGTCTAAATCACACTAATATCCATCTAAAATCTTATAAAAGCTTGCACATGTATTTAATTAATCACCTTGATTAATTAATACACCCCCTTTATCCACATGAGCCACTTGAGGACAAAATAAACCCTCCTAAAGCTAACTCAACCCCATCTAAACCCCCCTTATCCATAACTAACTCTACATCTCCTTTATCCCACATTCATAAGGATGTGTTGAATCCTTTATCCTTTGGGTTATATAAGGAGCCCTCCACCTTCCTTTTACTTACACCTAAACTCGTTAAGAGAGAAATGCAAAGCATATACCAAAGAGACTAAGAGCTTGCACTTTGTCCTCTTGAGATTTCATCATCTTGAAGAGTTAAGCCTCTTTCTTAAAGTGTTTAGGTCATATGGGAGGTGTCAAAAGGGTCTTGTAGCCCAACTTTGACTAGCCCCCATTCCTAGGTTCTTGGAACATTAAGGACAACTGTTTTTGATAGCCATGGAACCTACCTAGGTTCCTTCATTTATATGTTGTTAGAGAATAGAGGATATTTAGGTGCTTAACATAGTTAATTTCATAGTTTTGTATTGATAAATGTTAGCATCTAGTCTTATCATGATGGTGTTTATAATGTTGTTTAATTCTTGCTAATTAAGACTATTTAGGTGTTAGTCTTTGTTTACATTAGCATTAGTTTAAAAACAACACTTGCACACATTTGGCATGCCGGTGGGACCCTTAGTCCCATGGCATTTTAGTTTAAATTTCAATGTTTTGGCTAACTTTTGATATACACATGTACTAATTAATTTCCTTTTTTTGGAGTTTTTTTTCTCATTTAATATGAATCACTTCATGTTTATAGCCTTAATTTTAATGGGTCATTGCCATTTTAAAACTAACTTGTCAAAATTTAGAGTATTGTGAAGTTTTCTACATTTTTTCCATAGTTTGGTTGCAGGTCTAGCGCAGGCATGATTTTAGGGGCACAAGCACGATTTTCAGGGAATGGGCACAATTTTCAGGGCACAAGCACAATGTTAGGGGTGCACACATCTCTCTAGTGGTGCAGGTGCACTATTAAAACATGTCACTCTATTTACAGACCCTTGGCGCATGCACACTAACCCTAGTGCACATACCCTAACCCACACATAGGCACACTAACCTAGGTGTACACATCATTTTGTAGTGTACCTTCACTGCATACTAAAACCTATCAAGCTAGCGCACACACTCTAACCAGGGTGCACTTGCGGTTTTAGTGGCGCAGGTATATTTTTCTGGTAATACGGTTATTCTATCATTTTCTCATAGTAGCGCATATGTTGTTTTCATGGTGCACACACCTCTTGGGTGGCACAGACATTTAATAGATCTAAAAATTCCATAGAGTGGCATAGGTGTTGTTTTGGGGGTGCAGGCACGATTTTAGGGGTGCACACATCTCTTAGGTGGCATGGGTACACTGTGTGCTAAAAATAGCCTTTGTTGGTGCATACACGCTAACCCATGCACTGAGATCTTTGAAAAGGGGGTGCATGCATCCTTATACATTTTTTTAAATTAACATGTTGATGTGTTAACTTTCTTATAGATTTATCTAATCACATATTTGTCTTTGCAGGCTATTATTACACATTTGTATTTGATTAGATGGTATTTTGCATTATTTACTAACAGGAATATGGATCGCGTATGCTCTTCCCTCGTGTCCCTTGGGGCAATCTTGGGAATCAGAAATGATTCTTAAATCCTTTTAATGCTTTGAGATTGTTAAGGGTATTTTATTTGGAATTGGTTAAATTGGCATAGTTGAATTAAAGTGTTTTTCCATTTGATATCTTTTGATTTTAGAAGACAATCACATATGCTCTTCTCTTGTGTCCTTGGATGATCTAGAGAAACAGAAATGATGCCTTCTCTTTTGATGGAAAACTACTAATCATCATCATATAGGACCAAAAACGCTTGTCAAAGAATGAAGGACTCAAAACAAAAGTCAGAAAACCTCTAATACACGTGTTTCTTGTAGGTTGCCAAATGGTGTTCAAGAAAACCACACCTAATTAAAAAAGATGAAATGAACAACACATTCAAAACACTATATTGTAGGTTTTGGAAAAGGTTATGTCCCTCTCCACTCAACTAGAACATAACCCCTTTAGCTTAACACCTTAAGCTATAACAATGGGGGTGGTTCTAGGAACCCCAAAGTAGTCCATGCAAGAGGGAACCTTGTGGAAAAAACGGGAAGTGTTCCACACTACCTATCTAACTAGTAAATCCTTTGTGAGAATAGAGTTACAAATTGTCCCTATGTGACCTTTTTAAGTACACATTTGGACACATTTATTGTCCAATGTGCTTGAATGGGGAAAATTCGAGATACTCCCAAACTAGTCATTGCGACTTTTTGGGTAAATCATCCCACTTGTGGATAATTTTTGTAACACCTAGGACGAGAGAACCACCTAGGAAGATATTCTTTTTCCAAGAGCCCACTTTGACCATTCTAAAATAGTGTTGAGTTGTGAACCATATTTTCATTGAGAAACGTGTGATGCGTTACTTTTGCCTAGTTTTTACTTGCCTTAGGGCGAGGTGAAACTCTACCGAAGTGAGGCCAACATTTTTCATCCTTTTTTGATTTGTTTCCTTCACATTATTTTGACACTTTTTTGATCAAAGAAAGGGTGACTACCTTTGTGTTACCAATCAACTATTTCTCTCACTTTTATGTCCATTTACGCCCATCCATGTTTGTGGCTAGGTTAGTTAAACATCTAAAGTGTGTGGAGGCATTTTCACGTCATTGGTAGCCATTGTGATCTTGATACCCATGTCAAGATCGTCATTGTAGTTAGGTGTGGTTCATCACCGCAGACTTCCTTAGAAGAGTTAGCTTGTTTGTATCGTATCACTACAATTTTGATGTTTATGTCTTGTTTCTTGTAAACTAGATATAAATACCTATATTGTAATGTTATGTTGCACACATTTTTAACTATTCCTAGCTATACTTTGAGATTTTTAGTTTGGTTCTATTATTACCTTGATTTCAAAAAGTGTTAGGTGTTACCATTTGTGTGTGCTATACCAATAACACCTTGATATCAATACTTCACCTCCTCACAAAGTGGGTTAACATATCTTGGTGATATTGTTGTGTCATTCACAAATTTTAATTGTAACTTTTTGAGATATAGGTCTTAATCAAGTTTGAGCTTGCTCATTGTATATCTTGGTTGGGAGGTCGCATTGACTTCTTGTATTTACTTATGTTTTGTTCATTCCCTTGAACTTGGCATAAGTAAAGACATCTTGTTGCTCATCTTGTGATGTAAACTACTCTTTGAAACGTAGTCTAGGAGATACTTCATTCAAATAGGTTTCAATACCAAATGCTTATATCATGGGTGATTTATCACTCTATCACATTTTTGACTTATTCATACTCTTGACAAACACATTTTACATTTCACTTAGGAGTGATCACTAAGCTTTGAGCACATTTACAACTCACCCTAGTGAAACTATCACGAAAACATGGCTCCTAAAACATGTCTAGGGTTAAAGAAACAAACATATGAGGAACAACAAGCGCAAGCTTGGGAGACCTCTAACATACAAGGGTCAAACCCCTTCATTGGACATGACCTAGGACCATTGTTTTCTGCAGAAAAGGAAACAAGAAATGGTCGACCATAGTGGAAATGAGTTAGAATCACCACACACAGACTTTGATTTTGACCCCACTCTACTAGATGAATTTCTTCTTAGAAACAAAGATAGAGTGTTGGCACAAGTCGTGGAACTAGGGGCCAAATTTCCCACCGAGAATGAACCAATATTACCTAAAAACAACGCTATTAAGGAAGCATGTCCCTTATCAATATGGAAGATATTTAACGCACATACAAGCTTCTACCTCTTATGTAAAAAATGATAAAGTGGTTAGGCATAGAATACCTCTTATCAAAGTACCATAAAGATACAAGATACAACATGCAACGGGTGAAGAACCTCCATAATACGAAGAGAAGGAACCTTTAGAAGAAGAGGCTATAAACCAAGCCACAATTCAACAACAAATCAGTAACCAAAGCTGACAACTAGATTTTCTTACTTCCCATATACAAAAAGATGCAAACAAAAATGTTCAAAAGTTCAGGCCAAAGGTTAAGATCAATTAACTCCATCAAGAAATCCAAGGAGAAGAAGACACATGGTATCATCATGTTCACATCCCCGCTTCTCCCAATAAATAAAAATTGCTTGCACAGGAGGTGTAGTCTATGAAAGTGACGCTTGCGAGCTTATAAGAGAGCAATATAGGGAGCATTAGGAAATATAAATACAAAGAACTATTCCCCTATCCTTTTGACAAGACAATGACCCTTTAACCCTTTCCAAAGAAATTTGATATGCCAAAATTTGACAAGTACAAAGGGAAGGGAGACCCAAGGGATCATGTTAAAGATTTCTACATGGCATGTCAAGAGGTGTCTTATAGTGACAACTACCTCTTCATACTTTTTCCCAAGAGTCTTGGAGGTCAAGCATTAGAGTGGTTTACACACTTACCACGAGGATCAATTTTCACCTGGCTAGAATTGGCAGAAATATTCGTGCGTCACTTCTCGTATAACATAGAAAGTGACATCACCATGGTAGACTTGTGTGGGGCCAATCAATGCCCAAATGATACCTTCGCCAGTTTCCTCCAATGATGGAGAGGGATAGCTAGTCATTTTCCTTGTGCTTTCGTTGAAAAGCAAATGGTCAATATCTTCGTTCCCAATCTTAACCTAGGCATTTCCTTCCACCTCCAAATGCATTGTTTATATACTTTTGAGGAGGTTATCAAGAAATGGATTTAGATAGAAAAGGCTCTCATTGCCAAAGGCACCCTCAAAAACCAATCTAAAGACAACCAAAGTGTCAAACCATGGAAAAGCCAAAAATATTTAACAAAAACAAAAATGTGGTGGGAGACGGAATCACTTGATTCCAAACGTGTTCAAATGGTCCAAACTGGTCAACCTTTTAAACTAACCAAGGGCCCAATTCAACCACCACCAAAGCAACAAACATTCACCTCTCTCAATGAACCATTGTCAGTCATACTAAAATAGTTGGATGCGGCCCACATGATGACCTATCCTACAACACAACCGTTTGATGACAACACTCCTAAACCTTCATGGTATAAGGAGCATGAATATTGTGAAATGCATCACATTAAAGGGCATAAGACAAGACAAATGTTTGTGGCTTTGCCACTATATTCAGGACCTCATTGACAACGGGGAGATAGAGGTGGATAACCCTAGCAAAACATAAACACCTAATGAGAAAATGGGGATTTATAAAGAACCCTTCCCCAAGCATGATAAGTCGGAAAAGACAAAGCTGGATCGGGAGAGTCATCCCAAACCTATAAAGCCACAAATTACTTGTATACCAAAAGAGATAATAATCATTATGATTCACTTATCGGATGTATTCGCTCTCCTAACAACCATGTCAATACCATCCAGATCAAGGGAAAGGACTGCATTGCATAAATAAGGTGAGCCCACCTCGTGATTCTAAATCCCTCACCATTGACCCCGCATACTAGTAAATATAACCTTATAGAACAACTTGAGAAAACATCTGCTAAGATTTTGATCTTAGATCTTCTCGGGATATCTAATGTGCATAAGGACATTTTTACCAAACTCTTCGAGGGGTCGGGAGTGCCTTTAGAAGTCGATCTTGCACAACTTCAAGCCACGGTGGCAAACATCACACCAAGTGAGCACCTCACTTTCAACCATAGGAAAATCCCTACTGAGAATCCGGCACATAATCTTCCCTTGTACATTGAGTTAGTTTTCATCTGCGGGAAAATAAAATGGGTGCTTGTGGATAACGGTTCTGGGTTAAACATCTACAGGCTTAAGTTGGTCAAACAATTGGGACACACAGAGGAAGATATTGAGTCTCATATCATCACTATCACTGTATACAAAAATGTAGAAAGGGAATCAGCAGGTACCATCACACTGCCTATGGAAGTAGGTCCCACTTGTCATCAGACAAAATTTCACATCCTATACTTGGAACTTCCATATAACATGCTTCTAGGCTGACCATGGATTCATGCCATGCAGGCCGTGCCATCAACGTTTCATTAATGTATCAAGTTGAAGCATGAGGGACATACTATTACAATACCGGGAGATTGAGCCCTTTTCTCATTATAGAGTTCTCAATATCTTTACATGAAAGGGTATATACGCATGTCCCTCCACAAATATAGTTATCCCTCTTCAGTCTGAGGCCATGGAATCCTGAGTAGATTCAGATTCTCTTAGTTCTTGTACTCATGGGGCGTCTACTTCAACATCTCCATTTGATTCATGGGAGATGAAGATACTTGAATATGGTTGTAGGGAGTATAATGTACAACAAGCACTATTGGTTTCTGACCTCTCACTGTCGCCCAAGACTAGAGGGACGACCCAACTACGCCGGGAGACTTAGAGAAGAACACACTATTGGGACATTCCTACCTAGAAGCTTGTTAGGCGAGGAGAAATTGATTGATCCACCAACTACTTGGGTCCCTAAGGACACCCATCCATCCTATTATCGGACCCCAAAATATGAAAAGTGTAGCAAAATGATGTACTCCATGGGCTACAAAGGCCTAGGATTTGGGAGGAACAAACAAGGACAAAGAGAACCAGTCCCTCTTCCACATTTCAAAATAGAAAGATACGGCATCGGGATTCACCCTTATGGAGCACACCCCAATGATCAAGATGTGACTTTTTCTGATCATGAGAATAGTTTTGACTATCTATAAAGTGATCTGATTCCCACTGAAGCCAATATGAGGATCTGGCCTCCACGAACCTTTTCATGAATAATGTTGTCTTGACCATCAACCCCACTGAACCAACCCTTGACCTTATATACCCTTCCCTTGTTGAATGGGACCAACAATGTCACGTGCCACTATATTTATTTGAGAACAACGAGGATATTGCGAGTTCATGGGCATAAGGGATACAATTCCCATTGGAGATCAAAAGAAAGTTTTCTTTATCAACTTAGACACATGTGCCTACTTCGGTGAGGAGGTGAACTTTGTGCTCAACAAAATTTAAAGAAAAGCGAGGGTAAAAGTTTTAAAGAAAATCCTTGGCAAAAATCAAAGTTCAAGTTGCATAGTGAAAACCTCTTTGAGGAACTAGTTGACAAACAAATAATAAAATCAAAGGACAAACAAAGTGACCACACCGAGGATGAAAATCTCATGGAGACATCCTTGGATGAAGATCTCAACCTTCCTCCTGATCCTACGCGTATGGAGGATTTATCAAAATTGTTAGTCAAAGAAACCATTGATGTCAATATTGGTACAGAAGAGGATCCCAAGATAGTAAAATTGGGGGCATCACTCTCAGCTAGAGAACAAAATACGTTCACTATGTTACTGCAAGAGTTTATTGATGTGTTTGCATGGTCTTACAAAGACATGCCCGGCTTGGATCCAACTTTGGTCATGCACAACCTAGTTGTGCACATAGATGCCAAGCCTATCAAACAGAAGCTCCAAAAGATGCACCCAAGAGTGGCCTTGTTGGTTAAGGAAGAGTTGGAAAGATTTACTGGCAATAGGATTCATCAGACCAATTGATTATTCTGAATGGATATCGAACATTGTTCTGTCTAGAAGAAACCTGTCGGTATCTGAATCTACACGGATTTTAGGGACATCAATAAGGCTTGCCCTAAAGATGATTTTTTTACCCAACATTGATATGATTTTTGACTCAATAGTAGGGTATGAAATGCTATCACTCATGGATGGATTTTCAGGTTATAATCAAATTAAGATCGCTAAGGAGGACCAACATAAAATAGCTTTCACAACTCCTTGGGGCACCTTCTCGCTATCGTGGTAATTCCATTTGGCCTTAATAATGTAGGAGCAACTTATCAGTGGGCCATGACAATAATATTTCATGATATGATTCATGACATCATGAAATACTACGTATATGACATCCTGGGAAATTCCAAAACAAGAGAGGATCATCCTATCATTTTGTGGTGTATCTTTGAACGCCTGCGTGAATATAAAGTCAGGATAAATCCAAAGAAGTGTGTCTTCGATGTGCTATCCAGAAACTATTGGGCTTCATTGTGTCAAGACGACGTATTGAGGTAGACCCTACTAAAGTGTCTGCCATCACTGAAATGCCTCCACTTGAGAATATCAAGCAACTGCATAGCTTGCAGGGGAAAATTCAAGCCATTCACCACTTTATCTCCCAACTTGCAGATAAATGTCACTCATTCACTCATTTTCTTAAGAAGGACGTCACTTTCATCTCGGGACTGAGCAACAGCAAGCCTTTGCTTTGCTTAAACAGTACCTGGCTAATCCACCTGTTCTCATACCTCCCACTCCGGGAGAACCACTTTTGCTCTATATTTCCACTACACGATATGTTATTGGTGCGCTACTCACCCAATATGACCTTAACCATAAGGAGAAAGTGGTGTACTATCTGAGTCACACCCTCATCACCTATGAACTTAATTATCCTCAGATTGAAAAGGCTTGTTTGGCCATTGTTTTTACCTTTAAGAAACTTTGCCATTACCTGCTAAATACTAAGACCAAGCTCATATCCAAGGTCGACCCACTCAAGTATTTGTTATCCAAACCCGCCCTCATGGGAAGAATGGATAATTTGATCATTCTCATTAGTGAGTTTGACATAGAATTTTTCCATCAAAAATCAGTTAAAGGACAAGTACTTGCAGACCAGCTAGTGGAAGCACCCTTGCAAAGCACGGAACCTTTGAGTCTGGATCTGCCAGACACCTCCTTGCTCTACATTGAAGAATCTATCGTATGGAAAATACATTTTGATGGATCATTTACATTTCATGGTTCAGGAGCAGGAGTAGTCCTCATTACTCCTGGTGATCCTATACCGCAGGTTTTTCGCCTAGCCTTCCCTTGCACAAACAACATTGTAGAATATGAAGCACTCATTGCAGGAATGAAGCTAGCCATCAAGTGGAATGTTCACCATGTTAAGGTTGTCGGTGATTTATAGTTAATCATTAAATAGGTTAATGATGAGTATAAAGTTAAGGATGACAAGCTCATACCTTACAAAAGTTAGTGAAAACTCTAAAGGAGTATTTTCTTGAGAATTAATTTTGAACAAATACCAAGAGCACATAATAGATTAGTGGATGCCACGACAACGGTGGGATCTATGCTTCGTATTTCACCAGGGGAACAATGATATTCCATTCTTCGTAGAAAACCTACGCTTTGCCCGCGTTTGACATGCGAGAATCTTTCCCGGCTTGTGAGGTTATTGGTCCCCATTCTTTGTTATAAGAACCCATTTTCACTTATCTTAAGGATAGAACATTCCTTCTTGATATCTCCTGCTCTCGAAAAGAAAATCCTAATTCACCGATAGCCCGTTACACCCTTCTAGGAGGTACACTTTATCATCGTGGCTACGATGGGAATCATTACATTGTCTGGATGTGATGGAGTCAATCTAAGAAATCAAGGAAGTTCACGAAGGGGTATGCGATCACATATAAACGACATGGTATTAGCTAAGAAACTGTTGAGAGTAGGTTATTATTGGCCTACCATGGAAAATTTTTTTGTAATTACATTAGAAAATGTGTGCTTTAAACAAAGACTAACACCTAAATAGTCTTAATTAGCAAGAATTAAACAACATTATAAACACCATCATGATAAGAATTAATCAAGGGTAAGATGCTAACATTTATCAATACAAAACTATGAAATTAACTATGTTAAGCACCTAAATATCCTCTATTCTCTAACAACATATAAATGAAGGAACCTAGGTAGGTTCTATGGCTATCAAAAACAATTGTCCTTAATGTTCCAAGAACCTAGGAATGGGGGCTAGTCAAAGTTGGGCTACAAGACCCTTTTGACACCTCCCATATGACCTAAGCACTTTAAGAAAGAGGTTTAACTCTTCAAGATGATGAACTCTCAAGAGGACAAAGTGCAAGCTCTTAGTCTCTTTGGTATATGCTTTACATTTTCTCTCTTAAGGAGTTTAGGTGTAAGTAAAAAGGTAGGTGGAGGGCTCCTTATATAGCCCAAAGGATAAAGGATTCAACACATCCTCATGAATGTGGGATAAAGGAGATGTAGAGTTAGTTATGGATAAGGGGGGTTTAGATGGGGTTGAGTTAGCTTTAGGAGGGTTTAGTTTTTCCTCAAGTGGCTCATGTGGATAAAGGGGGTGTATTAATTAATCAAGGTGATTAATTAAATACATGTGCAAGATTTTATAAGATTTTAGATGGATATTAGTGTGAATTAGACCATTAGGAAGGGATTAAACCAATTAAATAGAGATTTATTGATTTAATGAGAAGGGAGACTAATTAATTACTAATAATTAATTAGCCTAGATAGAAGGTGTCAATTAATAAAAGGTCATTAATTAGGGTATGTGTTGGATAGGTGACTTAATTAATTATCTTATTTTAATCAATTAATGACAATGGGAGAGAAGATGAGTGCTATTGACAATATATTGTCAATTTGCGGGAAAGGAGATAATTAGCGCAATTTAAGTATTTAAATTGCTTAGGTGTAATTATAGGTGTCTACATTTGCCCCTCTTTGGGGTGGCATAAGTGATTTCACTTCAAAGATAGTAGATGGAAGAAAATTTTGAAGGGATAGAATAAAAATTAGTAGGAGGGAGAGATGCCCTCTCGATTGTCGATGGGGTGATGGAAGAAGTTAATCGGCGATCGATAAAGGTGAGAGATAGATAGAAGAATGGGGAAGAGGTTGGATGAACCGATGAGAGAGAAAATTAGGGGGTGAAAGGGAAGTGACATATAAGAGACATAGATGAGGGGAGAGAAGAGCTAATCCTCTGTAGCAACTATGTATTGGAACAATTTTGATGTCATCATGTTGCCATAGGAACTACATCAATGGTCCTTATGAAAAATCTAAGCATACGACAATGGTAGAATGACATGAAAATCCATACAACAAACAATCATCCATTACTGAAAGTACCAACTCCATGCACCATACAATCATGAAATGCTATACGAGAAGGAAACAAGCTCATGTAACAGGAAAACGAGCGAGAACGCACATATCTAACCCAACAACGGTCAAGACAGTTGTAAAAATGTTTTTTTATCGAGTCTAAAAATATCCACAAGTTCATGGTTGACAAAAAGGGTTGAAAATGATGCCCCAAGCAAGGATACATGCACGGGGAAATGAAAATGGACATAGGGTCCATGAAAAGCATTTGTCTTGCGCAACAAAACAACACCAAGCAACAAAAGTGCCCCGTTACATGAGACAAAGCAAGTAGCTAGCTCTATGAATGGTTGTGAATCTAGTGATCTACGAGTCACATTAATCGGAGAAAATGTGAGACAAACCAATAAGATATGGAGAAAATACCATGCGCAAGACACAAGTTTCAGCCATAATAAGCAAGGTAACATTTTTGTAGGGTTTTTACTTTTTAGGATTTTTGAAAAAAATTCCTTATTTTTGGGTTTTTGATATATATATATATATATTATTTTTTTATTTTTGCCTTTCAAACCATGGTGAACAGTAGAAGAAAGAAAGTGAAGGGCCTAGAGGCGACAAAAAGTTCCCTAGGTGGAAGAAAGGAGAAATAAAGGACAAATAATGTCCTTGTTTAGTGGAAAAATTAAGAAAAAATAATTATTTACGAGAGTGTAAAGAGGAATAAAAATCACCAGGGAGCAATAAAATTTCCCTAGGGAGAAGAAAGGGGTATTGGACAGCAAAAATGCCCCAATACGGTGAGAAAGAAGAGAAAAATAATTATTTAATAAAAATATTTATTCCACAACTAATAGAGGAGAAAACGACGATCGAAACAAGTCTCCCGACCTTCCGAATGGTGAAAAATAGGTTAATGTACCCACCCGGGGGTAAAAACATTGCAATCAGTTCATTTTAACCACTCAGTTTAGAAAAATTACTTGTGATTCTCTGACACTCAAGAGAACCATGGTGATCACACGAGACCATTTGAGGTGTGCGGAGATACAAATGGGGGTACCAGCGGCATGCAGACAATGGCCTGTTTGTGAGTATCACAACTCTACCCGTTAATTGTGTCATTAATGCATTAAATTAGGGTTTTTAGACATAGAATATGTGTAGGCGCGCTGTGCATAGGTGCAAGCGTGGGATAGGGCACACATGCACCATTCTGGGGGCACACGGTGTACATTTGAGGCGCAAGCGCCAGTCCAAGTGTGCACATGTGCAAAATCGAAGTCACAAACATACACACGTGCATGCGCACACATGAGCATAGGTGCATGCATGCGCACCCACCGGGAAAGGGGCGCACATGCCAAAAGTGTGGCATAGGCATGGATAGGCAAGCGTACATACGCAAAAGTGCACATGTCCACGTGCAAGCACCAGATTGGTGGTGCACATGCCAAAAAAGAGCGCGCAGAGTTTCCAAAAGAGGGTACACGCACCGTAAAACACATGTGCATAAGTGTATGTGATGAAAATGTGGTGCACACACCCAAAGGGTGTGCAAGTGCCCTAGACAGGTAGAAAAAGATAGGAAAGTGTCCAAAAACGTGACACTTAGAAGAATTTTTAGGATTTTTGGGTTAACCCTAAAAAATGAGATAGATTTTTAGAGGAAATGTTAGAAACTAATGAGTGGCATGTTATTTTGTAGAGACGACTACTAGTATTGCAGACGCGGAGCATCACTCCTAGATTGCTGAGTTAGAGGGAAGTATGCACCGGCATGACCGCCGAGCGATGGCAATACTACTAGAGGTAGTGGGGCTGGGCCCCGTGTCTCGATGTCATCAATTGTACTAGATCATGGCGTCCTAACTACGTTAGCCGAGTGATGAAACAAAGTGAGAGTCAATGTTTTAGACTACCCACAGGGGAGATGACAGTGACTATAGAGGATGTTTGGTAGATTCTACGCATGCCCATGATGGGTACACTGATTGAGTATAGTTCGGATGTAGGGTTGATCAGAGCAGCATGCAGTGCTTTATTTGGGGTTGATGACATCCCACATGACGGGATGATCAGTAGCCTTACACGAGTGCATTTCGACCTGACATTGCATCGGGGACCACTCTATATCATGTCACTTATCAGTGGGTTTCTACTCACTGATAAGATAGGGACTTTATTCCCGAGAGGATTGCTGCCACTAGTTCACGGTATTTATAGTGGTGAGAGATACTCACCGGGGTAGTGAATACTTGGCCCACTTATCTGGGATCTCGTATGCTTTATCACATACCACGGTTAGAAGACCGTGGGGCCTGCATCATTACTACAGATATGGTCATGGGATCATATAGCTATTGGACACCCTGTTGGCCCTTTCCGAGTTAGAGATCCCGAGGAGCCATCATATATGGCTTGGATAGCAGTTGGCAGAGATGTCCATGGTCACCTTGGCAACCTATTCAGATATAGGTGAGATTTCGATGAGTTATCAATGATAGACGTCATTTGGCATCCATACAGGCACTTCCAGTGGCGAGCATGCCACAAATCTCAACATGTGCTTGGTGGAGCACTTTTTATAGCAATCACAACTACATCATGGAGTTGTATCGTGTTGTGACAGTGCCGCCGGTAGCTTAGACAAGTATAAGGTGTCCCTCAGCTAGATATCTGGCATGCTCATAGAGATTTTGAGAGGTAAACTATGGGGCCTCGGATTGCGGTAGCTTGAGTCAAGGCTAGTTTCCTACGGGTAGTCCCCTGGCATGAGACCCATTATGACAGATTAGATACCCAAGGATGACAACCGATTATGTAGCGTGGTATGCTATAGTATTACCCCAGCGTCTTACTATTCCAGAGGCAGCTTGGGTAGTAGGTATTCACCCACCCGTAGAGGTATGGCATGGGGCAGAGCACCGAGCTAGAGCAGTGGCACTGGGGCCAGACCCAGAGGATCCTTTTGATGGGATCCCACATGATGGACAGGGTGCCCCACAGGCATAGGGACCGAGGCCACAGGGCCCAGTATAGGTAGCCATGCCGCCACCTAGAGGCAGGGTTTTTTAGTAGGGGTATTCTTCCAAAGCACCCTAGGGACTAGTCCCTGAGGTACACATAGCCTCACAGCTAGTGGCATAGACAGCCACAACATAGGTACAGGTGCAGCAGCTCATAGTCGAGAGAGACGCAGCGGCTAGAGCGGAGAGAGACGAGGCTCGAGGCTGGTGTGTGACAGCCATAGTAGAGCGAGACGAGGCCCAAGCCCATATTGTGGCATTACTATCAGGGTGGGATTAGGCTCGGGCCCAGGCTGGCCCAAGAGATGATAGAGGTGCATGGCGAGCTAGATCCAAGAGACAAAGAACATAGGGGCTTAAATATTGAGCCTCCTATATCGATCTCGATCCCAGTGTGCATGGTTCTCAGCACGAGAGATCACATACATGCCTATTATCAGGAAGTATTAGCATAGAGGGACTAGGCCCGTGCTGAGCTACAAGTGATGACCATAGAGAGGGATCAAGAGGCCACTACCATGAGATAGGTAGAGCGCAGGCCGGGCCGAGTTACGGTGAGAGAGATACTACCCTTCGGTAGTGCTCGCCTCACGTGATGTAGATCTAATTCGTGATGCCACCAGGCTTGGTGGTGAGGATATTTTCTATAGGACTGCATATTACAGAGTGGTGCCACTAGAGTAGAGAGTGGCATTTCCATAGTTATCAGGATCGAGTGCATCAGGCTCTTGATCACGGAGGTCCAGGAATTCCACCAGATTCGTTAGACAGCCTCTTCCAGAGCATTTGGTGAGACCAGTGCCATCCTAGTGTTCAGATTCCTGGTGTCAGAGGATAGGCCGGGGAGCCCCGGTGAGGGCAAGAGCTATGGTTGACAGCCACTTTTGTATTGTACAGATTCTTTTATATGTATGCCTCTTATGAAGGCTGATTTTTTTATGTACAGTGATTGTAGACATGTATTTTTGATGATGCCTCATGATGAAGGCTTGATTCTTTTAGATACATGCCCCTTTTTGATGACATTGTGTACCGATGATGTATTTACATTAAGTACTGATCAGGACATTGTATGTGTGTATACAAACATTTTTTATGTATCCTTGTTATACACCTCAGCTAAAGGTAGTTTTGATATAGAGCACAAATTTGTATGTATCCATTTTTGATATAGATGTATATTTTGACACACATGTATACATATGAGGACTCATTTGTTTTGGCTCAGATACACATGGCTATGAGATGATGTATGTCTTTGTTTTGGATACATGTATATAGATGGTTTTTGTTTTGTCTTTAAACTCATGGGAAACTGATTAACGATTGGAAATGGATTGTGTTTAGTACATTGAGCGGGCCTGTTGCTTGCATTGGATTTGATGCATGTTATTTTCTCGATTCAACACTTATGGATGTTGTTATGATGTTATCATATTATGAGATGATGCATTGTATTGTTGTTGTACTCTGATGCATGTGACACGAGTGGGCATAATTCTATGATGTGAAATACCCCTTTTCAGAAATTACTATATGTTGATTCTCATTGCATGTTGTGTTTGTTTAATTCAGCACTTATGGATGATGTGATGATGTTATCTGATTTCATACATTATATGTATCTAATTTCGATGTTTGATGTATACATGTGTTGTGGATGCTTAGATGATAGATCTGTAGATGATATCAAATGTACTTCTCATGTGTTACTTTGATGTATATAGATGGGATGATATGATGATATTGGTACGGGGGGGATATATTTTTGATTATACGCAACCCCTCTTGCCCCCATTAATGATACGATATGTGATGATTAGCTTAGGATACATGCATGATGTAAAACTTAGCATTTGTGTTTATATATGATGTATAGATGATGTTAGATGTGATTATAATGATGGTAATGTGATGTGAATGATAACAAAATAGAGTACATGCAAGAAACACAACCAAATGCTAACAAAAACACCAAAAATTAATTCAATACACCATGATTCACCATGTCATAGAAGGTGGGAATGTCATAGAAGAAGTCCAATTAGGTTTTTGGAAGAAGTCTCAGTTAATTAGGTTAAGTGGTGACTCAACACTCGAGTGATGACTCAAGTGTTGAGAGTGATGGCTTGGTCATTGTGAGTTAAATGCCCCTAGAATGGGTCCAGGGTGAGGTGTCTAGGTGATGTGTAAATTAACTTAATTACATTAATTAAATTAATTAATAATGTGAGGATGAACATTAATTCAATTGTAAGTAATTAAATTAATATGAATGTGGGGTAAAGGGGTCATGGTTAGGTGAACACGTTACGTTAATTGATTGAAGGGGACCAAGGGGAGTGTGACCCAAATTTGGTTTTGGTGTTGTGCCCCACTTACATACTTTTCTCACACAAATATGCATTATTTTCTTATGTGTGGATCACCTTCGTGTACTTGTGCTTCACTTTCCCCTTCCGTGCCTCTTTCCCCCACACACACCTTGCACCTTCGTCACCTTGTGTCATTGTGCCACGTCATCACTTGTCAAAATTGAGTATGTCACACATAATCTATCAAAGTGTGCAAATAGGGCACCGAATCCATCCAAGAACCAATGTGCGCCACATGTTAGAAAAGATAAAATATATGAATTATTATCCAATTAACGGATGACACATTCATTATCTGTCTAGATTACACTGCGGACTTTCTCGATTTTCATAACTTTTACTATAGAGATCATATTTTTGCACCCTCTGTCTTATTGAAAATTTGTTCATGTCGGCTACACGTCAATCCATTAAAATTCATATTTTGGTGGGATTTGGTAGGTGAGGAGTGGGAAAATGAGTCTCAGTCCTTTAATGCACAGTTTGAGTTAGCTAAACCACCCATATTTGATCGAGATCTTTCTTGTTCCTTCTTCTATAATTCAAACTTGTACGAGGAGGAAAATATGATAGCTTTGTTGGTAGATTTCTAGGTATTTATTTCTTGTTATTGGTGGTTTAATATTTGAATCTGATTTTCCATATTCTTTCTTCTCCTCTCCTCTCCTTCTTATTCTATAAATATAAGAGCTATCAACACCTAGATTTTGATTACGTAGTTTTATTACTAAAAGAATATTAATTACCCTCATTCTTACCATTTCTGTTAATTACCAATGCTTTGTTGATTAACTAACCTCTATCACATTTTGGATTCTAATTGATGAAAAATCATTAGTTATAATCCTCTTAGAAAAATATTAGCAATTATTAGCTAATTAAGCCTATTTACCCTTGTTTTGATCAATAAACCCTATATTGGTTAAGAACCCTCTTCCATCCATTCAAAATCACCTTCTTTCCCTCCAAGACATCTTAAAAGGATTCAAAAGTTTATCTTAGCCTCTTAATTGACCCTAATTGGTTAGTTAAGGCTCCTCACATGCTAATCACTTATTAATTCACTAATAAAGATTAAAAATCCTTAATCTACTTTATCCTTTTTAGTCCCATATGCACCAAGATACAAACTTTCTCCAAATGGTAATCCATAAAAAGGACCAAGCTCCTACCTTCATACTTGACACCATGATTTGTATTGCATATCATATAAACTTATGATTAAGTTCCTTACTTCCTTCGTAGATTAGCTTTCTCAATATTTACATCCAATCTTCATATTAGTTAGTAGGAGGATATCTAATATGGCCTTATAGACATTGTTAGAGAGATCCTCTCACCATTTGTGGAGTAGAAACAACCATAATTTGATTTCCCTTAGATCTATTTAGGTCTATGTTAATTAGTAATCATCTCACATAATAAGGATGCTTGTAGATTTAATTTTTGATTTCATTTAGTTTTCATTGATGCATGTTTTTAAGCTTTGATCATGATGTTTCATTCTTAATCTTGAGCTTGGCTATAGGATATTATGATGTTAGCCTTTACTAGTTAGTCATATTGCAAAAGTGTGGGGTGTTATCATTTGGCACGCCTAGTGGGACATTAGTCCTTGTCCTTTGTATTAGATTTCAAAATTTCTAGATTAGTTTCAAAAAATTTGATTTACTAAACCTCTTTTCAATGTTAGATAAATATGAAGTTTCTTAACTAGTTTTGTTAGGATTGCTTTGTTTTAGTGCTCTCTCGTAGGATTAAAGGAGGTGAGGTCTTTGTCAAAATTTTTCCAGTTGAGAAAGTTTGTAGCTTTTTGACAATTTTTTCAAAATTTCTCATTTTTATTATCTATAGGACGGGATGTGTTGGTTTTCAAAAGGGATGCATTGATGTTCAAACGGGTGTGTATGTGTCTCTTTGGACACACCGGTGTTAAGTTGTCTATGTTTTTTTGATAGGGGTGCACTAGTGTGAAAAATGGCACACTGGGTGTTAAAATGGGCACGCTAGTGTTAAAATGGGTGAGCTGGTGTTAAAAGGAGTGTGCTAGTGTTAAAAGGGGTGCACTAGTGTCAAACCGTATGCATAACCAATCTTCTGGAGGCCATAAATTTTTCTCCCAACCTCGAAACGACTCTTTTTTTTTTGTGTTGGAAAGGTATTGAAGTGAACTACACAATGGAAACATAAATTTGGGGTTTAGAGTTATAAAAATTTAGGGCTTTTATTTTTATAAAACTAGTCATTTTCTAACATGTCTAATGCTTAAATGAATGTTTCTTTTCCA
This sequence comes from Taxus wallichiana var. yunnanensis, assembly GCA_018340775.1. Classification (NCBI taxonomy): domain Eukaryota; kingdom Viridiplantae; phylum Streptophyta; class Pinopsida; order Cupressales; family Taxaceae; genus Taxus; species Taxus wallichiana. The sequence goes on along the minus strand of CM031240.1, from coordinate 503,305,960 downwards.
TTCTTTACTTGATGTAGACCAAATCTTGTGTATGCTCTTATCTTGAACCTTTGGGTGATCTTGAGAATTAAAAACAACTATGATCTCTATCTTTTTAACATTTTCTTAATTTTTGGTGAATGCTTTGGTTTCTATGATTTGTATGAGTTTAGGATAAAGTTGTGTATGCTCTTCTCTTGCACCTTGTGTGATCTTGAGAACCAAAAAAATCTTTAAACCTTATTTTGCTAACATTAGAGTAAGTGGGAATTTTATTTATTCATTTTTATGCTTAAGGGATTGATCTTTTCATTTGGCATGTGTATGATCCTTTTGTTTAAGAGCTTTTAATTTGACAAACAACCAAATATAAATCTTTAATATGCTCTTCTCTTGCACCTTGTGTGATCTTGAGAATAAAAACAACATTATTTTTTCACTAAAAGCACATGTATTAATTGGGAATGAACCTTGATTTACAAATCATTATGGTGGTTATTTGATTTGTAAGTTTTTAACACTCATTTCACTAAATTGGGACTTATTCCATTCCCAACAGCTAAAAATATACTTGATATTGGAATCCAATATTTCTATTTTGGATTCCTAAATATAAAATATTGGAATTATCTACACTCCAAAATTGCACATATCGGATTCCAAAATCACACATATTGGATTCCAATATTGCATATATTGGAATCCAAAATCACATATATTGGAATCCAAAAATCAAATATTGGAATCCATTATATGGGCTAGTAGCCATTGGCCACTATTTATGCTATATTATGTACAAAACACGTTTCTTCTTTATAAGGGCTAGTGGCTGGTGGCTATTATTTATGCTATATTATATACAAAAAATGGTTATGTTTTAAACAGACTAGTGACCACTGACCATTATTTATGCTATGTTATATACAGAAAATGGTTATGTTTTAAATGGGATAACGACTATTAAGCATTATTTATGATTTTTCTTAGTGAAGATCCAAAAAATAAGTTCCCTCGAATTCAATTTTTGATCAAATATCATCCCGAACATCTTCTCTTGTCCTTAAATGGTTGCAACAAAGGCCATAGCATGGTGTTAAATTTTACACCCGTTTAGATGTTTTTAATCCTTTTTATCTATAAAATAGTTGCAAATATTTGAAATAACCATCACATATGACTTGCATATTTTAGATATGATCTTCAATTTTTATAGATTATATATATATATATATATATATATATATAAAAATATATTAAAAACAATTAAGTATATATAGTATAATTTTATATTTATTTTATGAACAATGTAAAAATAAATATTTTACAAATTTTCAAGGAAAGTTTTTCGATAATTCACCATAGAAGTTATTCAATCATACTTTGTCATCTTATAATCAGTGAAAATATAAATCCTCCCAACTTATATTTCAAAAATCTCAACATAATAGAATAGAGTTATGTAGTACATTTCATTATAACATATGAATGTATATATTATTGGAAATGTTAAGCAGTATAATCATAACAACATTCTGAAAAGATAAATAGTTATTTAGCTTTTTCTTGCTCTAAGTATTTGATGCCCTCTACCACATTCAATTCCTGAGACACTATTTGTGATATTTTTTTGTACAAATCAGCCATCAACCATTTATATTTTGTATAATCTTTGCATCTACTTTTCATACCCACCATAAAATTTTTAGGAGGGTTTCCCTTTACACCTAATGTAATACAAAAAGTATTTTTCGAACTATATGAAAAATCATTTCTACTCTAAACCTTTTCTAGGTATCTTATTGTTATTCCCTCAACTATATTGTAATGTTCCTTTCCCCAAGTGAGTCTTGGATTCAATATGGTTGATATTTTTTTATTGAATCCCATTGATATCTTTTTAACATCAATAGAAATGAGAGTTTCGACCAGAATCCTAGTTCATAGTATGGTGATAGTAATTTTATAAATTCTGATAGGCCACCTCATAGGTTGACAACTTTCATACCAAACTTGAATGACATCTTCCTATTGTATGTTTTTTTATCCCATATAATAGGTCCTCCATATCCAAAATGAGTAAATAAATCTTATCACTACCTACAGGGAAGTAAACAAATTTTATTTTCGTCGGCCACATATCAATTACAACCAATTGAAATAAAAAACATTTTAGCTTACGACTAACAATTACCAATTGAGATTATGTCTTAGATTACGCCACTGTAAACATTGCTAGATTTTTTTGATGCAAGAGATATTTCAAATAAAAAATCATCAATTCATAATCTATTTCTTCCTATTGAAAATGTGAGCATAATGTATTTGAAATAAACATTAATCAATTCATAATCGATTTCATGTTGTGGCAAACTTAAATGGATAAACATAGTGGTTTATGTGGTGATATGGTAAGTACAATATCAATTATTCTTTGTATTATAATTCAAATTTAGCGGTCGTTAAGCTACGCTTATATTCATCAAACCACCCTTTGGCGAGAGAATAGTCCTTAACTATTGATGAGGATTTGTGACCGCTAGGCTATGCCATCATTGGCCAAACTACACTTAGCTGGAAAACCTTTAATGAGGCTAGCCAAGTGCTACTTTACATACAAATGAGCTGGATCAAGCTGTATGTAGTTTTGTTTATGATGATGTTGAAGCCAAAACAATGTTAATTCAATGTAAGTAGTTAGTATGCAGTAGTGAATCAGTGAAACATTGTAGATAGTATGCAATTGTAAATCAGTGAGATATTGATGAATGTAATATTTTTTAGTCAAACCATTTATGTATTAAACGTGGATGCATAGAGTCTACTAAGCTCTATATAGTTCATTTTAAATTATTATCATAGCTTACAAATGGATTTCCTTAAACTTTTCTTCGGCCCTAAGAAAAACATATAAACCAATTTTTTTACTTATAATTTCCTATAAATTTGTGGGCCTTATTAGTTGTTTGCATTGTTGTGAAGAGATTCACTTTGTTGTGATTTATGCTTACTTGAAAATGAGACCATTATTCTTTTTGTACAACTTTAATTCATTAAAAAAGGGATTATGAACTTGTATTACTGTTGTCTTAACTCATTTTATGTTGAAAACAAGACCTTGGATCAATTCCATTGATCCAAGGTATGATTCAGTTCTCCTTACCTGATTCGTCTAGTTGACTTGGCATTCCAAAATGGAAGGTGAAGAAGGACTTATTTGTGTTTTGTTTATAAATTTAAAGGACCCACTTCAGGTGTCCTTTCTTTACATCATGTTGTAATTGGCTAGCCTAGGCCTTCTTGTTAAATATTTATAACATTGAATAGTGTAATAGGACCAAAGACCTATTACTAAGCTATTAAGGTTAACACCTTAACCTAGTTGTAATGTTCTATCCTATTTGGATTTTAACCTAAGGTAGCTAAGACCTACCTAGGACCTATTACTAAACTACTAAGGTGACACCCTAACCTAAGTTGGTATGGTTATGGTTGTGGAGGTTGGAAATAACCTAAGGAAAATAATATTTACCTAAAGACTAAGGTTGAATCCTAACCTAATGTTAATCTAACCTAAACTAATACTAAGCTAAGGGGTACTTATGGACTACTTGGCAAGTGGAAAGGGTGGTGGCATCGGTTTTCAAGGCATTAATGAGATTTTATTTTGGTATTAAAAACCTTTAACTACAATTTTGGTGGAGGAATGGGGAGTTAGGGGATGCCTAGTTGGCATCATCACTAAATTTAAAATGCATGCAAAGTTTGAAATGGAGTTCTCCAAATTTGGATGCGGTGGCATGGAGAAATAGGAGGGAAACACTATTGTCCTTACATTTATTGATCTTGGTTGTGGTGAAGAAACCACCTAGGAGAGATGCATGGTGGATTTTGGAAGGGTTGTTTGATCATTTTTTCTTTTTTATTTTTTCTCTGCATGGAGGTTTTGGTTCTTCAAACCAATAGTTCTATTTTCAATCCTTCATATTCTTGGCATTCTTGAGCTATTTTTGGATCCAATGGAAGTATAAGAGGAAGTAGGAAGATTGGAGTTGTTGATGATGCTTGGAAAAAGAAAATATTGTGGGAGCTTGGCTGGAAATATTCTACAAATCGATAGGAAGCTCTATCAGGCATGATAGGCTCTACCCATTAAGTTGTTATACTTTTTCCTAAATGACTTCATAAAAAGAACTCTTCTTTGAAATAAATGAGTTTTTATGAGATGTTTATTTTTCAATCATGCTTGTATTGTTCACTGTATTTTCCTTCTTGAATTCATTATTTGATGAAGATTTGATCTAGGTTTGTTCCTTTGTTAAAAAAATGAATATGGATTTAACCATGTGTGAGCTAAATATTGTTGATTCTTGTATACTTCTGTTTTCTATGAAAAATGGTTTAAGGGAATGCACTATTTAATAAAAAGATACACAAGTTGGGTTGTTTTCCTTGTTGGGTGAAGGTATGAAATGCGTTTTCTTTTTTAATTCAAGATGTTTCAAATCTTGTTATGAATTTTCAAACTATGCTTAAGTAGATAGTCTGATTCATTGTTGGGAGTTGTTTTTGGTTGGAAAACAAATGTAACATGTTTTAATTCTTCTAAGCTTGAGATATTATCGAATCTTGTTATGTCTGGTTGAGCTATGCTAGCATGGAAAAGATGGATTCAGTGTTAGGATTCATTCTTGTTAGCAAAACAATAGTAAATATGTTATACTGTTGTTGAGCTAAGATGTTTTGAATCTAAGAACTCTATTGGAATGCTAAGAAAGGATTACATTTGGTTTTTTCTCCCTTGCTTGATATGTCCTAGAAAATGTTTAGCTTCTGCTTGAACTTATATGACTTTGTTTTGTTTCTCACACCTGTATGTTATAAGATGATTACTAATGACTTAAATGGTTTTGGGATCTAATTGAATCCCCTTGATACAATCTTCTTGATGGTAGGGTTGAAATTTATTCAACTATCATGATTTGAAAAGGGCTTATTGATTTTGTTTATGCATCTTTTCCAAGTGAGATTTTGGGCTTCGGTAGTTACCTTATCGGTTCATCTTGTTGGATTACTAGTTCTTGTCATTCGAGTTTGATGTTTAGGTGATGTTGTAGGAATGAGGTAGATCTGTTTAAATTTGGATTAGCTCAGTCTTGTTTGTCCTAAGTAAATGGTTGTATCGGTTTTGATCTTCTCTTCTCCTTTTGAGCTCAACTTTGAGCACCTGACTTGGGGATATGTCACTTTTTTTGTTCTTCTTTGTGTTCAATCTGGGTTGGGGTTCTTTCCTTCCTTACCCTATAGAATGTTCCTTTTATTCTTGTAAAGTTGGGAATATGGGATAGCTTGACTATAAATCTTGTATACATTTTCTACATTTACCATCAAAGGATGGTTAAGCTTTATTTGTGATGACATTTGAAAGGAAATTGTGATCGCTTATGATTACATTATTTAATGATACTCTCTCTCTCTCTCTCTTGAATGGAAAAATTAGAGAAATGTGTAGTTTGATGCTATTAACGTTGAGATGAGTTGAATGCTCAGTTTTTATGTTGGTTGCTTCAAGTTTTGTTGCAAACTGAAATCATTTGTATTAATCCTTTAGTAGTAGCTTTAACACTACTGTATCAATGCTTGTTTGTAGGTTGAGGGAACTATATCTTCATTTTTTAACCTTCATGATTGTAGTTCATATATCTCTTTTCTGTATCAAGTAGTTATTGTGTGTTTTTCAATGATTACTAGAGTTGAATGAACTCTTGATATGATCTGTCTCAGTTCTTTATTTCAGATTTGTATTTCTTATATTAGGAAAGAATTATGAGATCCTATCTCATCCTTGTTGTTGAATTCCTTCTCTCTATTTTCTAAGTTGAGAATGCAATATTGTTCTCTTTTAACTCTAAAGGAAGTATTAGTTTTTCTCTCTTTTTGTTCATTCTCTCGTTAATATTACCCTTTTTTAAGGATTCGACTTGTTCGGTTGTATTAGCTGAAGAAAAGGGTAGAATGGATAGTTGGAGGATATATCTTAATGCTTTGATAGGGATGTAATGATTTTTAGGTGTGACTACTTTTAGGTGTTTGTAAATGGAATTTATACTTTACCAAATTTGTTGATGCTAAACATAAAACTTAGGCTAGAGTTGGCTTGAATTTGGATGTTATATCTTAAATGGGAAACTCTTATTTTAGGATGTTGATGGTTCTTCCTAAATTTTTCATAGAGATTGAATGAGCTTGGCCTTAGTTATTCTTTGATGAAGTATGTTAATGATGAGTATTGTGGATCATTGCTTCTTTAAAATAACTCTATTTGGTGAATTAATAGAGTTAGTATCTTTTTATTTAGATTGAAAGAATCAAGAAATGAACCATAGATATCTATAGTAGGAATGTGATAAGTAATTTGGGTGGAATATTACTTATCTGATTTAATTCCTTATGAAATCATTGGATGAATATTGTTTTGATTACATCATGATCTTTAATTAATGTTAATGTGATTTATCACTTTTTCTTCCTTTCATGACTGTTATTTCTTAGGGATGTATCTTTCTATAATGCTTTAACTATTTCATAAAAGCATAGAGTTCTTTTTATGAAACAGTTAGTTGAAAGCACATCATTTTAATGCTTAGTGCTTATCATGCTCAGTTCAATGAACTGACCCGTGCTAGAAATTTTTACAGATGGACTTCATAAGTGATAAAAGAAGACAAGTTCTTTTATGAAGTTACTTTTTTTACCTAAGATTGGATCTTTTATGAGGAAATATGATTCATTATTGAAACATATTGCAAGGGGAAAATTGTATTTCTTATTGAGTTTAATAATGTTGTTTGACATGAAAGATGTCTGAAATGATTGGAATTGTAAAGTGTGTATTTCACTATGATGAATGGAAAAGATTGAGAGTTTACTTGTACTTGATGTGTCATTCTCTTTGTGCATTATGTTAAGGGAATTTGTAAGTTTATCTTTATTCTCTCATAATCATATCTATTTGAACCTTTTCAGTTTGACTTAAAATGAAATAGGTGGAAAGGGGATTTGATACACTATCCCTTTATTAAATGTAACTTATCAAGTTGGCATTCATAGCTAATCATTTAACTAAGTCACTATGGTTTATTAAATGATGTTAATGGAAGTACAAATTCATTATGATATCTTGTTTAATGTAAGAGGTTACAATGAACCCTAATTATTAACAAGAAAGAGAAGATGATCTACCTCTTGATCAATACCTTCATTGATATAAAATAAGTGAAAGGTAAAAATGAACATTTAATAAGTAGACTTCATCTCAATGAAGTCTAACATAAAGGAATCTGATTTGGAACTTAATCAAACTAGGAATGGTTGAGTAAAATGAGTAAACCTTATTGTTTGTTTTTTGTTTCTATTTTAATCAAATGAACCCTTAAGTAGGAAGTTAATGATTAAAAGGTAATCTTGATGTTTCTTCAAAACATTAACAACTCATTTATGGTTGGAAACCTTAGGGGTTAATTAAACTAGAATTCAATAGGGTTGTTGTAATTAGACCTTAATTATAGAAAATAATTAAGTAATTAACTTATTTCTTGGATAAGTACATCCAGATGAGATAACCCTGATGGATGTTGGCACATGCCAACTATAGTACAATACCTTCATGAAGATCTGGGTCTTCATGAAGGATATTGTGTTACAATTGACATGTTGTAACACCCTTCTGAGTTGAATCATCTAGACTTACATAACTTAGAATTGTACTTGGATATACCCTAGGTTAGGTTAGAAGCATGATTTAGAGTCGGGGATAACTCGATGACTTAGGATATCTAGACACACACGAATGACTTAGGTCGATCGAGTATGTCTATGTATCCTTAGTCCTCACAAGTAGTCCTCTACACTAAACAATGTTGCTACCCTTGGTTAGGGTAAACCTTGAACAAGTGGACTGACAGAGAGTCAGTAAAGACCATTCTAGATAATAGATGAGTGGGGTGAAGGACATATTCCATTTGATGAGTATGTCATCTAGGATTAGTAACATGAATAGTATGTTGAAAATATTTGGCCAAAGTATCACAAGTTGTTGGTTGCGTTGTCCTACGTCACCTAGTTTAAGAAGTGAGATATCAGATGAATATTGGTAATAAATATTCAGATAGGCCTCTTAAATAGAACACTTAATACCTAGAAAAGGGTAAGAGAACCAAGTATACCTAGTATACAATTCAATGAGTTAACATGAGAGATCGATATGAAACCGAGTCATGAAATGAGAGATCAATGTTTCACCGAGTCATTACAAGCTATATGGTTATCTGTTATGAGATTGATTGGCATGGAATGTGTGTTCTAAATTATGATTATTTAGAATAGAGAACATTAGATATAAAAAAAATATCCTTGTTTCTAAAGTCTTAAAATGGGAATGTTACATCTTGGTATCAGAGTTGAAGGTTGTAGCTCTTGGACCTATTGTGTCCATAATATGATAAAAATTAAATTTTCTTGTTAACAAAAATGGTTAGAATAAGAGGAAATGTTGCAAACAACCCACCACCTAGTGGAGAAGTAGCTACTTCCCAAAAATTGATGAGATCCTTACTACCCTATTGGACACAAGAGATCATTTAGTTGTACTTGAACAACAAGTAATGGGAAATGAGGAGGAGGAAGAAGATGTTGGTAATAACAATCAGCCACCTCCTATGGACAACACTAATATTGGAAATTTAGGTGTTGATAACAATAATATAGCTAATGTCAATGTAATGCAATGCTTAATGCTAATCAGCCTAAAATAAAAAGGCAAGGCTGACAACCGGAACTCACTAATGATATAAAAGGATAAGTCCACCCAAGTTTTATGGCACTACATTAGGAGATGGAGCTGAGAATTGGCTCAGTGAAATGGAGAAGTAATTTGTAATAAGGAACTTCTTAGAGGAAACTAAGGCAATATGGGGAGCTTATCATCTTTCCCATGAAGCATCTTCATGGTGGGACAACCGCAAGGCTGAGCTAAACATTGATGAAACAAATATTACTTGGGATCAATTTAAAATTTATTTTAGGCAATGATGGCTACCAAAACTTTATTATGATCAGAAAATGACTGAATTTCAGAACTTATCTCAAGGAAAATTAACTGTAATAGAGTACTAGGAGTGGTTCACTAAACTCCTTAAGTATGTACCTCAGTATCAAACTGATGAGAAGTTCAGGATACAAAAATTTATCATGGGATTAAATCCCATTATAGGTGGTGAAGTGGATGTTCACATCCCAACCACTATGGAAGGGGTAGTTGAAAAATCCATAAGGCAAGAACAACAAAATTGAAAGCAATCTCTTCCCATAAGGAGGAAATTAGAAAGAAAATTCCAAATTCTTCATCATCTCTTGCACCTAAAAAGGGGCCATGGAAGAAGTTTGGTATGAAAAATAAATTTGTAACTGAAAACAAAAAGAAAAAAAGCAAATAAACCTGTTTACTAATGTGTGAAATAACTTTTCAAGAACAATAATAATGGACATAAGTCCTATGGAGGTCAGAATGATAACTTTAAGGTTGGAAATAAATTTGAGCCTAAAAAGGGACTTGTAGGAGGTTGTTACAATTGTGGAAGGATCATTATGCAAATCAATGTCCTTTGAAGAAGGATGACCATAATCAACAACACAAGATACATGCTGCAGTAGTTGCTAACAAACAGGCTGAAAAGCAAGTCACACCCATAGAGGTTCTAGGTAAGTTATTTGGCATACTTGTGACTATAATTTTTGATACTGGAGCTATTGAATGTTTTATTTCTTCTAAATTAGCATCGAAATTAAAAATAAAAGATGAAAAATGGATAAATCATGGGTTGTACATTATGGAAATAATGTTGTTCACACAGTTAGTATGTGTCTTTTTGGAGCAGTCCTTGACTTACCTAGTTTTTCCACTGAGGTTGACCTTTATGTTGCTCCTTTGGGGTCTTATGATGTAATCATAGGTGTTAATTGGCTAGCTGAGCATAAGGCAAAGGTTGAATATTTTGAAAAACATATTAGTTGTTTGGATGATCTATAGAAAACAACATACATTCAGGGTGTAAAACATGAAATTTTAGTTAGGAAATTGTCATCTATGCAACTTAAAAGGCCAAAAACAAAGGTTGCACTTTGTATGTAGTAAAAATTTCTAAAACAATAGAAGAAAGTAGTGACTTCTTGGAAATATCTATTATTACAAATTTTAGTGATGTATTTCTAGAAGAGTTACTTGGTCTTCCACCCAAATGGAGTTTGACTTCACAATTGAGATCAAACCAGAACCAAACCTATTTCCAAGGCACCTTATAGAATGACTACCATTGAGTTGATAGAGCTTAAGGCACAATTATAAGAAATTTTGTCTAAAGGTTTGATTAGACCGAGTGTCTCACCTTGGGAGCACCGATAATCTTTGTGAAAAAGAAAGATGGAACACTTAGATTGTGTATCGATTATAGGATGTTAAACAAAGAAAAAATTAAGAACAAATATCCACTTCCTAGAATTGATGATCTATTTGATCAGATGCGGGGTGCATCAATGTATTCTAAAATAGATCTTCGATCTGGATATCATCAATTAAATAATAAAGGATGAGGATATTCATAAAAAACTTTAGAACAAGGTATGGACATTATGAATTCACAGTTCTACCTTTTGGATTAATGAATGCACCTATAAATTTTATGAATTTAATGAATAATATTTTTCAAGAATACTTGGAAAATTTTTGCTTGTATTCTTGGACGATATTCTCATATACTCTAAAAGCATCGAAGAACATCATGAGCATTTGAAAGTAGTTCTAGAAATCTTGAGAAAAAGAAGGTTGTTTGGTAAGTTGTCCAAATGTTCTTTCTATGATATGGAAGTGCACTATTTGGGTCATGTCATAAGAAAAGATGGAATAGTGGTAGATCCCTCTAAAATTGTTGCAATAACCGAGTGGCTGCACTAAAAGAATGTACATGAAGTTAGAAGCTTCATGGGTCTTGTTGGTTACTATAGGAAGTTTTTTAAAGACTTCTCAAAGGTTTCTACACCAATAAATTCATTACAGAAAAAGGATAAGAAATTTGTATGGAATGAAAAATTTGAATCTACATTTAAGACTCTAAAGATCAGTTAACTTTGCTCCTATTTTGGTTGTACTTGATCCTAATGGAGACTTCACTTTGTTGTAATGGATGCATCCGGGGAAGGTCTCGGAGGTATTTTTGCAAAAGGATCATGTTATAGCTTATGAAAGTAGAAAACTCAAGTTACATGAGCTGAATTATGCTCCACATGATCTAGAGCTTGTTGTCATTGTTCATGCACTTCAGGTATGGAGGAATTATCTTCTTGGTAGACCTTTTGAACTAAAAATGATCATCTTAGGTTGAAGTATATTTTTACTCAGCCAAATCTAAATGCAAGACAACGAAGATGGTTAGAATTTCTATCTCAGTATGATTTTGACATAAGTTATATTAAAGGAAATAAAATAGAGTTATAGATGCTCTAAGTCATAGGAAGCACATTTCTTCTCTTATAACATTGAGAACTCAGTTTAAGGATGAAGTAAAAAGTGTCATGGAATCTGATTCTTATTTTTAGCAAGTAAAGACAACACTTTTGCAGATCCAAATGATGTGAGATATAAAGGTTTTCACTTTGACAATGAAGGAATCATGTGGTTTGAAAACAGGTATACATACCCTTGTTAAATGAGTTAAGAAAGAAATTGTTAGCTGAATTTCATAATTCACCTTTTTTTGGACACCCTGGCATTACGAAAATGCTTGCTGATATAAAACAACAATATTTCTGAAAGGGATGAAAAAGGATGTGATAGAATTTGTGACACATTACTTAGAATGTCAACATGTTAAAGCTGAGCATATGCATCCAAATTTGGTTTATTGTATCCTCACAACATACCACAAGTATAAATGGAAAGTGATAAGCATGGATTTTGTTCAAGGGTTTCCTATGTCAAGAAATAAACATGATGTTATTCTAGTGGTTGTTGATAAACTAACAAAGGTAGCTCATTTTATTATTGGTAATCTTAAGGATGATTCACCTATTTTAGCAAAAATATTCGTGCATGAAATTTTTAGATTACATGGAGTACTTGAGTTGATCATATCTGATAGAGACCCAAGGATGACATCTAGATTTTGGAAAACACTTAATGCAGCCCTAGGGACTAAGTTGAATTTCAGTTTTCCTACCACCCGAAATGGATGGATAGACTAAAAGAGTTAATCAGGTTTTAGAAGATATGTTATGAATGTATTGCATGGATCAACAATATAAATGGGAAGAGTACCTTCCATTAGTTGAGTTTTCTTATAATAACACATATCACACCTCTCTAAAAATGACACCTTTCGAAGCATTATACGGAAGGAAATGCAGAACTCCTGTTAGTTGGGACAACATTGAGGATAGAGAGGTAATTGGACCTGAAATCCTTACGGAAATGGAACAAAAGTTAAAATGATTCGTGAATGCTTGAAAGAAGTTGTAGATAGGAAAAAGAGTTATGTAGACTTAAAGTGGGTTGATAAGAAATTTGAACTTGGTGAGAAGGTCTTTCTACGGGTTAAACCAAAAAGTTCTATAACTTTTGGCAAGGCTGCCAAGTTATCACCTCATTATGTGGGACCCTTTGAAATTATTGAAATAATCAACCTTGTAGCTTATCATTTAGCTTTACCTCCTACTTTATCACGAATGCATGATGTTTTCCATATTTCTCTACTTAAGAAATACGTTTCATATTTATCACATGTGTTAAATTAGAATTCCTTACAGGTCCAAGACCTAGGAATAATCATGGTTAAGCCCATTTAAGTGTTGGAAACTCACCAGTTGCACTTAATAAATTGTGAAATAAGCCAATGTAAGGTCCAATGGGGATCAGTTTAACGAAGAAAGTGCAACTTGGGAAAATATGGAGGATATGAAAACTACTTTTCCATACTTGTTTGAATAGAATTGATTCTATTGATGATAAAATTTTAATATTTTATTCATGATATGTCAATAAATCTACCAATCTTGGGTAAGATATTTCACTATTTAAAATGGACAACTACTTTAATGTTGATTGTGGAAATTGAAAATCCAGTTTTGTTAAGAACATAAGAATGGAAGTATAATAATTTGATTTTCCTTGATGTAAATTGTTTGACTAAGATAATCATCGGGATGATGATTCTTTTTAGGAGGGAAGTATGTAACATCTTTGACAAAACTATTACTTTGATTACATTTCCTCTTGACATTGCAAACATGTTGACATGTGATTTGTCTTAGGAAGGTGTACTCTTATGACTTTTGGAAATCATGTTTGCAATGGATAAATTATTGTTGTGAAGAGATTCACTTTGTTGTGATTTATTCTTACTTGAAAACAGACCATTCATCTTTTTGTATAACTTTAATTCATTTTAAAAAAGGATTATGAACTTGTATTGCTTGTTGTCTTAACTCATTTTATGTTGATAGCAAGACCTTGGATCAATTCCATTGATCTAAGGTATGCTTCAGTTCTCCTTACTTGACTCATCTGGTTGACTTGGCATTCCAAAATGGAAGGTGAAGAGGGAATGAGTTGTGTTTTGTTTATAAATTTAAAGGACCCACTTCAGTGTCCTTGCTTTACATCATGTTGTAATTGGCCAGCCTAGGCCTTCTTGTTAAATATTTATAATGTTGAATAGCGTAATAGGACCAAAGACCTATTACTAAGCTATTAAGGTTAACACCTTAACCTAGTTGTAATGTTCTATCCTATTTGGATTTTAACCTAAGGTAGCTAAGACCTACCTAGGACCTATTACTAAACTACTAAGGTGACACCCTAACCTAAGTTGGTATGGTTATGGTTGTGGAGGTTGGAAATAACCTAAGGAAAATAATATTTACCTAAAGACTAAGGTTGAATCCTAACCTAATGTTAATCTAACCTAAACTAATACTAAGCTAAGGGGTACCTATGGACTACTTGGCAAGTGGAAAGGGTGGTGGCATCAGTTTTCAAGGCATTAATGAGATTTGATTTTGGTATTAAAAACCTTTGAACTACCATTTTTGTGGAGGCATGGGGAGTTAGGGGGATGCCTAGTTGGCATCATCACTAAATTTAAAATGCATGCAAAGTTTGAAATGGAAGTTCACCAAATTTGGATGGTGGTGGCGTGGAGAAATAGGAGGGAAACACACTATTGTCCTTGCATTTATTGATCTCGGTTGTGGCGAAGAAATCACCTAGGAGAGATGCATGGAGATTTTGGAAGGGTTGTTTGATCATTTTTATTTTTTTTTTTTTACTCTGCATGGAGGTTTTGGTTCTTCAAACCAACATAGTTCTATTTTCAATCCTTCGATATTCTTGGCATTCTTGAGCTATTTTTTGATCCAGTGGAAGTATAAGAGGAAGTAGGAAGATTGGAGTTGTTGACGATGCTTGGAAAAAGAAAATATTGTGGGAGCTCAATGAAATCTTCTACAAATCGATAGGAAGCTCTATCAGGCATGATAGGCTCTACCCATTAAGTTGTTCTACTTTTTCTAAATGACTTCATAAAAGAACTCTTCTCTTTGAAATAAATGAGTTTTTATGAGATGTTTATATTTCAATCATGCTTGTATTGTTCACTCTATTTTCCTACTTGAATTCATTGTTTGATGAAGATTTGATCTGGGTTTGTTCCTTTGTTAAAAAAAATGAATCTTATTTAACCATGTGTGAGCTAAATATTGTCAATTCTTGTATATACTTTTGTTGTCTGTGCAAAATGGTTTAAGGGAATGCATTGTTTGATAAAAAGATACACGAGCTGGGTTGTTTTCCTTGTTGGGTGAAGGTATGAAATGTGTTTTCTTTCTATTGAACTCAAGATGTTTCAAATCTTGTTATGACTATTCAAACTATGCTTAAGTAGATAGTTTGATTCATTGTTGGGAGTCATTTTTGGTTGGAAAACAAATGTAACATGTTTTACTTATGCTGAGCTTGAGATATTATCAAATCTTGTTATGTCTGGTTGAGCTATGCTAGCATGGAAAAGATGGATTCAGTGTTAGGATTCATTCTTGTTAGAAAAACAATAGTAAATATGTTATACTATTGTTGAGTTGAGACATTTTGAATTTGAGAAATCTATTGGACTGCTAAGAAAGGATTACGTTTGGTTTTGTTCTCCCTTTCTTGATATGTGCTAGAACATGTTTAGCTTCTACTTGAACTTATATGACTTCATTTTTGTTTCTCACACCTATATGTTATAAGATGATTACTAATGACTTAAATGGTTTTGGATCTTGAGTGAATCCCCTTGATATAATCTTCTTGATGGTAGGGTTGAAATTTATTCAGTTTGTGATTTGAAAAGGGCTTATTGAGTTTTTTTATGCATCTTTTCCAAGTGAGATTTCAGGCTTCAGTAGTTACCTTATCGGTTCATCTTGTTGGATTACTAGTTCTTGTCATTCGAGTTTGATGTTTAGGTGATGTTGTAGGAATGAGGTAGCTTTATTTAACTTTGGATTAGCTCAGTCTTGTTTGTCCTAAGTAAATGGTTGTATCGGTTTCGATCTTCTCTTCTCCTTTTGAGCTCGACTTTGAGCACCTGACTTAGGGATATGTCACTTTTGTTGTTCTTCTTTGTGTTCAAATCTAGGTTGGGGTTCTTTCCTTCCTTACCTATGTAGATATGTTCCTTTTATTCTTGTAAAGTTGGGAATATGGGATAGCTTGACTATAAATATTGTATATATTTTCTGCATTTACCATCAAAGGATGGTTAAGCTTTATTTGTGATGACATTTGAAATGAAATTGTGATCGCTTATGATTACATTATTTAATGATACTCTCTCTCTCTCTCTCTCTCTCTTGAATGGAAAAATTGGAGAAATGTGTAGTTTGATGCTATTAACATTGAGATGAGTTGAATGCTCAGTTTCTGTTGGTTGCTTCAAGTTTTGTTGCAAACTGAAATCATTTGTATTACTCCTTTAGTAGTAGTTTTAACACTATTGTATCAGTGCTTGTTTGTAGGTTGAGGGAACTATATCTTCATTTTTTAACTTCATGATTGTAGTCATATATCTCTTTTCTATATCAAGTAGTTATTGTGTGTTTTTCAATGATTACTAGAGTTGAATGAACTCTTGATCTGATCTGTCTCAGTTCTTTATTTCATATTTGTATTTCTTATATTAGGAAAGAATTATGAGATCCTATCTCATCCTTGTTGTTGACTTCCTTCTCTCTCTTTTTTGAGTTGAGGAATGCAATATTGTTCTCTTCAACTCTAAAGGAAGTATTAGTTGTTCTCTCTCTTTTCATTCATTCTCTCGTTAATATTATCCCTTTTTTTAAGGAGTCAACCTGTTTGGTTGTATTAGCTAAAGAAAAGGGAAGAATGGATAGTTGGAGGATATATCTTAATGCTTTGATAGGGATGTAATGATTTTGAGGTGTGACTACTTTCAGTGTTTGTAAATGGAATTTATACTTTACCAAATCTGTTGATGCTAAACATAAAACTTAGGCTAGAGTTGGCTTTGAATTTGGAAGTTGTATCTTAAATAGGAAACTCTTATTTTAGGATGTTGATGGTTCTTCCTAAATTTTTTCATAGAGATTGAATGAGCTTGGCCTTAGTTATTCTTTGATGAAGTATGTTAATGATGAGTATTGTGGATCATTTCTTCTTTAAAATAACTCTATTTTGGTGAATTATTAGAGTTAGTATCTTCTTTGATTTAGATTGAAAGAATCAAGAAATGAACCATAGATATCTATAGTAGGAATGTGATAAGTAATTTGGGTGGAATATTACTTATCTGATTTAATTCCTTATGAAATCATTGGATGAAGATTGTTTTGATTACATCATGATCTTTAATTAATGTTAATGTGATTTATCACTTTGTTCTTCCTTTCATGATTGTTATTTCTTAGGATGTATCTTTCTGTAATGCTTTAACTTATTTCATAAAAGTAGAGTTCTTTTATGAAACAGTTAGTTGAAAGCACATTGTTTTAATGCTTAGTGCTTATCATGCTCAGTTCAATGAACTGACCCATGCTAGAAATTTTTGCAGATGGACTTCGTAAGTGATAAAAGAAGACAAGTTATTTTATGAAGTTACTTTTGTTTACCTAAGACTAGATATTTTATGAGGAAATATGATTCATTATTGAAATGTATTGAAGGGGAAAAGTTGTATTTCTTATTGAGTTTAATAATGTTGTTTGACATGAAAGATGTCTGAAATGATTGGAATTGTAAAGTGTGTATTTCACTTTGATGAATGGAAAATATTGAGAGTTTACTTGTACTTGATGTGTCATTCTCTTTGTGCATTATATTAAAGGGAATTTGTAAGCTTATCTTTATTCTCTCATAATCATATCTATTTTGAACCTTTTCAGTTTGACTTAAAATGAAATAGGTGGAAAGGGAATTTGATACACTATCCCTTTATTAAATGCAACTTATCAAGTTGCATTCATAGCTGATCATTTAACTAAGTCACTATGGTTTATTAAATGATGTTAATGGAAGTGCAAATTCATTATGATATCTTGTTTAATGTAAGAGGTTACAATGAACCCTAATTCTTAACAAGAAAGAGGAAGATGATCTACCTCTTGATCAATACCTTCATTGATATAAAATAAGTGAAAGGTAAAAATGAACGTTTAATAAGTAGACTTCATCTCAATGAAGTCTAACATAAAGGAATCTGATTTGGAACTTAATCAAACTAGGAATGGTTGAGTAAAATGAGTAAACCTTTTTTTTTTTTTTTTTTTTTTTTAATCAAATGAACCCTTAAGTAGGAAGTTAATGATTAAAAAGGCAATCTTGATGTTTCTTCAAAACATTAATAACTCATTTATGGTTGGAAACCTTAGGGGTTAATTAAACTGGAATTCAGGGTTGTTGTAATTAGACCTTAATTATAGAAAATAATTAAGTAATTAACTTATTTCTTGGATATGTACATCCAGATGAGATAACCTCGACAGATGTTGGCACACACCAACTATAGTACAAGTACCTTCATGAAGATCTAGGTCTTCAAAAGGATACTATGTTGCAATTGACATGTTGAAACACTTTTCTACGTTGAATCATATAGACTTACATAACTTGGACTTGTACTTGGATATACCCTAGGTTAGGTTAGAAGCATGATTTAGAGTTGGGGATAACTCAATGACTTAGGATAGCTAGACACATACAGAATGACTTAGGTCGATCGAGTATGTCTATGTATCCTTAGTCCTCGCAAGTAGTCTTCTACACTAAATGATGTTTACCCTTGGTTAGGGTAAAACCTTGAACAAGTAATTGACAGAGTCATTAAAGACCATTCTAGATAACATGAGTGGGGTGAAGGACGTATTCCATTTTATGATATGTCATCTAGGATTAGTAACATGAAGAGTATGTTAGAAATCTTTGGCCAAAGTATCACAATTTGTTGGTTACATTGTCCTACGTCACCTAGTTTAAGAAGTAGATATCAGCTGAATATTGGTAAAAATATTTAGATAGGCCTCTTAAAAAAAAAACTTAATACCCAAAAAAGGGTAAGAGAACCAAGTATACCTAGTATACAATTCAATGAGTTAACATGAGAGAACTGTATGAAATTGAGTCATGAAATGAGATATCGGTGTATACCTAGATTTGATGGTGTATTCTTAGCCGATGTGCCCGCATCCTCCACATCAGTCATCTGAACTATAAAAAAACATAACTTTGTTAAAAAAATTGAAAACCATGGCAATTGAAGATAGATCTCATTAAACATATTTATAAAATGATTGAAATTAAATCACCATGTTGAATTGGTTGTGTAGCGTCACGGTGAAACAATTGTATATAAACTTTTATAGCTTTGTGGTTTTCTACATAAATAATAATTGTATAAGTAGCATATTTAGGTTAAAAGCCATTAAAAATCACTTGTTAAAATTGTTTTCGAAGATGAACCTTTCTTCATATGAGAATAGTAATGTTTCAGAAAAATCACTTGACTATGTGTCTCAACAATAAAAATGATAAATAGTTTGGAATCCACCAATGCACGGAGTGCGACACTTCCCGCCGTAAAGCACTAGTACTAGAGAATTTATGAAACAACATCGAGTGAACATCTCATCCCATAACTCTTACGATCTTTCATAAATAAAAGGATGAATGTTTCCTTGTAGGCCAATATCGCTTGTAGTTACCAATTTTTGTGGCACTTTCTCCATTCAATCCATAGTGACCTCTTCTCTATAATCATCATTATTGTTGTGGTTGTGCACACAAGATATTGTGTACATAAGACAATTTTTTTAATATCCCATTGCTATCGTAGAGTCTGTAGCATCCATTCAAAATTGATACTCCAATTTCTTTAACCTTTTCCATGTATCTTTGTATTGTGTCGCTTAACATTTTTGAATAACCAATTGGTATTAGAATAATAATAATACAATCCAGCACTGGTTTTGATAATTATTAGAAGCTCCATTATGACATCGGAAGAAATATCGTTGGCCAAATTACAAAAATCAGTGATCACACATTCAACATTGAAAGGATTAGTCAAAGGAATAGATGATAAATTCGATGGAAGATAGAATGGATATGCACATTTACAAGAAAAATTATCTATGAATTTCACCCTT
Organism: Taxus wallichiana var. yunnanensis; assembly: GCA_018340775.1. NCBI lineage: Eukaryota > Viridiplantae > Streptophyta > Pinopsida > Cupressales > Taxaceae > Taxus > Taxus wallichiana. Next base: position 503,286,235 of record CM031240.1, on the reverse strand, counting down.
ATTGGTATATTTCCTTCCAGTGACATCACATAGTTGTCTAATATTGTCGAGCCATGACGGGAAGAACTTATTCCACCTCATGACATTTTTTCCATTTTTTCCCCAATATGGTAATCAGATTTTATTTTTCTATTTATCTCTTCACCCAACTATACGTATTAACGGCAAATGGCAGCAGTGTGATTCATGCAATTTTAATTTTTTGATTACATTGGATTCACTGCAGGATGTCAATACAATATTATCCAGATGCTTATTTCTCAAATAATGTATAAATTTTTCTCTCATTTTGTTGTCTCCTTTTATTCTCCAGCAATAAGAATCAAATGTCTCTACTATTACACTAGCCTCAAAATCCCTAGTTGATTTAGTATTCCTTTTCAACCCATACAATTTTGATTTAGATGGGTTTATCTCTAATTTATTCAAATATGTTCACCTTAGCATAATAAACAACTTGGCATGTTTTGGAGGTGAAAGAAAACCTTTTCTATGAAAAAAATGACAAACAGAAGATGTTTTCTCATTTCTATACAATTTTCTAAATATTGTAAATATACCATTTTGAATGACTTCGCATTTGAACAACAAGTTTTGTCAGAATCTGTTAGAATCCCAAAATTCCAACCATATTTTGAACAGGAATATGGTTTGATGTTTATGGAGGCATGTATTTCTCGTTTTGGAACAAATAAATATCCAACTCCATATCCAAAATAAGACACTTATTGTTTTCAATGTCAAAGCGCCCACCCGGACATGCAAAGTGTCCCCAAATCAATAACTTCAATATATAATAATACCAACTTCCACTTGATTGTCATTTATAACAAAAACAACCACAGGTCAACCTTGGTATTTTTCAAGGGAATTAAGTTCAAAAAACCATTCCTCATCTCTTTTCTTCTAACAAATATAGTCTGTGATGAATGGAATTGTTTTGAATAGAGCACTAACAATGGAAGACATTTTACACATATTTAGAGTAAAATACATTAATAATTAGGTCATTTTTAAACTTTAAAGTGTTTTTCTCACATTGTCTATTTAGGAATTTAAATAGTACCCTAGTGAACACCAAATTCTAGATTTCTTTACTATGTATCATAATAGAGTAATTAACTTAATGTTTAACGACTGCTAGGATTCGATGGGACATATTATGTATCATTTAACTGGTTATAGTAATTCATATTTTGTGGATCAAATCAATAATAACATAATTTTTCTAAAAGTCTGAAATCAAATTATGATGCATTGAAAGATATGAAACCATTTGCACCTTTTGAAAGTATTACATATGAGCCAGAAAATCCATTACATTATATATATGGCATGATAAGAACGTTAAAATATACACACTTTACTGTCAAATAGACTTCTAGTCAACATATAAAAGAACAACCTAATTTTTTTAATCCGTTTACACCTTTTTAATGATAAACCGTAGAGGACATTAAGATGTAATATTTGGTATTTCAAGAGATTTTGTGCTATCTTGATATTTTTTGTTTTACAATACTACGTGATTTATGTGTATATCACCATATTGTAGTAGTGAGGACTATATACCTGTAAGAAGACTAATGAACATGTTTAAAGGATAACGGTTGGAAGATTTAATGTTTGGTATTTTGAGTAGAGTATTTGAGAAACAAATCACATTAACAAAGTTAGTGATAGCTCATTATTTTTTTATATAAGACAATGTGAAATATATGTATATCGGACATACTTTATTCATTATGTATAAATGTCTATAACTACTCTAAGTACAATATTTTAAACGTAGCGCTTAGTGGTAAATTCCACAACAAGCTATCAAAAACAAAAGGAAGGATTACATTTTTCCTAAACGTAAGTATGGTCATCTTCACAATGTTTTGTATTGGAAAAATTGTTTACCTAATGCTTAGTTTCATTACTTATCAAAAGTAACGACACATTGACGCTACTTTCAACAATTTATTTTATTGAATATTGTGATAAAATAATAAATTGCAACCTAGTTGAGCAACCATGAGGCTCCTACCATTACGGTCATTATAAACACTATATGTATAACTTTGGATTGCTAGTGTTTTTCATTGATTATAATTATATCATGTTGGCTGGAATGTACCTGGTGGAGACAATAGCTACACTACATACTAGATAGAGGGATCAAGCCTTACATAGTTCCCATAAGGTATATTATTTGAAACACATAATTCACTTTGGATCTTATGGGAGAAAATTCTTAGCGAATGCTAAGCATTTTTTCCTTATCGAAAGTAAGGGCATAGTGGACGCTAGGTTCAACAGTTTAATAATTTGAAAACAACGATAAAATAAAATATCATGCTCTAGTTTAGTGGTCGCTAGGATCTCATCATGCTTTCTCCGGTACTAAAAACCCATCATCGATATTGTGTTTATAGTTCATCTGATTGTAGTGAAATCTCACTGGAATGGAATTGTAGATGGTCTTACATCATCCTTAAACCTCAAAACTATGTAATCCAAGTTGACTCCTCTACATCAACTTCCAGCAAAACCCCCTTTCCCTCAACATAGCCATCACATATTTAGGCCATTTTCTAACTTGCCAAACCCCAACCTTGTTGCAGCCTTTACACCACCACTTATGAGAATGTTTTTCAATGAGTTAAGCCTCATGCCCCAAATTCATAGGAAACAAGCTTTGTCTTGTAAAGTGAAAATAAATTATTACAAACCTTAGCCAATAAATATCTTACTAGACATTACTTCTTATTTTGGTTTAATGCTTCCAACTTGATATTTACAGTCTAACATTACCAAAATAACTTAGTTTTATTAAGGAAATTAGGCCTACAAATACATAGTACATTAAACAAGAAAATACAAAAACATTAAATAAGAAACGAAACCCACTATAACAAAATTTTGCGTGCTCCTTTTTATTCAATGCCAGACCCATAAATATTTAAGCCATTATTCCCCAATCAAACCTTTAAAAAAAATACCCAATACACTAAAACTCAATAAAACATACCTAAAACAAAATCACTTCCTTCCGATCAATCCTTTGGAATCTCGGCCTCTCCTTCATCAATCTCTGATTGTAAATCTTTGGGATTTTTGACATCGATAGTGTGCCCGATAGAAACACATGTACCTAGAATATCCTTCACATATCCCACAAGATTATTTTCCATGGATCATCGCATCATGACCTTAGTAAATTTAATAACATCATTCAACGAGACGCGTTACCGACATGTTTAATGTTATTCATATTTTTCCTATCACATTCATGTTCCTTCAGGGCTTTAATAACCAAGGCAAATACGTTGGGAACAACTGTAACTTTGGTCTGATGATTTTGTATAGTGAGCTTCATGGTAACCCTCAAACCCTTCCAATCTCTTGTAGTCTCCTTTACAATATCTTCTCTCGATTTTATTTGGTTAAAGACCCAAAGGAAAATTTTAGGGGCCAACGAAGAGGCCACTCGGGGTTATCCTCTTATCACATAGATGAACACCTCCAAAACCTAAGATGGGTCCAAATTTGGCAGCAATTTTCCTCAACCCTTCAAACTGTGCCTCTTCCAAAAATCCTCTAAAACTCCGTGGCCTCTTGCTAAAAGGGAAGACTAGGAAAAACCCTACATATTTATCTGTACTTGGAATTAGGGTTGTTCTCTTTTTTTTTTTTTTTTAAGTAATACATGTTATTTCTTAGAGTGATTCATGTACATGAGGGATCAAGCATTACATAGTTCCCATAGGGTATATTATTTGAAACACCTAATTCACATCAGATATTGTGGGAGAAAATTATTAACGAACGCTAAGAATTTTTTACTAGACGTATCGATAGTAAGGGCGAGAGTGGACACTAGGTTCAATAGTTTAATAATTTTAAAACAACGATAAAATAAAAGATCATGATCTAGTTTAATGGTCACTAGGATCCCATCATATTTTCTCCAGAATTGAAAACCCGTCCTTGATATTGTGTTTATAGTTCATCTGATTGTAGTGAAATATCACTAGAATGGAATTGTAGATGGTCTTACATCATCCTTAAACCTCAAAACTACGTAATCTAAGTTGAATCATCTGCATCAACTTCTAGCAGAACCCCTTTCCCTAAACATAGCCATCACAGATTCGAGACATTCTCCAAATTTCCAAAACCCAACCTTGTTACAACCTTTGCACCACCACTTATGAGAATGTTTGTCAATGAGTTAAGCCTCATGCCCCAAATTCATAGGAAATGAGCTTTGTCTTGTAAAGTGAAAATAAATTATTACAAACCTTAGCCAGTAAATATCTTACTAGACGTTACTTCTTATTTTTAGTATATATTTATAGTGTAACATTACCAAAATAACTCAGTTTTATTAAGGAAATTAGGCCTACAAATACAAAGTACATTAAACAAGAAAATACACAAACATTAAATAAGAAATGAAACCCACTATAACCAAATTTGGTGTGCTCCTTTTTATTCAATGAAATACCCATAAATATTTAAGCCATTGTTCCCCAATCAAACCTTAAAAATAAAAAAATACCCAATACACTAAAACTCAATAAAACATACCCAAAACAAAATCACTTCCTTCCGATCAATCCTTTGGAATCTTGACCTCTCCTTCATCGATCTCTGATTGTAAATCCTTGGGATCCTTGTCATCAATAGTGCACCCGACAAAAACACACATACCTAGAATCTCCTTCACATATCCCACAAGATGTTTTTCCATGGATCGATGCATCATGACCTTTGAAATTTCAATAACATCATCCAATGAGATGTTCCTAGTATGTTTAATGTTTTTCATCTTTTTCTGTCACATTCAAGTTCCTTCAAGGGCTTTAATCACCAAGGAAGCCGCACTGGGAACAATCAGTAACTTTTCGTGATGATTTTTGTAGTGAGCTTCATAGTAACCATTAAACCCTTCCAATATCTTACAATCTCCTTTGTAATGTCTTCTTTGATTTTCTTCGATGAAAGACCCAAAGGACCAATTTTAGGGGCCAATGAAGAGGTTGCTCTAAATTCTCCTCCTATCACATGGATGAACACCTCCACAACCTGAGATGGGTCTAAATTTGGCATAATTTTTCCTCAACCCTTCAAACTGTGCCTCTTCCACAAATCCTCTACAACTTCACGGCCTCTTGCTAAAAGGGAAGACTAGGAAAAACCCTACGTCTTTATCTGTACTTGGACTTAGGGTTGTTCTCTTTTGTTTTATTTAAGTAATATATGTTGTTATTTCTTAGAGTGATTAAGGTACATGAGGGATCAAGCCTTACATAGTTCCCATAAGGTATATTGTTTGAAACACATAATTCACATCGGATCTTGTGGGAGAAAATGCTTAGCGAACACTAATAATTTTTCCTTATCAAAAGTAAGGGCATAGTGGATGCTAGGTTCAACATTTTAATAATTTTAAAACAACGATAAAAAATATCATTCTCTAGTTTAGCGAGTCACTAGGCTCCTATCATACTTTCTCTGAAACATAAAACCCGTAATCAATATTGTGTTTATAGTTCATATGATTATAGTGAAATCTCACTAGAATGGAATTGTAGATGGTCTTACATCAACCTTAAACCTCAAAACTATGTAATCCAAGTTGACTCCTCTGCATCAACTTCCAAAGTAGAACCCCCTTTCCCTCAACATAGCCATCAAAGATTCGAGCCATTCTCCAACTTTCCAAACCCCAACCTTATTGTAGCCTTTGCACCACCACTTATGAGAATTTTTTCAATGAGTTAAGCCTCATGCCCCAAATTCATAGGAAACGATATTTTTCTTGTAAAGTGAAAATAAATTATTACAAACCTTAGCCAGTAAATATCTTACTACAAAGGTTACTTATTATTTGTGTTTAATGCTTCCATCTAATGTTTATAGTGTAACATTACTAAAGTAACTTAGTTTTACTAAGGAAATTAGTCCTACAAATATAGAGTACATTAAACAAGAAAATACACAACCATTAAATACAAAACGAAACCCACTATAACTAAAATCGGAGTGCTCCTTTTTATTAAATGAAATACCCATAAATCTTTAAGCCATTTTTCTCAATCAAACCTTAAAAATAAATAAATACCCAATACATTAAAACTCAATAAAACATACCCAAAACAAAATCACTTCCTTTCAATCAATCCTCTAGAATCTCGACCTCTCCTTCATTGATCTCTGATTATAAATCCTTGGGATCCTTTCCCTGACAATGCACCCATCAAAAACATGCATACCCAAAATCTCATTCACACACACAAGATGTTTAGCCATAGATCGGGGCTTCATAACCTTCACAATTTCAATAACATCGTCTAATGAGATGTTCTCAATATGTTTAATGTTTTTCATCTTTTTCCTGTCACATTTAGGTTCCTTTAGGGATTTAATCACCAAGGCAACTATGTTGGGAACAATTGTAACTTTGGCCTAATGATTTTGTACAGTGAGCTTCACGGTAACCCTCAAACCCTTCCAATCTCTTGCAGTCTCCTTTGCAATGTCTTCTCTAATTTTCTTCGGTGAAATACCTAAAGACCAATTTTAGGGGCCAATGAAGAGGCCACTCCAACTTATCCTCCTATCACACGAAGAACACCTCCACAACCTAATATGGGTCTAAATTTTGTGGTATTTTCCCCAACCCTTCAAACCATTCCTCTTCTGCAAATCCTCTACAACTCCACGACCTCTTGCTAAAAAGGAAGACTAGGAAAAACCTTATGTCTCTATCTATACTTGGACTTAGGGTTGTTCTCTTTTTTTTTTTTTTTAAGTAATATATGTTGTTATTTCTTAGAGTGATTAAGGTACAATATTAGGTAAAAAAATCCTATTGTTTGGGTCCTATATTATTAAAGGTAGGTAATTTTTTTCCTATGTTGTTATTTCTTAGAGTGATTAAGGTACATGAGGGATCAAGACTTATGTAGTTCCCATAAGGTATATTATTTGAAACACATAATTCACATCAGATCTTGTGGGAGAAAATTCTTAGCAAACACTAAGCATTTTTTCCTTATTGAAAGTAAGGGCATAATGGACGCTAGGTTCAATAGTTTAATAAGCTAAAAACACCAATAAAATAAAAGATCATGCTCTAGTTTAGTGGTCGCTAGGATCCCACCATTACTACTAGTCATTATAAATACCATACGTATATATCTTTGGGTTGCTACTGTGTTGTCATCTATTATGTACTTCATAAGACTTATTTCTAGTAGCATATAATTCACATTTGTTTTTATGAGAGAAAATGCATAGCGACCGCCAAGATTTTGTGTGTATTGAGTGGAACACCATAACCTATTGAATTGAATGGTATATTTTAGTGATTTTTATGATCCTACCTTTACCTCTTATCAATATAAATACTATCTTTACAATTTTGGATCGCTAGCCTTAATATGTAGTTCCCATAAGATATATAGTTTTCAACTCATATTTTATCTCGTTTACAATAAAAAATGCTTAGTGCCCGCTAAGCTCATTTACTTATTGACAAAAACCTCTTCTCATTTTAAACACTATCATTATAGTTTTGGATCCCTGGCCTTGGTATGTAGTTCCAATGAGATACATGGTTTTCAACTCATACTTCACATCATTTCCTATCAAATAAAATGCATTGCGCCCACTAATATCCTTTACTTATTGACATAAATGACATATTAGACACTAGGCTCAAAGTTTCTTATTTTGAAAGTAGACATAAAATAATAAATCATGGTTTATATTAGTGACCACTAGGCTCTTATAGGGCCTCAAAATATTGGCTAAGTGTTAAAGAGCGCATGCGCACGTGAGGCCATGAAAAGGAAGGGTCCATAGGGAAAAGCGTGTAGGACAAGGGTTTAAGAAGGGTTTATGAGGAACCAAGGTGTGGGTTTAAAATAGAGAAACAAGATATGAGGAATTAGTCATATTCATCATTCTAAAGGCACTTGAGGAAAAACGTGACCCAACTAGGTGTGATAAGTGGATAAGGTGCCATCCTGGAGGCTTGGTGGTCAAGGAAATAATATTCCATGCATGGAAGGTTCCCAAAAGACATCATTACAAAGAGTAGAGAGCTCATATTAGAATAATCATGCTCCATTGGGGGCCACCTAGACATTTGGCATTCAATCTACTGCTAAAGGAATACAAGGTGCTAATCCTATATAGAGAGATTCTCAAGTAGATGAAGGGTGGTGAAGAAAGAGAGAGGCACCAAGATCATCATAGAGAGGATGGAAATAAAAGCTTTGTTGAAGATATTAGGAGGTTCTAGGGGTTGGGGTTCTCACTAGAGGATTGTAGGAATGTTATCATATCTAAGGGGATGGGTCTACAAGATTGTTGTAATAGGGGAAGCATAGATAGGACTTTTGATACATGAGTCAGATCTCTATTTTGATACATTTTGGTCTGCTATGACCCTTTTGAATGTAATGTGGTTACTAAAATTATAATAAATATGAATATATGACTAGGTTCTAAATATTTGGCTCATGGGTGTAAACCCTAATGTATTTTCTTTATGTTAAGAATCAGATTTGTTCTTTGTATGATGTTTCTCTTGTTATCTGAATGGGTATATTGATGTAATAACTCATCCTATGCTTTCAAATGAATGCACAAAAATTTACTTTTCTCGCATCTCATCTTTATCAATGCCATAATATTCTCACGATACTCACATAAAGGAGGGGCTTGGTGCCTACGCATGCCCATCTCCCACCGGGTGATAGAGCAGTGTGCATGGGATTATAAATTTAATGGGTGGATAGGAAAATGACTATAACTCCTACCTTTACCTCTTTTAATTTTAAACATTATCATTAGATTTTTGGATCCTTGGCCTTAGTATGTAGTTCCAATGAGATACATGGTTTTTAGCTAATACTTCATATCATTTCCTATGAAAGGAAATGTTTAGTGCCCTATAAGATCCTTTACTTATTGACATAAATGGCATATCAGACCCTAGGCTCAAAATTTTCTTATTTTGAAAGTAGACATAAAATAATAAATCACGGTTTAGCTTAGCAACCGCTAGGCTCCTACCTTTACCTCTTCTCATTTTAAACACTATCATTACAGTTTTGGATCCCTGGCCTTGGTATGTAGTTCCAATGAGATACATGGTTTTCAACTCATACTTCACTTCATTTCTTATAAAATAAAATGAGTAGCGTCTACTAAGCTCCTTTACTTATTGTGAGAAATGACATATTAGGCTCAGAGGCTCAAAATTTAATTATTTTGAAAGTAGCCATAAAATAATAAATCATGGTTCAGCTTAGTGGCCTCTATGCTCCTACCTTTACCTCTTCTCGTTTTAAACACTATCTCTAAAGTTGTGGATCACCAGGCTTAGTATGTAGTTTCCATAAGAAAATGCTTAATAAGGAAAATGTTTTCAAGACATATTTCACATCATTTCTTAACAAATAAAATGATTAGTACCCGCTAAGGTCCTTTACTTATTGACATAAATGGAATATCGACCTTAGGCTCAAAAGTTTCTTAATGTGAAAATAGTCGTATAAAGAACACTAACTCGTAAGTCTTGGATTGCTAACCTTATTATGTATACGTGGCACATTTTCATTAGATAATTAATTTATATAAGATCACACTATATCTAAAAATGTAGAAATCAATTTTGATAAGGAATGGTATGTAAATGTTTGTATATTATTATCATAATCTTCAAAACTATGTTTTGGATTTATTTCTTCTGTTTTTTTTTTTTTTTAAATTTGCTATGCTTGGTTCAATTATATGTTGTAAAATATATTTGTTATTATGTTTATATTATTATAGGCTATAGACAATGAAAAATGTTTAGTTTTTAATTTTTAAACCATAGAAAAATAAAAATAGGGAAATTCAAATTCCCGCATTTTTAGATATTTGAAATTTCAATATCTCGCTCTTTTGCTTTTAGAGGGGAAAGTTTTTAGATATTTTAAATTTCAATAGCCCACCCTTTTTATTTTAGAGGGGGAAATTTTTTGGATATTTGAAATTTCAATAGCCCGCCCTTTTTCTTTTAGATGGGGTAAGTTTTTGGATATTTGAAATTTCAATAGCCCACCCTTTTGCTTTTAGAGGGGGAAAGTGAAAATTTCAAAATTTTGTATCCCGCTCTTTTTTTTAATTTCTGAAATTTCTTTCATGAAATGTGTTAAACAAATTATTAAATACCTTTGAGAAATATTGAGTATAGTTTCAGATTTTTTTGTCAATTAGAAAATCATGTCTACAAAATAAAAAAATATGCACAGACCGTAGATTGCGGGGTTAAGTGTTTGAATCTCAATTTTTTTGCATTTAATTATAATATTGTTTGTAGAGAAAGGAACACAAAAGAATCATAGAAAGGATGCACACAAATGATGCACACGAAGGAGGATAGCAATAGAGGTTGCCAAAATAATCACGATGATTGTTTCATAGACAACATAAAGCATGAAATAATCCCATATATTACTAAACTAGGTATTTATAGTAAAGGTGTACCTTTTTTATTGTGGGATATATTATTTTCTATGTATTCGACCAGTTCCTGTGTTTTGTAAGGCAGCCCAATCATGATCCACACAAGCCCTTCTTTTCCTACTGAATCGTGCTCCATAGTCAAGCCTTACTTTCTAGTTGTTTTTGATCTCCATGCCAAAGTACCTTATTATTCATGCAAAGAAACCTCGCTAATTAATGCATATTACATTTTTTACATGGTTGTTGCTTAGATATTTTAGGAAAATATATGAGATTAAAAATTAATTCAAAACTATAAAACTATATTAAGAATTCAATTGTATGAAAATTATTTCCAATTATATACGTGTTTCCATGTAGAGTTAACCTAATGTAGTGTCTTCATCTTTTTTATGGTATGTACATTAGAAGTTAAACACATTATATATGTAATAAGATTATTAAATATAATTTTAATCAATATGCATTTTATAATTAATATATTCTTCCTTTTGAGCCCGCTAATCTATGCCAAAAATTAACATAGCTTTGAGGCTTCCATGATATAATTGGTTGTTTCGACAACCTATTTATGAAACCCCAATTCTATTTCAAATTACATATAAGATTCTACACATATATTTATATATACATTATATAAATTCGGATTTATTTGTTATCATTTGTATCTTTTCAATATGATTTTTTTCTATGAATAAACTCTACCATAGGAAAATTTGTCTACCCTAGTGTCCACTAGGATATAATTTTAATTTGGAAAAATAATTCGTATTCCTTAGCCCCTTGTGGATTGGCTATTTTTATATAAGCAACATAAAAATTTTTGGTCCTATGGATGAATTTCATTCTTCATAAGTCATTATATTCGCAAAGATTAACAATTTAGATTTATAAAACAACTTCATTATGAACATGATATATTTACCTTTAAGAATAGATTAGCGATTGCTAGGATGCAATGAGTAGATGGTGTCGTATGTAAAAACTTGTTTTATAGATTCTCATATGCAATTCCGAGTTTCCATATGATTTCATAACTGTAAAATAATTCTGCCAAAATCTTGTAAGAACTAGATAAAACTATATGTTTACCTGTATAACATATTAAAGATACAATTTTACACGTATATTTATGTATCCATTATATAAATGCCATATTTATTTGTTATATTTTATAGCTTTTCAATATGATTTCTAGAAAACATTAAGAATTTAGATGTATAACATTTATGAACATGATATATTTACCTTTAGGAATAGCTTAGCGGTCGCTAGGGTGGAACGAGTAGATCGCATTCTATTTAAAAACTTGTAGTATAACTTCTTGGTCACTAGTCCAGGTTTATTTTCTTTTCCTAAATGTAAAAATATTCTTCCTTTAAGTATAGCTTAGTGGCCGCTAGGGTACAATGAGTCCAAGTCTATACGTATACTATTACATAAATTCTAGATTTATTTTTATCATTTATATAAAATCCTTTTTGAATACGATCTAAATGAAAAATGTTGCCTACTCTAGTGACCACTAGGCTATAATTATTATTTGGATGAAGTCTTCATTTACCTTTGTAGACTCAAGGATAGGTGGATTTTTTTATAGGCAACACACTTTTTTGGGTCAAGCAATCGATTTTTATTTCTCTCATGTTAAATACACTTTGTTATTTTTAGGCAACACACTTTTTTGGGTCAAGCGATTGTTTTATTTATGACTAAGAATAGCTTAGTGGCCACTAGGCTTCATCAAGTATATCGCATTGTATAGCATTAAGACCTTACGGTGGGTTGGATTAAACAAATTAAATTAAAATAGTTTCAGCTAAGCGGGCACTAGGTACTTCCACAGTATAATATTTCGAGCTTAGTGGGTGCTATAATCTATCCAGTTACCCAATTATATTTTGAGCTTAGCATCCGCTAGCTTATGACACAACATAACATTTGGATCTTAGAAGTCTCTAGGTTTCAGTAAAATAAAGTAAGATATTATAAGCATAGCGGTGGGTAGGTTATGCAACATAATAATACAATCTTAGTGAATACTGGTATTAAGAGCTTAAGCGACCGCTAGGTTATTCCACAACATATTATTTGGGTATTCAATTTGCTAGGTTATGTATCAAAAACATGATATGTTATTTTAAATTAAGATATTTTGAGCTTAGCACCCGCTAGGTTATGCTACCACATAATCATTGGAACCTAGCATTAGTTAGGATTTCAAAACTAAATTGAGGTATTAAGAGCTTAAGACCACTAGGTTATGCCACAATATAGTATTTGGGTACTCAATTCTCTAGCTTATGTATCACAAACATTATATGTATCACAAAGAAGATATATATAAATTAGATGAATTCATTCTATGATTTTAAGATTTTAAACTAGGATATTTCGATGATAAGTCTTGAAAAAAAGTACATGAGGAACCAGTCCATGATAAGTCTTCCAAAAGTGGACTCCCATGATGATTATAAATAACTTATCTTACTAAATATATGCCAAAATATGGGGAAGAGTTGTAATCAACTTCACTTCACCCATAAATACTTCCTATATCTATACACTTCGCTATACAGATGGCCATTCTAACCTTAATAAAAAAACTAAAGACAAAATAATCCGGAAAGATTAGTCTTCAACCTCTCGGCTCCACCTTGTTGATGATCTCGACATTTGTGTCCCCTTTACTCTTATCAGAGGAGGATGAATCGACACAAAATTCTAGCATTTTAACTTTAGCGCAAAAAGGGAGTTCCATACTCTAATTTTCTCTGCAACCGCCTAGACCATGCGCAATCTCCTGCATCCCCCACATTAAGGAATGGACATGATACTGAAGTCTGAATAGATTCTCTTCCAACTTCTCATTCTCCTTATGCAAGATAAACTTCCTCAAAGAGTTTGAAAGTTTTTTTCCACTCTCAACCCTTGATCCACATCAAAAAAAAAAATTCCCTCGTGGACTAGTTCGGGTCAAGTATTAGCTTGCGTATACTCTAACAAATATCACCATCATATTATTCTTCGAATCACTCCATGACTGAATAGAAATTCTCGAGCCAATTCCACATAGCTTTTTCTAAATTTTCTTATCCATCCAAGCAAAGAAATGATTCCTCGACATCCTTATGCATCATAGATCTTTGCCTCTTCCTGCTAGGACCACACTTCATGTTACCCAAGAAAACACCAACACCCCTGTCACTTTCATAGAGATACATGAAGCACAATGACCAAATGTGAAGTGTGGAAAGGGGTGGTGAAATGTCCAGCTAGCTCGGAGATATAAAGCCACAAGCGCACAACACACAAAAGGAGGTAAGTGTGATAGTACAAAATATCATCAATTAGATATAATTATCATAAATATCAAGATTCCCTTTAAGAATCTTAAATTTCTAATTCCATCTTACATGTCACGTGCGTATAACCCTTAATCAATTATATCTATCACACAAATGCAAACTATTGATGTCATAAATGACCATTAAAGTTATAGATGCCATATCCTCTTGTAAGTCACTACGTTTTGACAAATTAAAGTAAGTTGTTTTGAGCTTATCAACCTCTAAGTTAATCAACCACGTTAACTTTGGAGAAATGTATAGAAATCAAGATCTGTATAAATTAGTAAGAATTTATTGTATGATTTTAAGATTTCAAATTAAGATATTTCGAGGATAACGACCCACTAGTTTATGCCATCACATAATCTTTGCAGCCTATCAATGGTTAGGATTTGATAAATTAAATTAAGATATTTTCAACATAGCAGCCACTCGGTTATGCCACAAAATACTAGAATCTTATCATTCTCTACGTTTCAACAAAAGAAAGAGATAACTTAAGAATATAAATATTTGAGAAAAAAATCAATAGTATTTAACAAAAAATAAAGACATTGATTTTAGAGAGCCTTATAGCAATCAAGACTAGTATAAATTAGTTGAATTTTTTGTATGCATTTAAGATTTGGAATTAAGAAATTTTGAGCTTAGCACCCACTAGGTTATGCTACCACATAATATTTGGATACTACCGGTGGTTTTAGATACTTTGAGCTTAGCAGCTAGTAGCCTTTGCCACAACATATTATTTGGAGATTGAATTTGCTAGGGTTCAATAATTCATAGTTACGATATTTTACAATAGTTAACAAATTACAAGAAGATATTTATAACTTAGCTAATGCTAGTTTAAACAACGACATAATATATGGAGGTTATGGTCGATAGGATTGAACAAATTAAATTAACATATTTTGAACTAAGTGGAGACTAGGTACTTCCACAATATATTATTTCGAGCATAGTGGTTGCTATCATTTAACATGTTACTGAATGATATTTTGAGCTTAGCATCCGCTAGATTATGACACAACATAATATTTGGTGCTTAGTGCTCACTAGGTTTAAACAAAAGAAATAAGATATTATTAGCTTGGTTGTCGGTGGGTTACACCAAAACATAATATTTTATTATTATTATTATAGGTGAAATAGGGTTGAGGGGGCCCTACCCCTTACAAGTCAGAGCTCCAAAAAGAGTAGATAAGACATTACATAACATTCAAAAAGATACATATATATCGACTATTACATCCGAGATCCTCCATGAGCATATAGACCAGTTTAAAACACAACAAAAAAGAGTAATAACAATAAAGATTAGACCACAAACTAACTAAAATCGAGTTAAAAGAAAAATAATATAATAATAACCACCTCGACAAACATCACTTTTTGGCCTTTTCAAGACCATCTAACACTTTCACCCACTCCTTTGATAGAGACTCAATATTGACACCCAACGAGGCTAGGTCACATCCAACAACATCCCCTTTTATTTTCTTCAGATTTCCATGCTCATCCACGAGCCTGTAAGCATTGGCCAACTGACCAAGGGTTTGGAGATGTTGCAGAGTGGATTTCACAATAATAACACTCCATTCCATATAGCTATGTAAAATAGCTCTGATGTGATCCACCTCATTAGAGAGGTTGTTGCAGTTGGATTTCATAATTTCAAGCTCACCCCCATTATTGATTTTTGCCACATCTTCAACATGGATTTTCATTTTTACCAGTAATTAAAGAGTAACTAAACATAACTCTTCGTAAGCCTCATGCCTCCCTTCAATTCTTCAATATCTTAAAAGGAACGATAGCCGGATCATACCAATCCAAGAACATAGATGCTAGTCAAACATCATGATCAATAAGATGAAAGTAATTCACCAAAATAAATTTACATACACCTTTGCAAACAAATGAGCATAAATATCATATATTATTATGAAACTCAATGAAATACAATGAGAATGGGACTTTCTTATATAGGAAAGGAATAATAATCTAAGAACCAGTCAAGGTCATAGATCAAGCCATAAATCAAGGAAAGAACTATTCAAGACCATAGATTTAGGAGATAATTAGACATCAAGGATCTACTCAATGTCGAGATCAAGGAAATAACTAGTCAATACCATAGACCAAGGAAATAACTATACCTATCAACTAGATAATATCCCCTAATATATAAATAAATAAAAATAAATATCCACAAACATAAGTGGGTGATGCTAAATACAATAAAGGTAAATAAAGTACTTACGTGAACATGATCTAAGGTAAATACCTAATCTAACACACCCCCTCAAGTGAAGCTAGGGGAAAAAATAGAAGTGACATGTCCATAGTATGATTCCTAGAAATTAGGCTTGATGAAGTACTCATGTACAATATGTCCATGAAAAATATCAAACCAAAAGAAGGAAAGAATCCTGCTAGAAGGAAAGAGAAAGAAGAAGAAGAAGGAATATGTTCTCATGAAAAACCCAAAGAACAACTTTTGAAACCCCAGCCATGTCATGCAACTCAAGGTAGTGAGGTGATGCAAAAGGCTTCGCAAAGATGTTTGTAACTTAATGTTGAGTCGGGATGTAATCCAAGCAAATAACTCCATCCTAAATGTGCTTTGATGAATGAAGTGGATTTGTATCTCAATATGCTTAGTTCATTGGTGCTCAATCGGGTTGTAAGAAATGTGAATTACACATTGGGTGTCACACCAAAGTATAGTAGGTGAATCCTATGGGAATTCAAAAATTTTAAATAACTGTCAAAGAAAAAGAATCTGCTGAATTGTTGTAACTGCTGCCATCTACCTCTTAAGATGAAAGTGCAATATACTATTTCTTTTTTCATGCCCAAGAAATTGAAGAAGAACCAAGAAAAAAATGATTGCTATGAGTGGAACAATTTTCATCAATAGAACCTACCCAATCTAAATATGTATACCCAACCAACTGAGTAGATACCCTAGTGTAGTGTAGGTCAAAGTGGGAAGTTCCCTGCAAATAGAAATATCAAGGCAAGTATGGGTCAAGTGCATGAGACTTCCAAACAAATTCCTATACAAATTAGGATCACAAAGTGGTGTGGTTTATGTGGAATTAAGAGTAACCCCAGACTGAAAAGGAGATGGACTTGGCTTGCAATCAGCCATATCAAAGTGTTGAAGAAGATCATGGGTGTAATTTTTCTAACTCAAATGAATCCTGAATCTATCTAAGAAATATAAAATCCAAGGAAATAATGAAATAACCAAATATCTATCATGTCAAACTGTGTAGAAAGATCCCTCTGAATATTTTGAATGTGGGAAGAAGAGTTGTTAGTAAGTAACAGATCATCAACATACAATACAAGTATCACAATATCCTCACCAACATGCTGGAGATACACTGTATGATCGAGTGACAATAAAAAAACCAATATATAGAAGAAAAGAATCCATATTCTCATATTAAGCCTGAGGGGCTTGTTTGAGACTGTAGAGAGACATTCAGAGCCTACAAACAAGAGAAGAATCCTAAAAAAATCTAGCAGCTTGCTCCATGTATATTTCCTCTTATAAATATCCATGTAAGAAGGAACTCTTCACATCCATCATGTATATGGGACACCCCGTGATGCGAAATATAAAGTATAAGGCATAATGAATCCATCTTGGCAACGTGTGAAAAAGTATCAGAGTAATCAATACCTTCAACTTGTGAAAAACCATTTGCAACAAGACGATCCTTATACTTGTCAATGGACCCATCAGCTACATATTTAGTTTGGTACACTCACTTACACCTAACCATATTTATTTATTTAGGAAGAGATACCAAATCTCAAGCATGATTCTTCATCAAAGAAGAATACTCAAGAGCCATTGCATCTTCCCACTCCTGTATCCCATGAGCCTTTGAAAAATATTGTGGATCCTCATAAAATACCTAACACAAAAGTCTAGAACCTATAGAATGTGCATGATGATGCCTAGTGGGTGAAAGATCGTGTATGAAAGGTGTTTCCTTAAAAAATATAGTATGAGCCCACTTAGGCATAGTGATAACATTAGTAGGAATATAATCCTCAATGACATCTATAACCTCCTCATCAACCTCCTGAAATAAAGGATCCTCAAGATGAGATGAAGAAGAAGGATGTGTGGAAGAAGATGAAGAATCATGAGGATTGAATCACTCATCAAACTGAACATGTGTTTGAAAAATAACGTCATGAGTATCAAAATCTAGAAGTCGATAAGATCTCATGTCCTCACAATACCCTACAAAGATCAAGGGTTTTCTCTTCTTATCCAAAGCTTTCCTTTTCTTATTTGGCATAAAGGCCCAAGCATGGATCCTAAAGACTCAAAAAAATGATACATCTAGGTTAATATTGGACCAAGCTTCCTTTGGATTCAAATGCTCAAGGGCTCCATGTGGTGTGTAATTCTGAATGTAGTTAGCACAATTAACTTCTTCTACCCATTAGATAAGAGGTAAATCTATAGAATTCATCATATAATTATCCATTTCCTTCAAAGTTATATTCTTACTTTATACTAATCCATTCTCTTGTGGAGTATGAGGAACAAATTTTTGGTAAATAATGCCTTGAGTTGCCAAAAATAAGAAAACTCATTGTTGAAGTACTCCCCCATTATCGGTGTGAAGGTTATTTATACAACTAGAAGATTGTTTCTCGACTAGAGCCTTACATACTTTTAAGTGTAAAAAAATCACTTTTGCACTAGAGAAAATATACCCAAGTATGCCTCAAGAAATTATCAATAAAGGTAAGTGTATACTTACATTGAAAGAAGGGGTAGAAAAAACCATCATGTCACTATGCAAAAGCTCAAGTGGTGAATAAAATATCTTTGAAAATTTATTAGGAAATGGACCTTGGTGTTGTTTCCTAATGCACAGCTATAACAAACACCCTCTAGATAAGAAACTCTAGGAGATCATCTACCATACTATGAGTGCTCAACTCCTTCAAATATCAGTAATTGAGATGTCCAAATCTTTCATGCCAAAGCTTACTCTCTGAATATGCATGAGAAACCAATCATGTCCCTATAGAGGAAGTGTTATCAAAACCCTCAAAGTGATATAGTCTAGAACCATGATTAATAATATCTTGAGAAACAAGTGAATGAGTCTCCAAAAAAATTTGTACTTCTTCCCCATGAGGTGTAAAAGTCACTTTTTTTCCTTTACCAGAATGACAAATTTGATATATAGAAAGCAAATTTTTAGTAATGTTAGGAACATACAGTGCATCTTGTATACTTGTCACCATCAAGGTGTATATCACCTTTTCCCTCAACAGAAAGAAAGGAAGAATCTCCAACCTCAATTTTGGAAGTAGAACTCAAACCTAGAGAAACAAAAGACTCATTGGAAGAAGTCATGTGATGAGAAGCACTAGAATCTATAACCCAACTGTTTGCAAGTGGTGAATGAGATCTCCCAACAACATTAAATGCTTTTCCATGCTAATTAGAAGGAGGTGGAGTGGAGATAGAATTTTTTTTTTACTACATCCTCTAAGGATTGCATTTTCTTATAACACCTATGTTCTTCATGACCACTACCCCCACAAAAATATCATGAAAGGCTATACTTATTCTTGGATTTAGAAGACTCCTTGGGTTTAGAGTTATTTTCTTTGGGTTTAAGAGAACTTTGAGATGGAGAAGAGGTGGATTTGGTTTTTTTTTTTTCCTTGCCCTTAGGATTAGATGCAACTAATTCCTTTTGAGAGGTGGAAGACTCAAGGTGAGATAATTTGGATTCTTCCTAGTAAGTCTTTCACAAAAAAATTCTAAGTCAAGTATTTTGAATGTGTCACCTAAGGCATCCATGCTAGAGAAAAGGTAGAAGAAAATATTTGAAATGGTCCTCTCAGCTTGGATAGAATCAAGTAAACACTCTTCATCATTATTATCTCTTCCACTCTCCTTCAACCGTGTCAACAAATTCTTGAACTTGGTAAGATAGTCTATAATTGTTGGAAAATCTTTAGGATTAAGAGAGGTGATCTCAATTTAAAGTTGCATGGCTCTCATATGATCCACCTTGCCGATAAATCCTCCAATTTCTCCCATATTTTGAAAGGAGAGTCACAGCTTTTCTAGATGAAACAAAATATTGTCACTTACATAAGTTCCCATCAAACCCATACACTCATTAAATTTGCACTTTGGTATTGAAATTTCTCATATTCTTTAGTGAACACTGGTTGTTCTAAAGAAGTTAAGGCCCATAAACCTTTCCGCTTAATTATTGTTTTCATTCTTGGTTTCCATGTGTGGTAATTATGTTTGGTTAATGACTTAACATGATCTAATGTAGAAGTAGATAAAGATGTCATCCTAAAACAATCACCCAAAAAAATTAAGAACCAAGCAATGTAACAAGACCCCAAACACTACAACAAAAGCCCCTAGATTTTCAAACTTTGTAATGAGTGCGTGTTACAATATGGAACTTTATAATTATAGTTCAATTATCAAAATAAATATTTTCAATGGAAAGAGCATGAAAAAATAAGCACTTTTACAACAAACGACACTCAAAACCGAGTTACCAATCAAAAGATACAAGCTTTTCAATATTATGTTCTACTATTTATTTTAGTTACCACTAAAACAAAATAAAATGCTCTTGCCTTCACCACACAAATAAAATAAAAGGGGGCTAGAGTTAAGAACCTACTAGTAACAACATAAGATTTAAGCCCTCATATGACCATACCATATGACCAGGGGCTAAGGATTATAATGGGTGTGAGAAACTTACTATTATGGGGTGTGTTGCTTGTTAGTTCGATATCAAAAAATGCAAAAAAACTCGAAATTGATTTCATGGGTTTCTTTCTGTCTGCATGAATCCCAAGGCAAACCAGTGCACTTCTCTGCAACAAACAAAAAAACCAAAAAAATGACTACCTATAGAAATGGTCAATTTTATAGTCGATCTTAGGGTTTTTCCACCTTCCAAATCCAATAAGAACCTTTGTTTTGCATAAAAACACATGCAGCAACAAAATATGGAAAAATCCCAAATATATGAATATATATAAAAAAATTTATAAAACATAACTTACAGATGGATGTCAACAACAATCTCCTTCTTTGATGCCATAAAAGGAACGATAACCAGATCATACCAAGCCAAGAACACAGATGCTAATCAAACACCACAATCAATAAGATGAAAGTAATTTGCCATAATAACTTTATATAAACTTTTGCAACCAAATGAGTAGCAATATCATATATTATTATGGAACTCAATGAAATACATGTTAGGGTAAATATATTATTACCTTAGTTAATTAGTCATTTCTCATATTTAGATTATTTAAATTATTAAATGTTATATGGTTATATTTATTTATAACCTTTTGTATTGTTTATTTTTTACATTATTGTTCAATTGTATGTTTGTATTTAATTCGGTTATGCTTCCCGGATTACCTTTTTGGAAGCTTATGTGAATTAGTTTGTTGTTGCACCCGTGAAAATATTTCCGCGTATGTATTCAGCTGTAAAACTCTTATAATAATTGTAGAACTCCATTATAAGCTTTATTTGGTTTATTAATAAAATACTACATGCTTCCATCCATGTTCTACATTTGGTAATAGAGCTGGTTAATTTGGACCTATGAGTAGAGAAGGTGTCGAAAGAGAGAGAAGAAGAGATAGAGGCAATCGAATAAGCATTTACAACAATTGAGAGCCATGCAACCTCCCGTAACTTCTTAGCCCCATCCCCGCCTCTTCATAACCTTCATTTATTCTAGGTGTTTGGAATGTAATTTTTTTGCATTGGTGCACCTTGCACCAGAAAAAATTGCTGCAAAAATAGAAAATTAAAAATAATAATGTTTCCCCAACATGGGTTTTGCATCTAAATCTAGAGGTCTACCGAGTCCCTGCTAACTCTAGTAGATTCATTCTAAATTTGAAGGAACCAGGTTCCATTTTGGAGTAAACTCTAAATCAAGATGTTTGAGCTTCCCACCAAGCCCCGATCGAGCTATTCTCCTCTAGTGAGTCATCGTCCATTGGTGAGTTGTTTTGTAAAGGAACCGAGTTCCATTAGCAAGCTAGTGACATAATTTTACATACCGAGTCCACTAAGGTTGAGCCCACATAGGCTGATCCCACACCAACCAAGCCCCTTCAACACCTATTCTACCTTTAATGTCAAGATGTTTAAGATATCATCAAGACCTTTTAATGTAACTCCCTTGACTCACGTGACGAGCTAGAAATAAGCATTTGAATTAGTGTTTCTTTGGATTGAGATCATACCCTTTGAGATCTTCATTGAAAAGCAAGTTAAAGGCATGTGTGGATTGGTTGAGATTTGAGCATGCACCAAACAAACAAAAAAAGTGAACAAACCCTATTTTTCATAACAGTTCGAGCACTTTTGCCTACATTGGAGGTCGAGCCAATATATATGTAGAACCTACACACAAAGTGATCGTGTTAAAAAATATAAGTGGTGATTAAATACCAACAACGAGCTCCATAGTCCATCCAACACCGACGAACCCTACAACTTGCTTGACCAAACACGACCTGTGACCTCTCCAAATACAATGAACCTACACAATGAAAACAAAATAGTGGCAAAATATTTCAAAACAAGGAGCAACGTTGGCATCAATAAAAAATATAGCCAACCCTACAAACTTGTGGAAATAAAACAGAAAACGGTGGATCAACAAAAAAATTGCAGAGGAAAATAAAAATATAAAGGCATGGAGATAAGTTTCGGATCCGAACATGTGAAAAACCTATAAATTCCCTCCTCTACCTCAAAAATCCATACATGCCTCCCCTCCAGCCATGTCACCATTAGAAAAGGTTAGTCGACTTCTATATTGTTTCAATATAGTTTGCTCCATTTTCTAGCATATGTCAATTGGGCGCCTAAGTGGCTAGTGTGAACGACTTGGGTGGGTGAGGTAAGGGGTTCGACCCCCACCCCTAACACAAATTTTTAAACCATTGAAATTTGGAGGAAAAATTGGTGAAACTGCCAAACTTAGAGGTAACTAAACCTCTAGTTATGACTAAATAGGCTCCTAAACTTTTAGCGAGGAAAACCCTAATATAGGGAAAAATTGTTTTTCTCCTAATAGGCCTATTTTTTTGATTCGAACAACATTCACAAAAGGGGGGTACTAGAAAAATCCATTTTAAGAAAAAAATTTTATGAATTTTTGCTCACAAATTTGTCTTGGGATCCGAAGGCCACCAGGGCTTGAAAAATTAAAAAAACATTTTCCCTGCCATTCAAATTTTCAATTTTTTTGAATGTAATTATATACTTGATCTTTTATAATAATTTTCAGTTACCATAGTCAACCGCAAACATTGTAAGTACTTAGAAACTAGAAGAAAATTGTAATAAAAAATAGTGAAATTTTGTTCTAAAACACTAACAAGATCATAGATCTCATTAACAACGTTCGGTATAAAAATTTCCTGGGGACGCGCTTACTTGGTGAAGCCATCATGACTACTACTACACTTAATGCCTAATATAGATGCAAACATTTCATCACGGGAAAATCCCTTTAAATCAATGGGGAGTAATAAGGACAAAGTGTACACACTATGAGCCATCCCATCCGTCTGTGAATGATTTCTCAACTTAAATCTAGACTGAGAAATTATATAAGTATATAGAAAAGTTATGCGCACATATGAGGATATTTCTTTGAGCCGTTGTCAATACTCGCACATACCCCTTTTAGTATTGTTTTGGTACCACGTATCAAATTTTTCACGTACGTTAATGCCTCTTTCACTTACCTTCGGGTATATCGAAAGGGTGAGCTTATTCCACGTACTAACAGTATATCGAAGGCGCGTATATATAAAGTTTCAAGTATATCGATTGATGGTATATATTGGGAGACCTTATACCTAGAGTGACAAGAGCCTCCTATCGCTGATTTCTACAAAATGGGCACCAATGCCCCCAATTTTTCTTCTAGATTCAAAACTACGTAGAGGTAACAACTATGTTGCATGGAAAAAATCAAGACACAACTTGAGTTTGAAGAGATCTCGACTGTTGTGAATGGTCCTCTAACCGAGATCAATAATGGATACAACACAACAATGATAGTTTGATAGATCAGATTAGAAGGTCAAGCTCATCATCTTGTTTGGAGTGTGTGATGATGTGAAACCTCACATTTAAGATGTAAAAATAGCCAAAGAATCATGGGCCAAGTTGAGCATGGTATACGAGGCCAAAAATAAGAATGTCATACTGAATTTGTAAAGTCGATTACACACACCGAAGTTCAAGAAAAATGAGAAAAAAGAATATTTCTTGAGAAGAATTACTGAGTTGAGGTCTTCACTTCTAGCCACAGGAGAAGTAGTGGCGATGAATCTCTTGTCCCCATTGTTATGAGATCTCTCCCTTCTTCATACCACATTTTTGTAACAACCCTAAACTTTTAAGATATGACAGTGAGTTTTGACAAGCTGGTTAACCTACTTCAACAAGAGGAAGCCATGTATAATAAGGATGATGAAGAAGAGAAAAAACTTTATTAACATCAAAAATGGAAAGGAAACGGAAATGAAAACCTAATTCCTATCAAAATCCCCAATATCGAATAAGAATCAACAAGGAGATAAGCAACAAAAGAAGAAATGTCCAATCAGTAAAGAGGACATGAATTGAAATATTGTGAGTATAACAATTATAAGAAAGGCTCCTCAAGCAACTCGGACCTCAAAAAAAGAAATCTCACAAGGGACATTCAAACTACAATCAAGGGTAGAAAAAGAGGAACTGGAAAAGAAGACACCATTAGTAAGGCGATATTGTTGAGCAAGAATAACATTCGAGATCATCAAGACTACTTGTATATTGCTCGATCAAGTGAACCTTCCACGTCATCTAGTGGTGTCTGGTATGTTTATTCGGGAGCCACTTAATACATGACTGACCACAAATATTGGTTTACTTCAATGAGGGACACATCTTTGAAAAACCATGTTTCATTAGGTGATGATTCTTCATACACAGTTTTAGGGATTGGGAACATTTATGTACCTCTTGATTCATGTAATTATAGATTGTCGGATGTTCTATATGTCCCCAGGTTGAATAAAAACTGTTTTCACTCCAACTCCTTGATCATAACCTAAAAATTGACTTTGATAGTCATTCAAAATAAATTGTATCTAATTCGAGACAAATCACGAGGATTGAAAATAGTTGCAAAATCCTCCAATGTGGGACGCATGTTCAAGCTTGATTTTTTTCACAAATACAATCAAGAAATTATTGCTAAGAACTCTACCTCTACACATTTGTGGCATCAAAGACTTGGTCCTATAAGTTTCAAGTATCTCGAGACACTTTGTCAGCGTAATATGGTAAATAGTTTACCATCTCTCCGAAGGATATAGATAAGTGTCCTCACCGCCAAGTGGGAAAATAACACGAGCTTCATTCCGTAAGAGTACTTTTCGATCTTATGCCAAGCTTGACCTAGTTCATACCAATATTTCCAGTCCAATGAAACTAATTCATTTTAGATTTCAATACTTCATGTTTTATGTTGATGACTATTTAAGAAAAATGTGGATTTTTTTCTTTGCAAGAAAAGTGAAGCTTTTAAAACCTTCAAGAAGTTCAAAATAGTTTTTGAGAATGAAACTGGTAATCACATTAGAACTCTCTACTTATATCGAGGAGGAATTTAACAAAGAATGAGTTCAAAGACTACCTACAAGCTCACGGGATTCGTCGACAAATGCCTCCTCCACACACACTTGCAAAAAATGGTGTTGTTGAGATAAGAAATCATACTATCATGGAAATGGTGTGATGTATGATCGATGACTCTAGACTAGTAAATACATTTTGGGTAGAAGCAACAAAGACATCAGTATATTTGTTGAACAAAGTGCCCACAATTTCTCTTGATGGAGTAATGCCACATGAAGCATGGTCAAAGAGGAAACCATTTGTTGTACACCTCAAAGTATTCGGGTGTAAAGAAAGTATGCACATACCCAAGAAG
This sequence comes from Taxus wallichiana var. yunnanensis, assembly GCA_018340775.1. Classification (NCBI taxonomy): domain Eukaryota; kingdom Viridiplantae; phylum Streptophyta; class Pinopsida; order Cupressales; family Taxaceae; genus Taxus; species Taxus wallichiana. The sequence continues at coordinate 503,260,293 of CM031240.1, read as the reverse complement.
AACAAAAATAAATTGGACATAAAGTCAAAAAAATCATTTTCATTGGCTATAGTGAAGAAACTCTTAGGTACATATTGATGGATCTAAAGACTAGGAGAGTCTACACTAGCAGAGATGTTGAGTTCTTTGAGAAGAAGGATGCGAGTATCCTCCTTCGAGACTCACCGGATGTAGATTCTTCACCAATTATAAAAAATAAATATGATGTTCCCACAGATGATGAAATTGATGATGGGGATGATGGCGATGATCTGATAGAACCACAACCCATGGGAACTACTTAGATTATACCCAAATGGTATACTAGCATGTTACGAGATGCAAGAATGGATGCTCCACTAGATACATCTACCCTTGGACCATGGACTCACAATAAATCAAGAGAAGAAGTGAAATTTTCTTTGATGAGTAGAGTTAATGAATTTGATGAGCCCTCTACATTCCAGGAATCCCTACATTAAAAATCTTGGAAAGATGCCATGGATGCTTGAATACAACTCAGTGATGAGAAAAAACACTTAGCAGCATGGAAGAAAGCCATTGGATGTAGATGGATATTCAAAATAAAGTACAAAGAAGATGGGACAATAGACAAGTATAAAGCAAGACTTGTAGAAAAGGGATATGCAAAACAATAAGGCATTGACTACAAGGATACATTTTATCCCACAACTAAGATCAAAATGATCAGGATGATCTTTTCTCTAGCTGCATAGTTTGGTTGGAAAGTCCATTAGATGGACGTAAAAAGTGACTTTCTAAATGGATATTTACAAGAAGTCTAAATGACTCAACCTGAGGGATATGTTGTACCTGGTCAAGAATCAAAGGTATGAAGACAGAAATCTCTGTATGGCCTCAAATAGGCACCCCAGGCATGGTACATAAAAATTGACAAACATCTCGTACAACATGGATTTTATATAAATACATATGATCCCAATATTTACCTCAAAATGCAAGGGGGAGATTGTGATTTTCATTGTCTATGTCGATGATCTAGTCATCACTGGAAGTTCAATGAGGATGATCAATGCAATGAAGAAATATCTTAATTGATCATTTGACATGACAGATCTCGGGATGATGCATTATTATCTTGGATTGGAAGTATGTCAGAAAGAGAATCACATATTTTTTTCTTAGTTGGAATATACCAATAAAACTCTCAAGAAATTCAGGATGATGGATTACACACCTATTGCTACACATATAGAGAATAGATTACGGGTGTCTTGTTCGCATCCATCTCCTGCGGTAAATGCCATTCTCTATCGGCAGTTGATTGGGAGTATCATTTACCTGACCTACAATAGACCATATATTAGCTTTGCAGTGAGCTATCTATCTAGGTTCATGTAGGAACCCAAATTTTTCATTGGAAAGAAGTAAGGAACATCTTGAGATATCTCAAAGGAATAATAGATCTTGCTCTAGAATATAAGAAGAATGAAAACTTCTTCTTGTCAAGATATTTAGATTCAGATCATGCAGGTAACATTGATGACAAAAACTCCACTTTAGGGTTTGTATTCTTTATGGGATCTCGACCAATGTCTTAGGGAAGCAAGAAAAAAAAATATTTATCACTCTTCCACGAGGTTTAGTATCGTTCTACAAGTGAAGTTGTCTCGTGAATCGATATGGCTACATCACATACTTGAAGGACTTGGAATACCGTAGGAAAAACTAACCACTATGTATGTAGACAATGAAGGTGTTCTCAAACTTTTTCAAAATCTAGTTTTTCATGAAAGAACAAAACAAATTGAGGTATAAGTTCATTTCATACGTGAACATGTCTTGAAGCACAATATACAACTTCAATTTTGTCCAATCGTTGAACAACGAGAATATATCTTCACAAAGTCACTTGCACGTGACAAGTTTAAGTTTTTCAGAGAGTTCCTCTCCTCATCCCTTGAGGCAATGCAAAATTAAGGGGGGGAATGTTAGGGTAAATATATTATTACCTTAGTTAATTATGCATTGCATAGTTAGATTATTTAATTATTAATTGTTATATGGTTATATTTATTTATAACCTTTTGTATTGTTTATTTGTTGCATTATTATTGCAACTATATGTTTGTATTTAATTTGGTTATGCTTCTGGATGACCTTTTTGGAAGCTTATGTGAATTAGTTTGTTGTTGCACATGTGTAACATATTTCCATGTATGTATTCATTGTACAATTCCTATAAGAATTGTAACACTCCATTGTAAGATTGATTCGGTTGATTAATAAAATACTACATGCTTTCTTCCTGTTCTACAATATAATGAGAATAGGACTGTCTTATATAGGAAAGGAATAATAATCTAAGAACTAGTAAAGGTCATAGATCAAGCCATAAATGAAGGAAAGAACTATTCATCAAAGAACTAGTCAAGACCATCAATTTAGGAGAGAACTAGACATCAAGGATCTAGTCAATGCCATGGATCAAGGAAAGAACTAGTCAATACCATAGACTAAAGAAATAATTATACCTAACAACTAGATAATATCCCCATAATATCTAAATAAATAAAAAGAAATATCCAGACACATAAGTGGGTGAGGATAAATACAATAAAGGTAAATAAATTACCTATGTGAACATGAGCTAAGGTAAATACGTACTCTAACATATCCATCACCATCTTGGCAAGATGATTATCCCCTTTCTCAGGACCCAATTTACCCAAAGATTCAATATGCTGCTCCAATTAGGAATTCATAGGAACCTGATTCCCCTACATTCTTGATTCACCTTTTGTTTTAACAGATCAACTAGGAAAATTATTTGAGTTTAGCTCTCTAAGATTATGAGAATAATAAATTTCTACTACATCCTTATCATCCCCCAAATAATCTCCTTCCCGAGACTTTGAATCTTCACTAGAATCCTCCTCCTTCGAGTCTGAGTCTTCTTCCTCATCATAACCCTCAAGGTATTTTGTGAGGGTACCTATTTTATCAATGTCAAGAGAAGATATTTTAACTAGGGAAAGAATAAAACCTTGGTGAAGGGGGACAACAACTCTATTGTTTTTAAACTAGGAAATGGAAGCACTCAGAGAGTGAAATAGGAAATATGGGAAACTAAAACTATGGCCATGTCAAAAATAATTAAGCATAGGAAAATGGTAGGCATAGATACACTTATGATGGCCTTATAGGGTAATAAAATGAATAAGGGTTAAAGCCACATCGTCAAAAGGCCTGGGTAAAGTAGAGCGAAGAAAACCCATAAAATGAGAGGTAAGTTTTTCAATACCTATAAAGAAAAGCTTCAGATCATCTGTGCCTTCCTTTTTAGGCTTGTAAACCTCCCTAAAAACAATAGGTACACACATCACTTTAGCAACAAAATCCATAGTAATATCAATGTGCACACCTTTCAAGTCCACAACTACCCATTTTTGGTCATCTTCTAAGCTTTGGAAAAGTCCTTACTCATATATTCAATATGAACTTCAAATATTTTGAGAAAAGGTGAGAAACCCTTTCTCTCAAATACTTCCATGGCTTCAGGCTTAACCCCATCTAGGTCAAAAGGCTCTGTTGGGCCTTGAAATATTAGATAGGTACTAAAGGGCAACATGTAGAACAAAGAGATTTAAGAAGGGTTTAGGTGAAACCAGGGTGCACACGGAAGGAAAAACATAGGTTTAAAGGACTTAGCCATATTCGATATTATGGAGGAACTTGAGGAAAAATGTGACCCGACTAGGCATGCTGAATGGATAAGGTGCCATCTTGGAACATTGGAGGTCAAGAAAAGGATTTTCCATGAAAGGAATATTCCTAGAATACATAATTACAGACAGTGGAGGGTTTTCAAAGGGATAAGAATTTACAATTGAAGGACCACACTGACACTTGGCATGTGATCTTCTCAGGAGGGAAGGCATGGCGGTGGGTGTTGATCCTATAAAGAGAGATGCTTGGACTAGAGAAAGACAGAAGATGGATGATTCGAAGACGTGATCGAAGATCATGCAAGAGGTAGAGAGAATGCATCAAGAGTAAGATGTTGCAGTAGTGATAGGTTTTAGAGCACTTAATGTTGAGGGCCATGAAGGATGTAATAAGATTTTGTATGGCACTAAGATATGTAACAGAGGTTAAAAAGGAAGGGCATAGCTAGGATCTCATACTAGGAAAGGTATGTAGGGGTTTGGTCCCTATTATTTGATATGTATGGTATGTGATGACCTCTTTTGATTGTAATGTGGCTACCAATAAATTATATATATATATAAGGCTTCATTCTTTATATAATGTTTAAGGGTGTATTTCATTGTGTTATGTGATTATCATGGCTCGAGATCTGGTTTATTGGGATTATTACATTGTTATTAAACTTCGTAATGCATTAATGTTTGGATATGTAGATTTTTTCTTTCCACTTTTCTATTAACTAAGTAAATGTAATTCTATTTCTACAATTCATCCTCCACTAATCGAAAACACTTCTCACAATGCTCACATAAAGGAGGGGCTTAGAGCCCGTGTGTGCCTCATGTGAGTCTTTGAGTGCCTACTTGGGTGATAGGCGGATGCACTTGGGGTTAGAAGTGGTATCAAGGGTACATAAAATGACTACATCTTGGTTCTATTTCGGGACCTCTTTCAAGTTGTTATGAATGGTACATGATGACAAAATGATTAACACTAGATAGTGTCAAAGCATGGTTTAAGAGCATGGAGGATGAGTTTGTTAAGAGATTTAGTACTGGACTTGATTTTGATGCATGTAAATGGGTAGAAGAACATATGTATCATGAGTTGTATGAGCCCTTATTTTTTTGCTTTCTAGTGGAGTTGTATGAATGGATTTCAGTGTATGCTTTTAGATTAATCTAGTACTATAGATATCGTGTATGGACCCAAGATGAGTATCGGAGGCTACAAGTTGCTTATCCGACTTGGAAACGTGTTTTTGATCATTGGTGGAGAAGAGTATTGACTAGTTATACCTGTAATACGTTATTTATACATATTCTTTTCCATAATTTGGTGAGTTTGAGTTCTTAAGGGAACCTAGAGGATCATTTTTTCATGTTATCCCTTTAGCCATAAAGATCTTGATCATTACACTAAGTTTGGAAGAATTTCCTATGGCCGGCTAAGCTTTTTTGAGCGTTGGGTAAGGGAACTAGGGTGGAGGAAGATGACAGACCTTGGGAGTAAGAGAGGGAAGAGAGATGACTCAATCATAATGAAGCATGAGAAAGGTAATTTTCTAGACAACGTGAGGTTGCATGATTGATGGATCTATAGAGGAAGATGTTGCGGGAAGGAATTGAGGTTCATGCAAAGGACATGGAACTTGAGTAGTTTTTGCTACCCCATCTTGGAAAGTGTGAGAGAGAGACCCCTTCAGCTTCTGATGAGAGCTTGTCACTTGGAGAAAGGATATCCATCGATGAGCATCTAAATCCTCCCAGTGACTAACCCCAGCACTTAGTTTTCCAAATCAAGAGATAAGTATTGCTAACCTAATTGGTATTTGTGGGAGTGACCAATCAACACCTAGGAGATATAACTTTTCATTTGGCATATCTATAGTTGCATAATCATTCCCTATGTTTGGAGGTATATTGTTTGGAATGAATTTTGGGCAAAGTACATATACACAAAGCTTGGGTATCACATCTGGAAGTGGCATGGGACACACATTTGGTAGTAATGCAATATCATAGATTGTTAGCATGCGGTTTAATGCGATAGTAGGAACACTAGGCGCAACCACTTCAGGGCCTTTACCAGCTATGAGAGGCAAATTTGGTAGAATAAGAGCTTGTCGACTGTGGACCTGGTGGATCGGTGGATCGGGAGGAGTAGCCACTAGTGGATCTAGTGGATCTAGTGGTGGAGGTAACACCAGAGGGAATCAAGGTTCTAGATCAGGTAGATAAGGGCCTTAACCACCTCGCAAGTATTTTTGAGTTTTTTTACATCTACTAGAATAAAAGGTGTTGAGGATGCTGTAGAGCATTTACACAAGTGTGAGCTATTATGGCGCGTGAAGGGGATCACTACCCCGAAATGGAAGGAAATTTAGTTTGCAACGACATTGGAAGGACACACACATATTTGGCACTGTAAGTATGACCCCCACTAGACAGTGGTAGATTACACTTCATTTTTAAATTACTTCTTAGCTGAATTTTATATCCCTCGGTTTGAATAAAAATCATTAGTGTGATAAATGAGATCCAACAAGGTATGGCGAGAGTGTGTGGGAATATGATGCACGTTTTAAGAATATCTTATCAAAATTATCTTATGATATTCACCCTTCTCAACATGCTCAATGGTTTTTGGAGGGTTGATAACACCTTTTAGGAGAGTGCTTTTGCACGAGACTTTCATAGACCCACATGAGGACTTGGAAGTTTCCCTACACACCAAGGTTGTTAGATGTGTGGATACCAGTGTTAGCCATTTTCTTGAAGCTAAAATTTTTGTAATGGAAAAGTAGCTGGAGAAGCTATCTATGAAATCAGCGCATGAGACTCACAATGGCCTATAGTGCACATATTGTGAGGTAGAGGGGCATACAAAGGACAGTTGTCCTCGAGAGATCGGTATGTGCCATGACAGGTGGGTCTGTGAGATTTTCCATGGAGATCATGATGTAATTAGGTGTCCACTACTGCATCATGCAATCCATAAGAATGTGTCTTACTATTCCAAGATTTTCCCATCTACTACTCATGACATAGAGGATTGTAGATTGATTGACCAGATACATGATGCCATTGATATTGGTGTGCGCTAAACCAACCTCGCAAATAATTCCAAGGATGATGGTTGTCACTATGAAGGGCATGTAGATGGCGGTGTGTGTGGAAGAGTTTTTCAAGGAAGATTTTTTGTTTGTGGCAACCACGGAGGATGAAGAATTGATTTCGCACGTGAAAATTGTTACAACTTTGGATCTACAGAGAACTATAAATGTGAATGCCCTAATCTATTGCAATGCTCTTGGTGTGGTAAGAAACACAAGTATGAGGAGTTCCAAAAGCTATTTGAGCATATGAGCCAATAACATGTGAAGGAAAAAGGCACCGAATAGTAATCATAAAGAAGGCTAACTTCCAATGGATGCCAAGGGTGGCATATGAGTCTGAAATAGAACCTGTACTAATGACAATGCGAGCTGAAGATGCACACGCAAGGAAAACATCAAGGTAGAAACCACTAGTTACAAGAGAAGAGGTGATGCACAGGAAGTATCTGGACCCTACTCATTATAAAGAAGTGTATCAAGAGACCATGGATGTAATTAAAATCCTACAAGGAGATATCCAATCCTTAAAGGAGCAGTGAAGGTAGTTAGAGAAAAGGAAGAGCATTGAGGCTCCGCAGAAGGATCTTGATGAGTTCAAAGAAGTATGCAAAATGTTAAGGCAAGAGAATATCATTCCTTTGCTAGGGGAATGGTTACGCAAAAACTTATCACACGCCAAAGCAGAGCACAAGAGGTAGGTTCTACATGTTAACCTTCCTCCCCATAACCTCAACTATGATAAGAAGATTACCTTAAATGCAGTTGTGGATGGGTGAATCCTAAGAAGTATTCTGATTAACATGGGTGCGGAAGTCAATGCCCTCACTCTATATTCCTAACATCAAATTAGAAGGCCCCCATTACAACCATCCTTGAATGTGTTAAATATGGATAAAAAGACAAAGACAATTCCCATTGGTGTCTTGAAGGATGTTGTTATCACTATCTAAGGGGAAAAGTTCACTGAGGATTTTGAAGTCTTGGTGTTAGCTGAGGTGGAAAAATTTCCAGCATTACTTAGGCTCCCCGGTGTTTATAAGAACAATGCTGACCTACGGTTTAACAAGGGGTTTATAAGCTTTAAGAACAAGGAAGAATGGGTAACCATCCCTTGGTGATGGGAAGTCAAAGCCCTATACCGATCCTTGGGTGTAGAAGTTCTTGACAAGATCTGTGTGCAATCTATCATGGACCCTATGGTGATTAATCCTAGGGAATGATTTATTTAGTCTGAAGACTACCAATTTATGAGTGATACCACTAGTGTAGCATGCTACAATCAATTGGGTGTGCAGGACTTATGAGTTAATTGGGTGGAAATTAAGAGGATCTATTACAAGAGTAATAAAGGCACATTTAGTAAAATTCCTAGGAGGAAATAAGTTTCCAAGTTACTCTGGAGGGGCCAACCTTGATGTTTTCTTATGGGAAATGGAAACCCAGTGGAAAAATGAAATTTAAAGAAGAAGGATGCTCAACTATAACTTTCTTGGGACCATAGCACATTAGTGGATGACCCATCATGATAGCCTTCTAGAGTGGCGCAAAGTGAGAATCACATTCTCTATTAGGTTTTCCCAAAGCAATGCACCCACTATCATACAAGACTATCATGGGAAGGATCCCACCTCGTTTCACATCCAAGCATGTGAGAAGGCCTAGATGGAAGGTGTGGAAGCATTTCCACCTTCTCTATGGGTACATAAGTTATACTCCACTTTACAAGGTTGTGCACACACATGGTACATTCACTCATAGATGTGCCATTAGATAGGAAATTGGCAAGATTTGACGGCTGACCTCCTCCAAGATTTTGAATATCAGAGCACCAAGCCATCACTTTGGATAGAATTGTAGGTTATTAAGTGCCTAACAATGATAGATAGTGCCATGATAGTGGATAGAATACTTTGGATTTATTAGGTGATCCCGGTTTGGAAGCATGCTTTGATGAGGAAGAATTAGAAGAGACACAACTTGAGCATGCCTGTATGGAGAAAGAAAAAGAGACATTGGTCTATATGATAGATTATGAAGAGATGGAGAATTTATATGTTAACCATACTAAAGGTACGAAAAAATTATCGATAGTGTTGATGCACAAGCGTGCACCTACCATGAGCCCTCAAAACAAAGAAGGTTAAGATCAACAAAGAAATGAAACCTAAGGAGGCCACTATTGGATATTATTGGTAAGAAAAGGAGGTTTCAAATATCATTGATCTATTGTGTGAGTTTCAAGACTTATTTCCACGTGGGTACCATGATCTTAAAGGCATCCACCACTCCTTAGGGAAATTAAAATCAAGTTAAAGGAGGGTGCATGCCCAGTTTGGAATATACCTTACCAAATGAATCCAAATTTGTGCGTCCGATTCAAGGAGGAGATAGACAAGATGATCACATCAGGCATCATTGAAGCTATGGAGGAATCAGAATGGATAAGCCCCATGGTCATCAACATTAAAAATGATGGAAGGATAAGGATCTATGTTGACTACATGGACTTAAATGTGGTATGTGTAATTGATCCCTTTCCAACCCATTTTATCGAGGAAATCCAGGAAGGAATAGCCAGGCGCAATATTTATTCGTTCATGGATGGATTCTCAGGGTATCATCAAGTTAGAATTTCAAAATAAGACCATGAAAAGAAAACTTTCTCCAATTAATGGGGAATTTTTACCTACACGGTCGTGCATTTTGGGTCAAGAATGCACTCGCTATGTTTTCATGCATAGTGGTCTAGGAATTTCAAGATTTTATCCATAAGTTCCTTCAGGTCTACCTTGATGACTAGATGGTGTATGAAATAGTGAAAGACCATTGTGACAATTTTTAGTTGATGTTTGAAATATGTTGATAGTTTTACATATCCCTCAACATCAAGAAATGTCTCTTCGCTACTCAATTTAGAACCCTATTAGGGAACATCATATGTAAGGAAGGCTTGTTGGTGGATCCTTCCAAATTTTTTGTTATTGTGGGATTTTGGAGCCTACCAGCCAGAGAATAGTGCATGGATTCCTTGGGCATATGGGGTAATACAAGAAATTTATTAAGGGGTATGCCAAGATCATCGTGCCATTGGAAAAGTTACTAAAACACAAAAGTGCATTTCACTGGGGAGAGGCACAAGAAAATGTTTGATACATTGAAGAATAGGCTTATCATTGCACCCATATTACATTTTCCCTCTTAGGAAAATCCATTCCATGTACATGTTGATGCTTCAACGAGATTGGGGCAATCCTAACACAACCTAGAGAAGGAATTATTGACCACCCCTTGTGTTTTGCTAGCAGAAAGTTAACACCAGCAAAACAGAACTACACTACTACTGAGTGTGAAGCACTATCAATGATCTACGTGATACAAAAATTCAAGAAATATATGTTGAAACACCCTTCATATTCTACATGGACCACATAGAATTGTATTACTCGGTAAATAAGTCCGTTTTGTAAGGGAACATATGTTGGTGGGTCTTGTTGTTTCAAGAGTTTGAATTTACAGTTGTTATGAAACCAAGAAAGAGTAACTCAAGACCTGACCATTTGTCAAGGATTGACTCGGGGAGGATGCACAAAGCATTGAGGAAACAATGTCATATGCATAACTCTTTATGTTACGGTGCACCCTCCGAGTTGGAAGATATTCTTATGTTTCTCAAAACAAGTGTGGCGTCGAGGGGAATGAATACTATGGAAAGAAAAAAATTAACCATGTGCATCATGCCCTACATGCTAATTAGTGGAGACTTATACAAGCTAAGCCACAATGAGGGTTTTGCACCAGTGTGTGTTGGAACATGAGTGTGTTGTAATCATGAAGGAATCACATGGTGGGATTGCAAGGGGAACTATGCATGGAATTTCACCACATGAAATATTCTACTGATAGGGATTTGGTGGGAAAGCATCTACCAAGATTGCATTGAGTTTTGCAAGGCTGTGACCATTTCCAATGCCTTGGAAAACCAGGAATAAGGGATGAGATTCCATTGAGACCGATAGCTAGCGCATAACCATTTGAGAAATGATCCATTGATCATTTAGGACTAATTTCACCTATTGCGTGAAGGAATGGTTTGCGCTATATCATCACTTGCAATGACTACTTAAAAATATGGGTAGAGGAAGCGCCTACAAAGGACTGCACAACAACAACAACAACTAGGTTTTGTGGGAAAATATAATCAACAAATATGGATGTCCACTGAGCTTAACAAGTGATAGGGGTACCCATTTATTGAATGAGACAGTCAAAATCTTGTTGGTATAATTCATGGTAGCCCACCATAAGACTACATCATATCACTCACAATCTAATGGAACTACTGAGGCATTTAGCAAAATTCTAAGTCACACACTTTGATAAATATTTTTTATGTGGGACGACATGATTAGGATGATAAAGTCTTATTTGTACCATGGGCATATAGGACTACCTACAAGAAATTGAACAAGGCCACACCATTCTAATTGGTGTTTGGTGTGAAATTTGTGTTAGCATTACAATTCATGCAACCATCCCTGCGTACTACGTGCATAGGATGGTTAGTTGATGAAAAATCACTACAGGAGTGGATGGAGACATTAATTTAGTTGGAAGAAAGTATATCATTTGTTAGGTGGAGTCAGAAGACTGAAGAGGCACGATAAAAAGCATGACATGATCATCATATTAAAAACAAAAATTCAAGGTTAGGCAGATGGTCTTGCTTTATGACTCCAAATTTATGCACCATCTTGGGAAACTGAAAGTCCATTGGTTAGGGCCATATATCATCTCGTACATCCTTGATTCAGTGCATGCCAGTTACAAGCACTAGATGGGACGAGGTTACCAAACCATTTTAATGGGAGTAGGCTGAAGCCCTACTATAAATAAGACTTCTGTGTAATAATAAATAAGGAAATATTTCCATTTAGCCTAAGATTTCCCTTAATGCATTTTTTTTCTTTTTGTTTCCCCTTCTCGTTTTATTTTCATTTCTTTTACTCATTGTTTGTGTGTTGTGTGTTAGTAGCCACTTATTATTTTCAAAAATTTCTATGTACAAAGTACTATGCATCTGTTTTGTGTGGGGTGGATTAATGCGGAAAATAATAGAAGTTGGTAGTGGATGACATTTTTGATGGCCCGGATTAAAGGATCAAAAGCATGTAGTTTGGAAGAACACGCATATAAAATGTGGACATAAGGAGTTTGGTTTCATGATAGATTTATAAAGACCACGTATAAGTATGAGAAGTATAGAAACAACATGAGGTAGGTGATATCAAAAATCGGGTAAGGACGTAAGAAATGCCTTTGGTGCTGAGATCGCACGTGAAAGGATCTTCACCAAAAAGGATTTTTGTGTAATTGATTGTTGTAGGAGTTTTCATGCAGGGATTAGGTGTAGAGGGGTAAAACCACTAAAGGTTGGCTTATGAGGAAAAATCCACCTGTATTGTAAAGGTATGATGATAAGTGGTATTTCATTTATTGTAGAAAAGAAGAAAAAACTATAAGTAAGAGGTTGGGATACATTATTGTTACATTGCATTTTTGATATGGAAGAGCTCTTACAAACTATTGCATCCTTGGAGAAAAGTTACACAAAAAGAGGATTTTAAAGATCTGAGTGCATAGCTACATTGATCAGCAAAAAAAAGTGGACAAATAGTACATAGATGTGAGGGAGAGGGTTGTAGGAGTTTCAGAAACCCGAAAATGAAGACGTCATCTTATGGAAGGAAGGGTTTTTCCAGGTTAGGGTTATATAGATAGGGCATAGAATTGAAGGGATTTTTGTGTAAGAGTAGAGCTATAGAGTTAAGCGAGCCATGATTATAAGGAAGATTATTATTTTTTAAATAACCTAACAAGAGAAAATGGCACCAAGGAAGGTAACCACCATTTCACCAAAGAAGGGAAAGGGAAAAGGGAAACAAGTTGTCTCTACGAGCTTCAACAAATAATGGTACATGGAGATGCAATACCTAGATGGAATATTTCTTGGAAATGAATCTGTGTCACATGTGAGAAATATGTCTCGTGAGACTACAACCATCAAACAAGCACCACAGAGAAAGAGATGGCATTGGAAATTGTTATACCTATAGACAAAAGAACACCAGATGGACTGCTAATCTAAGATGATGAATTAAAGGTGAAGATGGAAAAGGTAGAGTTATTGTAACTCTATGAGTTGCCCTATTTTTGAAAACCCAAGTGGTTATACCAATGGCTAATGTTGCGTGTGCATGAAGATGATTTCTACTTCACAGGACGAAGGATGAGGATAAATCCCTATGTAATTTCAAAATTTATTGGTCTTACCTACGAGGGAGATTCATTTGATGATGACTTGGATGACAAGGAGGCCATCAAGAAGACTGTGGAGGCCTATGACTATAAGAAGGGGTCACGGTACTTTGACATCTCAGTGATTTCTGACCTTGTGATGAGGATGGCCACATGTTTATTATCCAAGCTAAATGGATAGGAGAGGTAGACACGTGTCAACAATTCCTAGTTGAATTTTTGTCGAAATATCTCAGAGAGGACCATCTATAACATCTCGGAATTCATAGCAGATGAAATCATCGGTGCCGTGTGCAATATAGAAAAGATAATTTTTGGTAACATCCTCCTTACCATCATATTTTTAGAGATTAGAGTGCCCAATGGGCCATACAAATTTTTATGGGAGTACCCAAATGAGAACCCCTCCCCTACCAAGATATTTGAGAAGTACACTTGATTAACAAAGACGGCCACACACAAGGCGTGCCTAGAAAATGGTATAAGTGGATGCGTGATGCATTCGGCACGGAATGGAGGATACCTAAGTAGTTACCTATTTTGTTACAAGGTAAAGCTGAATTCTCCATATACCAACAATTCTAGATTTTCCATTTCACTCTAGCAGATGGCGCCAAGGGTCCCTGGTGTAAGTTTCCATTCTCCTTCATAGCACAATACTTCTAAGTCGACGTAAATAGGTTGAAGGAGACAAAGAAGTTAATATTTGACCTCACCATCATAGACCAAGACTACCATGAGCTGCGTAGAACCTTGATATACCCAAAGAAAAGCACCTATGTGGAGAAGTATGTCTCCCATGATGTGCACATGATGAAGCCAGTGACCTTTCCTGTTGTTGGAAGAACCACAACAAGAGTATATTTGCACATAAGGCCAAAATATGAGAAGGGCACCTATGTGGAAAATGATGTCAATCCAAGAAGACCTTACCATAAGAAAGAAGGATGCACCAAGAAAGAGGGAGAGAGAGAGGAGGATCTTGAGAAAAAGGCACCAAGTATACTAAAAACATAATATGTAGGCATGCAAGAGTCGAGTGCAAATCCGAGCACCTATGCATGGAGGAAGAAGTCCCCGATGGAAGAAAGAGAGAAGCCACTGAAGAAGAGGTGCGAGAAAGAAAATCCCCCGAAAAGAAGAGTCACCAATAAGGAAGGAGAGAAGAAAGAGTCTCCTATACTAAAATCACCAATTAGAAAGAAGCAAAAGTAGCAGAAAAGGCATACTCAGAAGAAACAGAGAGTATGGAGGCTTATAAGGTCAACAAGGATGACGATGAGCACAATGAGGCTTAGGACGATCCTATGTATGATGTACATGACTCGAGGAAGGGAATGAAGAGAAGGATGATGATGAAGAAGGTGTTCATGACAAGGGAGAAAGCAAGGAAGTGAACACTAAGGATTAAAGGACTCCAAGCCTTACCAAGGAGAAAATAGAAGATGCCATGGAAAGGTAGGCATCAGGAATAATAAAAGAATTGGTGTAATAGGAGGTGGAGCATAGTGTCGATGAAGTGCTCAAGGAGATGGAGGAGGAGAGTG